>NC_059580.1:26973703-27103703 GCF_020424385.1 Procambarus clarkii
AGGGTGAAAGGAGAAAACGGTGACAATGAAGAGGAAACGGTCACCGTTATGGAGGGCATCAAGAACCCGCCATGTGAAATCTAAGTAAAGAGAAGACGAGCAGAGAGAAAGATCAAGACAGGAGAGGGTGTGAGTGAGGGAGTCCACATGAGGGATTCACCAGAATTCAGAAGAGACAAAGAAGAGAGGACATATGGTTCGAGAAGGTGGCCCCGGGTGTTCGTCAGAGTATTGTCCCAGAGTGTATGCCGACAGTTGAAATCACCCAACAGGAGCACAGGTTCTGGTATGGAGTCCAACAGGTGCTTAAGATCAGTAAGAGAAAGTGGGAGATTTGGGGGAAGATAAATGGAACAGACTGTATACCATTTACTCACAAAGATACGGGCCGCAGAACATTGGATAGGCGACGGAAAAAGTAGGGGGATGAAGGGTATATCAGTATAAATTAAGAGAGCAGTAGTCATGGGCCCCAGTAGAAGCTGGAGGGGGAGAGAGAAAGGAATAACCACTTAAGTGACCAGGACGAGCACCAAGCATCGGCTCCTGGAGACAGACACAAAGTGGTGAGAACTGTGTTACCAAAAGTTGTGTAAAGTTGTGTAAAGCTGTGTAACCTACCTTACCCTTCTATTGTCAACCAATGTCTGGTTTTTTTTTTAAAGAGCGCTGTTTGTCGACATAATTGTATTTGTGCTGCTTTTTCAGCTATGTTTTCATTTCTTGTTTTCATTCTACTCATTATGCTCAATTAGTATTAAGCTTGTCATTTAAGTTTATCATGCCCGAAACGCTTTGCGTAATAGTGGCTGTAGGCATTGTATGTACTAGCTCTACCTATAAGTCAACCAATCTTTATAAAAATTTATTGTATGTATGTACCTTACCTAAATAAACATTTTATTTTATTTTTTATTTTATTTTAGTTGGAGTTCATGGAAATTGGCATAAAATCCACAAATATTCCATTGAAGAATAGACATTGTCAAAAGGAGAGAGAGAACAGCAACAGAGAACAATGAAAAGACAAATGCAGAGAAGAACACAGTATACTAAATAACATCAGGATCAGAATCAGTGAAATCAGGGTTAGGGGGCATGGGTAAATTTATCAATGACGATGGAGTCAAGGGAGCGGGAGGACAGAGCAGAAGAGGACAGACAGGGTCCAGAGCTGGAGGAGATAATGGAGAGGGGCAGTCAAGGGAATCAAGGGGAAGGGGGGGCAGAAACAGGGAATCAAGGGGAAGGGGGGGGGCAGAAACAGGGGAGCGCACTTCAGCAAGGGCAGCAACTGAGAAAGAAAGGCAAGTGCTAAAGGAACCTCAATAGCTGGAACAGGAGGTTTGACCATCGAAATGGGAGGGGATGCAATGATTGAGTCAGACTCAGAGGGTTGGGAAAGAAAGCGATGCTTTCTTTCCTGCCGAGGAGGAAGGAGAAGAGCCAGGCTTATGTTTCTGACTAAGAGAGACAGGTGTGCCAGCAGCAACGTATTGGGTGATAGTCTCCATAGTCTCAACAGGAGAAGGAGAGCGGGAGCGACCAACATGAAGATTGCTGGGAGGATGATGGACAACAGCCTGGACAGACAGGCGGCATGGAGGGCTGGGAAGAAGGATCAGGGGGAGGCGGAAAAGAAGACACAGGAGACACGCAGACTGGGAAGGCAGGAGGAAAACATCAGATGGAGAACCGGGACGACGACCCCGTGGTTCAGAATGTAAAGGAGCAGGGGAGGAGTCAGTGGGTGTGTCCGGGTCTAAGGCCTGGAAATGGTTGAGAGACAGAGAAAGGAGGGAAGGGCGAGGAGACATGAAATGCAACACACGAGCATAAGATATTCTAGCGAAAGAGGAGAGATGGCAGACTTGAGGGGTCTCACCTCAGGAAAAGACAAACAATTGCGGTGCTTCAATACACACAGAAATCACAATTGCGTGATGCATCAAATGAACAAATCCACAAGAGCCGTGACGAGGATTTGAACCTGTGTCCGAGAGCATCCCAGACGCTGCCTTAATCGACTGAGCTACAACATGGTCAAAAGGAGTTTAAACCAAAGTTCTACTGAACTTACTGGATCCTGCAGCCTCTCCGAGGCACAAACCAGGGTTTTACACAACTCTCCCCCATGCACTCGAGCTATGTCAATAGGTCGTTCTTACTCTTCGCCCTTACTTCATTACCCACAGCGATTAAGGCAGCGTCTGGGATGCTCTCGGACGCAGGTTTGAATCCTCGTCACGGCCCTTGTGGATTTGTTCACTTGCGGTACTTCAAATTGAGGATAGCTTCCTCAAATTTGTGATGTAAACACATGGGGAAAAAGGTAGGGTGGGCGTCATCGCAATTGAGGCAGTGAGCCTGGGAAGAAAAGCACCGTCTTAGAGTGACCTGAGTCCCCACACAAGAGGGCATAGACACACCACACTTGTGCATTTGAAGGCACCATGCCCAAATTTCCAGCACTTATTGCAAAGTCTAGGAGAGGGAATGTACTCCTGAATGGAGCATCTTATAGAATTATATTATGGAATTATAGAAGGCAGAAGGATCCTACTATCAAAAGTGATCTTCACAACTCGAAGAGACTGATGACAACGACCATAAGGGGGTCAAGTGACCATATCAACCTGGAGGACAGAATGGCCTTGGGCTTCAAGGATATGTTTAATATCCTCGTGGCAGTCTTTAAGGTCCCTAACACCAGTCACAACATGGTGCAAGAGGAAAACAGTGCCAATACTGGCATTTAACCGGGCCCCAATTAGTACAAGGAATACAGGTGAATTTGTGTGGGAGGACTGTAATATTTTTGTACCATGCAAACCTAAATTTGATGATTGTGATATGGGGGGTTGCATCCACATTCACATACACAGGCAACGACATAATGGAAAGTGATTATTTTAGTGCAGATCTTGATGAGCAATTCATGCAACATCTTGTTGACAAAACCAACAGGTATGCAAGGCAACTCATTGCAGGTGGCTTATTACCTGCTTCACGTAAGATACATTGAAAGGACACCACCGTGGCTGGGTTGTATGTGTTCTTAGCCCCTGTGTATGCTTATGAAACATTCGGTGAAGCACATCATACAGGTTTATTGGAACAAAGACTGCACTGTTCGAACCTCTGTGTTCAATAAGTACATGTCACAAGACAGGCTCCTGATACTACTACGGTGCCTACACTTTGAAAACCTTGCAAATGTTGATAGATATGATCGGCTTTAGAGAGTGCAAAAAGTGTTCAGTGATATCAGAGGGAAATATCGGGATTACTTTGCACCAGAATAGAATGTTGTCATTGATGAATCCCTAGTTCTTTTCAAGGGATGTCTTGTCTTCTCTTCAAACAGTACATCCCATCGAAACGACACCGTTTTGGCTTCAAATTCATTGTACTGTGCGACTTCGAAACCGGAATAGTGATGGATATGATATTATATTCCGGTACAGACATAGATATACCCGCTCAAGATCCTCATAGGTTTTCTGGCAGTGTGGTGAAGACATTCATGGAACCACTGCTGAACAAGAGACACGTTCTGTACACTGACAATTATTATACAAGCCCCCTTGCTAACACAGTTCCTGCCTGAACATAACATGGGAGTGTGTGATACTGTAAAGACACGTAGAAAGAAATGCTAGTTTTTGAAAATAATATTCGTGTAGGTGATTGTGAACTTAGAAAAAGTGACAAGATTTTATCAGTGTGTTAAAAATAAATAAAAATAAAATGTTTATTTAGGTAAGGTACATACATACAATAAATTTTTACAAAGATTGGTTGACTTATAGGTAGAGCTAGTACATACAATGCCTAAAGCCACTATTACGCAAAGCGTTTCGGGCATGATAAACTTAAATGACAAGCTTAATACTAATTGAGCATAATGAGTAGAATGAAAACAAGAAATGAAAACATAGATGAAAAAGCAGCACAAATACAATTATGTCGACAATTATGTCTCTCTAAAAAAAAACAAAAAAAAACAGACATTGGTTGACAATAGAAGGGTATGGTAGGTTACAGGGAATTTATTAGGTATAGCTTCGTTTTTAACTTAAACTGGTTGAGAGAGGTACAGTCTTTAACATGGTTGGGAAGGTCATTCCACATTCTGGGCCCCTTGATTTGTAGTGCATTTCTAGTTTGATTAAGTCGTACTCTAGGAATATCAAAACTGTATTTATTTCTGGTGTGGTGCTCATGGGTTCTGTTACAACCTTCTATGAAGCTTTTGAGATCAGGATTGGCATTATAGTTTAGCGTTTTATATATGTATAATACACATGAGAGAATGTGCAGTGACTTAATGTCTAACATATTCAGAGATTTGAGTAGGGGTACCAAGTGATGTCTGGGGCCAGAGTTGGATATTGTCCTAATAGCAGCTTTGTGTTGAGTAATTAGAGGACGTAAGTGATTTTGGGTAGTAGAGCCCCAAGCACAAATACCATAGTTGAGATATGGATAGATAAGGGAGTAACAGAGAGTCACCAGGGCAGGGCGTGGTACATAATATCTGATCTTAGAAAGAATGCCCACAGTTTTTGAAACTTTTTTAGATATATTTAGAATGTGTCCCTGGAAATTCAGCTTGTGGTCAATGAGAATGCCAAGGAATTTGCCATCTTATTTGTTACAAATTTGGGTATTGTTTATTTTGAGATTTATTTGATTAGAGGATTTATTGCCAAACAGAATATAGAAAGTTTTGTCAATGTTAAGGGTTGGAAAGACAGCTGTGAAATCAATATGTAGACAACTATTCACACTGATGAAATACTTGACAGTAGTAAAGTGAGGCATTGAGCTGATGGAACATTGTATGGGCCAGATTGTGTCATTGACTACAATATAAATATGAGACTGGTAGATATATGTGACATGGTGCCGTCGAGTGTGTCCTCCAAAGTGTAAAGTGGACAAGGAAACTTCTTTCATCTTGTTGACGTAACAGTGCTCAACTGTTTCAAAATGTATTTGGTAAAAACGGGCAAAAAATCATCAATTCAAGTTTTTATTCAGGCTCTGGTGTCACAATTACTCGCCAAGTACGGCCAGGAAGACAGTGTAAGGACTGTTATTTGTGCCCCAACAAGACCACATTTTTTGTCCAACAGACTGGCTGCTAAAGACTTCCTTACAATTCACAGGCCTGCCTACATACCACCTACAGGAACTAGAGCCAAAGGTGTACGTGAGTGCATTGTTTGCAAGCACAAAGAACAAAAATCCAGGAAGCAAAAATGTGTGTGTACCTGTACCATGTGTGTCGAGTGCATAGTCTTGCTCTGTCTCATGGACTGCTTCTTTGAATATCACATACTTGCTAAGTACTGAGTGTGTAATACAGTGTTACTGTGTAAATAGTGTGTAAAAGTGTAATATTGTAATTATAGTGAATATTGAAAAAGTAATATTACTATAAATATTTATTGTGGACATATTACTGACACATGTATCACAGTTCCATGGAACATTATGAACATTCTACTGTATACATACTGTAATGGGCAGAAATGTGCATCCTATATGATAAAAAAAACTAATTATAAAGCATTGAAAATACATAGACAAAATACAGTTGATGTAAATATATATGTGGCAACTCGCGAGGCTTGAATGTCCCGTGCGACTGCCTTTGGGAGCTTCACCAATGGGCGCACAGCTCCTGATGACGTCACACTCCACCTTCTCCTCGTCCCCATAGCCAAAGTAAGTGGAATTTGTTAAATTTTGTTACATGTACATGTTCAGGAAACCGAGACCTGCCCGAAACGCTGCGCGTGCTAGTGGCTTTACAAGACTGTAATTACCATATTTGTATCCTCACATTCCTTATGTACATTCTTGTATATGCATAAATAAATAAATAAATAAATAAATAAATAAATAAATAAATAAAAGGGAAATTAACATTTTACAAAAGAACAAATAAAATTTGAGAACACTTGATTTTTGGCACACTGCAGGAATGTCACAATAATTGTGGCACATCACAGTGGTTAAGATTATGTAGTTTGTTACCAGTTACAGAAGACCAACAACCCTACCAACAGGCAAGGATGGAGGAATGAATAACTGGGTAAAAGTCAGAATAAGGAATACCTTTACAGGAGATGGGACAAGTGCAGATAGCTTCCATAGCGGCAGCATACGCACGCTCATTTAAGAACACACCAATTTGGCTGGGAACCTAGCAAAATTCCACTGTCTTAAATATGATGGAGATAAGAAACAGCCAATGTTTAATTACGATTACCACAGGATGAACTGGATTAAAGAACTCCAGAGCCATGAGGGTACTGCAAAAGTCAACTACAACAACAAAGGAGGATTAACAGTGAGAAAACAGTTGACAAAGAGCGAACAAAATAGCATAAAGTTCTGCCGTGAAGATGCTAGTCTCCGGAGGCAGTTGATACATATAAGTGTGGTCAGGAAAAACAACAGAGTAGCCTACACGTCTGCAGACTTAGACCCATAGGCAAAGATGGAAATGGAGCAGGAGTGTGAAGAAAAGTGTTCAAGGAAAAGGCATTTCAGAACTGTGGGAGAGGGAAAAGCTTTATTCACATGGATCAAATTTTACAAAACTAAGAAAGGGGGGACCTTCCATGGGGGCAATTACGGAACGACATGAGGAGAAATATTGATAACACGAACTGAAAGAGAATACTGCAAGCGAGACAACCATAAAGAGGTAGGTGGGGAAGGGGGAACAGGGACAACAGCTGGGGGGTAAAAGGTCAAAGTACAACATAAGCGAAAGTGGGGGAGTTGTAAAGACCGTGCAAGGTAGCAAAAACAGTACCGACCACGGCGATCCTGCAGATACATGATGCCCGTTTCAACATACAGACTTAGGGTAGGAGACGAACGAACGACACCAGAGCCGAGATGTGACCCAGTATGGTGCAGATCATAAACACAGAGAAGAGTAGAAGGAGAAGCAGATGAGTAAGCAGAGAAACTGCTGTCAGGGTTGGTAAATGTTCTAACTGCCAGAAAGATGAGGACCGGTAATCAGAGGCACTGTATCTGACTGGAGGAGTGATACTAGTGAAGTACCACAGGGTTCAATTCTTGCACCAGAATGATCATTGTCTACATAAATGATCTACCAGAAGGAATACAGAATTATGTGAATGATGCTAAGCTGCTAGGGAAGATAAGAGACTGATGATTGTGATGCCCTGAAAAATGACCTAGACCTAGGTCATTTTGTCACAGTTGTGCCAAATGGCAAATGGAATTTAATGAAAATAAATGCCATGCTAAGGAATGTGGAATAGGCAAAAATAGGCCCCACACAACCTACAAACTATGTGGAAAGAAATTAACTAACAAAGAAAGAGATTTAAGGGTGGTTCTGAATAACAGACTGTCACCAGAGGAACACAAAGGACATTGTGCAAGGTGCATATGCTAGCTACACTTTCCAACTTAAGAATTGCTTTTAATTACATGGATGGTAAAATACTAACGAAAATGTTCAAAACTTTTGTGATACCCAAATTGGAATATGCAGCTCTTGTATGGTGCCCATATCTCAAGAAGCACATAAATATACTTGAAAAGATGCTACAAAATGGCTTCCGGAACTGACAAACAAGAGTTACAAAGAAAGAGTAGATATTAAATATGCCAAAACTAGAAGATAGAAGAGATGATTTCATCACCACTTACAAAAAACCAGCGTTGAATGTAATGAAACGCCATTTACTGGGTGAGACCCGGAAGCTAGGTCCCCGGAGCTATCCAGGCTGATATGGATATACTGTACAGTATTTGACTTTGGCGTCAATCAATGTGAATGGAGTTCTAGGCATACCGAGATTCACGAGCCAGAACCTGGCCCCCCTCAAAAGAGGCATGATGAGCAATGCCTTATAGAAACTCCCTTGTGGTTGGAAGCATTCTATGTCTGCCATTGACCGGGGTCAGGCACCCAGAAAGGTAAGCACCCCAAAAACAAACCCCTATTCTGGTTAAGAAATTGCTACTGAAAGCCGAACTAATTGACAGAACTCCCCAAATGAAAACGGGCAAACGAGCACGACGTCACCATGTGCCTGCTCCGCTTGCCTATGCAAGCTCCCCCATTCACGGGAGGGAAAAGGGGAAGGGGAAGACCCAGACCCTCATGCCGGCGTGAGGGTCTGGGGCTTCCCAGAATGGTGTTTTGAAAATAAAATGAAAATGAAAATAGTGTTTCATTACATTCAATGCTGCTTTTCTGGAGGAAACCCCGTCGGCTCCCTGGAGATACTTATCCAATGACAAAACAAAAAGGACATACCCGGGAGGTGGTCGGCACTTCCCCCTCAACCTGAAGTCAAGACAACTGGCTGCAATTTCCGACCCAAAGCAACAAAGGCCCGACAAGGCCCAGGAACACTGACTAGGTAGTGAGCAGCCAGGATCCTGTTCGATTGCCAAAAACCCTGTGCCCAAATGTCTGCCCATGACATGTTATCGAAGACGGCAGCAAGCGCAGCAAACTTTCCAATGTCGTGGGCACGGGGAGAGACAGCAGGTTGGCTGGACCGAATAACCCTTCAGATGACCTAGGAGACCCAAACCCTGGAACAGGGAAGAAGGATAACTGGATAAACCCAAACCGCATCCCCAGACACAGAAACCGTGGTGCACAAATAATGGCGGAAGCCGGAACCGGACACAACACATAATGCACCCTGGGCCTAACCTACCAAGCATCAACAACCCAAGGACCCCTCCAGAAAGTAGCAGTCTCATTCTTCACCAGAAAAGAAGGAGACCAAAGGCGGTGCAGGCTCTGATCCTGGCACCACCTGCCTATTCCCGACCGAAGGAATCCCGAGCCCTAGCACAACCCCCCATGAGCCTCTTGGTGAACCAACAAATTCGACATCAGATGACAATGAGCAGAAGCTGCCTGCAGATACTGCCCAACTGCAGACTCTGCGAACACCAAAGAACAAAGAGGCAATGAAAACCAGGGCCTAGAGCCAGGGCCTAGGCAGATTCCACAGAGGTAGCAAGCACTGCCTGCCGACACGCGAGATGAGAAGCACAAAACAGAAACACAGCATCCCCCAGGATTGGCACGGACAGCTTCAGGAGGGCAGATGAAGCACATGCGGTCGAGACCAAGGCACCGGACCTGGGAACAGTCCCAAGCGCCTCCACATCCTCCATAAGCCAATCCGAGGACAGCTCAAGGAGGGAAAAGAACCGCAAGACCGAAGCCAACTGGCCACGCACGCACAAGTCCTCGGCAACCAACACAGCCGACAGAGAAGGAACCTGCACATGAAGCTGCACCACACCAACATCCCGAGGAAGGACAGGGGCAAACAAGCCTGCATTGAAGTGTTCAAACTCGCCCCCCCAGGAAAACCTGGACCACTTTCCCAGCCTCCCACCACACCAGCGTAGAGGGCACAAAAACCCAAGTGAGATCCAACGGGGCTCAAGATCCCCAAGACAGCCCCTCCTCCGTCCCGGAAACCCCCACAGCAGGACCTGGGGCCTTGCCGTCCCCCAAAGCCCCGGCTTCACAAGAAAAAGCCAGGGCAGCTGGAAAAACACTAAGGAAGGGGGCCCACTGATCAAACCCATACACACCAGCTGGAGGAACAGGGTTGAATGCCTCTGTCGCCACCCTGGAAAGGGTATCCCATTAGACTGCCCGAGTCTCCACCCCAACTAAACCCAGCCCCGACTCCGAAACCCTCAGATGCCACAGAGCCAGAAACAGGGGGAAAGGACCAGAACGAACCACAGCAGGGAAAGGACAAGAGGATACGGATGAAACCAAGGTTGAAGGTATCCACACCTCCAAGTCTGGGGCCCTATAACCAAAACGGGGCAGCCCTGGGGCTTCTGGGTCAGCGACCAACCTAGCGCGTTTGCAGCAACCCAACCAAGCATGCAATGCCTGAGCTGCCTGCACCTGAACAGAGTCAACAGTAGACTGGGTGTACTGAGTCACAGACAAGCAACAAAACTCGCATGACTCTGGGTCGAAGGTGTCACCGACCCAGCAGGCAGCATGACGGAGGCAGAAGCGGTGAATGTCACCCTGAGACATGGGGACTGAGCAACCTTCAAACTCTCACAAGGCGAGAGGGAACCCAGGGGTCACTTCCATCGGACCCAAGCGCCCTCGCGGGGTTTCCCCAAGGCCCTTAGATGGAACTCCCGCTAAGGGAAGCCCAAGCAGGGTACTGCTAACCGGCACCAAAGTCTACCAAGGAAACTGCTAAAGCTGAACCCCCGGGATGTGTCCACTCATGGGGGGCCCTAGCAGGGGATCACCAAGAACAATAGGGGAGAACAAAAATCAAACCAGAACCCCCCACCAGGCAGGAAACAAAAACTAAAGTAAACCCCCACAAGAGGACAACGTACCCAGGCAGAACAGAGCCAGCCTCTAAGAGAGGTGAAGACTAGCTGTGCAGTACCCTGCGCCCCTACCAGTGCACACTACCTCTACCCAAAGACAAACAAGGGTGCATGAAACACCCCAGCACACTAAGGACAGTCAATCACTGAGCAGCAAAAGACCAAGCAGATGTAGATCCCAAGGTGACTTGTGGAAGGTGGCCCCCAAGCCCCAAGAGCAGTACTTACAGGGCACCGAGGGAAGATGACTTTAAGAGCATGCAGCCCGAGTACTTGTGAAATTACTCCTGACTCACACTCCATCAGAGAAACAACAACACACCACAAGGCACAGAGCTGGAGGACAGGAAAACAGGAGCCAGAGTCACAGGACCGTTGCCAATCACATCAGCCACAGAACTGGGGTCTGGGACTCCCCCCCCTTTCCCCTCCCGGGGAGGGGGAAAGCTGCGCAGATAAGGGGGAAAGCTGCGCAGATAAGGGGGAAAGCTGCGCAGATAAGTGGCGCGGCGACGTCATGATATCATGCTTGTTTTCGTTTGGGGAGTTCTGTCCACTAGTTCGGCTTTCAGTAGCAATTTCTTAACCAGAATAGGGGGTTTGTTTCGGGGAGCTTACCTTTCTGGGTGCCTGACCCGGTCGATGGCAGACATAGAATGCTTCCAACCACAAGGGGGGTTTCTATAGGCCATTGTTCCTCGTGCCCCTTCTGAAGGGGGCCAGGTTCTGGCTTGTGGTCCCTGGCAGGTCTAGAACTCCATTCACAATGACTGATGCAAAAGTCTAATATATCCATATTAGCCTGGATAGCTCCGGGGAGCCGACGAGGCTCCTCCAGAAAATAACAGGAAACAACCAAATTGACAGAGGAATTCCTGAAACTTGCAACTTCAAGAACAAGAGGACACAGATTCAAGCTAAGGAAACATGGGTGCCAAAAAAGCATTAGAAAGTTTTCTTTTGAAAACAGTGGTAGACGGCTGGAACAAGCTAAGTGAGGTGGTGGTAGAGGCCAAAACCGTCACTAGTTTCAAAGCGTTATACAACAAAGAGTATTAGAAAGATGGGACACCATGAGCGTAGCTCTCATCCTTTAACCACACTTAGGTAATTACAATTTAATACGGGATTGAAAAATAAAGGGTTGCTAAAAAAAACTTTCTATTATAAGAAACTCTCCTTTATAAAAACTTTCTTTTATAAAAATCTTTCCTTTATAAGACTGCTCATAGCCCAGGTGAATGGAATGGGTTGCTACACTTTTAACATCCATTTTTCTCAATAGGAGAAAAATACATAAGTTACTTTTTCCTCTGGGCAAATGCATTCCAGATTCATTTAGGTGAGCAACTGGCCAATGAATATAAAGTATGCACAATATTTACAGTGTTAATGTTGGTCCCAGAAAGACATTAAATATAAATTTAGGGACAGCCCATATATTAGAATTAACCTGTAGATCTATTTTATGAACATTATTAAGCTTTGATTTGCACTAACGCTCAATAGCAGTTGTAATATCCTTGCTCACTGGACAAGGAGGTAATTTTTATCAAAATAACACTTCATAGGATAAACAATGACTGCAGGTAATTAAGAAAAACCATCTGGGGGCAAGTTGTATACACTGACAATGTTCACTTGAGCAGCAGACCCCTGCCATTTTACCAATGTTTCCAATAGAGGAAGACAACCATGCACTGTAGTAGCAGCTCTCTCGAAGGAACACATACATTTTTGTAATTGTCCCACTGTAAAATAATGTTGTGATGGTGGAGATTGTACAAATAGGCTGGGGTGCAGTAATGCCAATAACATTACCCAAGTATTAACCACTTACAAACAACAATAAAGTTTGGCAACCAATACGTCGGTACCCATACAACTAAAACGACACTGAAAAAAATGAGCATCAGAGATTAATAATGTATTCCAGTGTATTAACCAAGGCAAGCATAAAGAAAAGCATGTCCTCCTAGCAGCATAAGGGGAGTAAAAGTAGGCAAGAAGATTAATGCACATCATCCAGCAATAGGGTACAAAATATCCATTGGTATGGCCACCTTCTTGTATGCAATTAGAGCCAGATGGCACCACATGACACTTGACCAGGTGCGATGAGAAACGATGAGGCCATCCACTCAGCCTGTCTGGATCTAGGAAAATTTGTATTATTGCACACATACATATCAGAGGTTAAAATATAACCATAAGTTTTGGAGAAGTTAATGGCACTGTACCAAGATAAAAAAAAAATACAGCCCACACCCATGGAACGATATGGCTTTCAGCACCTAACTTTAAATTTACTTTTAGCTCTATTGATATCAAGCTTGGGACAATAATGAGAAAATACCAGTGACTAAATGTGAAAACTAATAAACTTCTTTCCTTTTAATTAACATATGAACTTAAGACACTATCATTACTGTTAGAGATATGCACAACATAATAACTGACAGCACAACTGTAGCACATTCTATTCTGAACAATGACATTAGGCTGCCAAGCAAAAATAATACCTGTCCACTTGTTATTCGGTTTAAACAGCCTAAGCCTTTTTGAACATAATTATGCTTTGGTAAATCCCCTGTAGGGTTTTATATGGCCAATTATGGTATTGCTTGCAAGAAATACGAAGTGTATGGCACACGAGCAGTCAGGTTGATAAAGTCCCTCGTCTTTCTTTTCGAAAGAAAATCTTTCTTCACCATACCCCATACACTGTTGCACTAATCTTCAGATTTAAAGATCACTCTGTAAAGAAATCATTGAAATCATCAGGACACGTCATTTCTGTATGAGGATACATTTGTTTATAAAGACAACAGCAAAGAAGGTCACTGATAATATCCAGATACATTCACAAATTCATACTGTGAAGCAGATATTGTAGTCAATGCATACATCCAAATATGCATTTACACATAACATGCCGTAGCACTATTTACACTTAATTACTAGAGAAATAAATATTGTAAATCAAATGTTTTCTCTAATGTGGGGGAGGATGAGGGAAGAATTGATGGCTCTATGATGGCATCCACACCTTAGAACCAGTGAGATGGACCCCAGTATCTCAGATCCTGGACCCAACTGAACTGGTGTGAACTGTATTCCAAACGAGGTTGCATAGGAGGTGCCAGCAAAGAATGCTTGGAAACCAGTCAACAAAATATATGGAGGGGAAGAGATTGCTAAATAATAATTGATTTCAAACCCGAGGAGGAAAACCAAAAAGAAAAAAACCCAGCGTTGAATGTAATGAAACGCCATTTTCTGGGTGAGTCCCGGAGGCTCCCCAGAGCTATCCATGGCTGATATGGATAACCTTACTATTTTGCATCAGTCGATGTGGGTGGAGTTCTAGGCCTACCGGGGACCACGAGCCAGAACCTGGCCCCCTCAGAGAGGCACAGGGAGCAATGGCCCATAGAAATGCACATGTGATTTGGAGCATTCTATATCTGCCATCGACCGGGATAGGCACCCAGAAAGGTAAGCGCCACAAAACAAACCCCTATTCTGGTTAACAACAAAAATCGACAAACGAGTGGACAGAACTTCCCCAGGAAAACGAACTAACAAGCATGACGTCACACGAGCCGCGCCGCATGTCTGCGCAGCTCCCCCCTTCCCTGGAGGGGGAAGGGGGAGCCCCAGACCCCCGCGCCGGCGATCCCCGCCCCAGTTCTGAGGCTGGATATCAAAACCGCGAAAAAAACCCGCCGACCGGAGGGCGGGAGGGTGCCGGGGAGCCTCCGGGACTCGCCCAGAAAATGGCGTTTCATTACATTCAACGTTGGTTTTCTGGGGGGAGCCCCTACGGCTCCCCGGAGCTACCTCACCAAAGACTACCTAAGAAAAAAAGGGGACATACCCGGGAGGCGGTCGGTGAATCACTCCTCAACACGAAGTCGAGACAACAACCCAAGGTATATCATTTGCCAGAAAAAGAGAGAACGGCCGCAGACGAAGAAACCTATGATCACGACCATAGGAGCCAAAAACACTGCGCCTGAGAAGAGCAAGAAGCTCTGCCACACGACCCCCAGAGGGGAATGCCAACACAAAAAGAAAACCGAGGCAAAGCAAACCTGACCCCAAGGAACCACAACCAAGGAGAAGAAAAACAGGAGAGCACCCAGTCTAAAGACCAGGACGACACAGGCAGTGCATAAGCAGGCCGGAGGTGTAACAACGCACGATACAACCTGCAAAACGGCGCAGAAGGAATATCGATACCGAAGACTAGCAGCAGAAACCAAGGTGCCAGACCGAGGAACGGCCCCAAGCGCCTCTACAACCTCCGCAAGACAATCCTATGACAGCCCCGGGAGGGAAAAGAAAACGCAGGACCAAAACGAAAATGCCACAAGTGTGCAAGACCACCTCCACAAGTGCAGCTGACAGGGAAGGAACTCGCATAAGGAGCCGCCCCAGCACCAACATCCCGCAGAAGGGCAGGAGCGAAAAGACTCATTAAGAGGAGCAAAATCGCTCCCAGGAAAACTAGTAGCGCCAAGACAGTGTGAAGAGAAGAGATATTCACAAAAGAACAAAAAAGGCCAACACCCAGAAGCTGCCGGGAAGAGAACCCACAAGCCCTAGAAAGGCCCGGAGGGAAGCCCAACCGAATGACGACAGACGCACCAGAAAACGGGCACAATGGACAAGGAACCGAGCCCAGTGAGGGGCCGACGCCCACAAAGTACGTGCGGAGAGGGGGAACGGAAAACCCCACACCACAAAACTGCAAGTCCCCCCCAGAGGGGTAGAAACACCCCGGCGGGGACCAACGGGGCCTGAGGCCCCTCACGTGAGCCCCACCCCAGCCCCGGGAACCCACCCTGCAGGCCCCGGGGCCGAGCTGTCCCCTCAAAGCCCCAGCGTCAAGAAAAACCCCGGGGCAGCCGTGAAAAACACGAAGGAAGGGAGCCCACTAGGCTCTGGAACTTGAACCGAAACCGGAGGATAGGCGAGGGGCGAGACGAAGACCCCAAGCTCATCCCCAGCCAGCACAATGAGGCGAGGACAAGACAGAGAATCCAAGGAACATGGAAAAACCAGGCCCGGCACAGCAAGACCGGCAAGGAAGGAGAGCCCCAGAGGGAGCACGGAAGGGCCGAACATAACGCCACAACCAACCCAGACACGCAGCTGCTGTACCAAAACCGCAGCAAAACGTCACCACACTCCCAGAGGAAGCGACAGAGAAGATAAATAAATCGTACACGAGTGGCACACAAGGGGACACAGGCGGAAACCGAGCACCCAACTGAGCCACAGGGACGGTAGAAGAAACGTGTGCAGTGTAACAGGCAATCAAAGGAACACAGTAGGCAGCCCAACATGGGCTGACCTCATACACAGCCCCAAGAGCAGAGATGAGAGTGCCCAAGAAGCACAGAATCCGCCCGACAGGCAAACGACAGGGAAGAGGCGGAAACAAAGAGCCAGAACCCAACCTGCAAGCGCAAGGAGGCGAACACAAAAACTCCGACACAGGAAAACGTACTACCAAACAGGCACCCCCACCGTTGCACTGCGGAACAAGGTGGAGGCGGGGCCCCGAACTCAAGCAAGGTTAGACAAGCATAGGAGAGGGGCAGGAGGAGTACAGGCAGGAACCGCCTCAGTAGGGACAAGAGGCCACCCCAGACACCCGTGAACCGAGGAAGGAATCAGGTGGAGAGAACAAGAGCTGCCCAGTATGGGCTAATAGCCCTGCAGTAGGCACCTCGGGTGATACAGTCCACGTTCTCAAGGACGTATGGACACCCATTCCTACTCCCAAAAACAAAAACAGCATCAGGACGAAGGAGACACCAAAACCGCTCCAACTCACCTGCAGAACATAGGCTCTGAAGGGCCATGACGCAAGCGTTCGAGTCCGTATCCGCCGGAGGCGGCCAGTGCGCCCATGCTGGAGAGGAGGGGAGCAGCGAAGGAGGCTCCCCACCTGAGAACGCAGGGAAAAACCTCATGATTTCCCCACAGCGGCACTCCAGAACACCCCCAAAGCAACGGGGCACGGATTGGATTAAGAAAAGAGCGAGAGGCGAAGCACCCCCCCGAGAGAAATGGAAGCAGAACACGTGTGCACACCGCCCGGAACCAAAACAAACTCCCACGGCGCATGCGCAGGACGCGAAAGAAAGTAGCCCAACAAGGCGAGAAGTAGCCCAACCAGGCGCGAAGTAGCCCAACCAGGCGCGAAGTAGCCCAACAAGGCGAGAAGTAGCCCAATAAAGCGAGAAGTAGCCCAACAAGGCAAGAAGTAGCCCAACCAGGCGAGAAGTAGCCCAACCAGGCGAGAAGTAGCCCAACCAGGCGAGAAGTAGCCCAATAAAGTGAGAAGTAGCCCAACAAGGTGAGAAGTAGCCCAACCGGCTACAAGGAGCCCAACCTGTCCAGAACAGAAGGAGCCAGTATAGAGGCAAACTCCGGGACACGCAGGAGGTAAGCCGCAAAGGCCAATCGCACCGAAGGCGAAGGGATGCGGTTAGCCGAAAACCTCCTGAAGATGGAACCGAAGAAACTAAAGGGACACGGAACCGAACCCGGGGAGGAGCATAACCCAAGCCCAAATCGTACGCAGAGGGGGGAAAGAAAACCCCACTCCTTGCAACAGTAAGCGCCGCTCAGAAGGACTGAAATCCAGGCGGGGCGCAACGGAGCCCAAGGCCCCCAAGGCCGCTCCTCCCCAACCCCAGGAGCTTCTGCACCAGGCCCCGGAGCCGAGTCGACCTCCAAAGCCCTGGCCCCACAAGAAAAAGCCGGGGCAGCCGAGAGAGCTGAAAGAGAAGGGGCTCACTGGTCAGACCCCGGAGCATCGGCGGGAGGAACAGACTCGAATGCCTCCGCAGCTACCCCGGACGGGGCAACCCCCAAAACTGCCCAAGTCTCAGAACCTCTAACCCCGCCCCGACCCCGAAGCCTGCAGATGCGTAGGGGCCGGAAGCAGGAGGGGGAAAAACAAGGGGGGCGTGGAAGAACCAAGGCCGAAGCGACCAAAACCCCCAAGTCTGGGTCCCTACACAAGCGGGGCAGCATCGGGGCGTCCGGGGAAGCGACAAACCAGAGCGCGTTGCAACATCCTACCCTGCAACGCGCGAGCTGCCTGCACCCACGGGAATTCATCAGCAGACTGGGTGAATGGAGTCATGAACAAGCAACAAAGCTCGCAGGACTCAAGGGTCGAATGTGTCACCGACCCAACAGGCAGCATGACGGAGGCAAAAACAAGGAGAGTCACCCTGAGACAAAGGGACAGAGCAACCCTCAACTCGCACAAAGCGAGAGGGGACGCAAGGGTCTCCACTACCGGACCCGAGAGCCCCCGGGGGGTTTCCCAGGGCCCCTAGACTGGGTCTGCTAAGGGTTATCCCAGGCAGGGCACTGCTAACCGGCGCCCCAAACTACCAAGCAAACTGCTAAAGCTGAACCCACGGGACGTGTCCACTCGCGAGGGCAAAGCAGGGGGTGCCACCACACAAACGAACCTAATATAAGGGGAGGGGAACACAAGGCAGACCCCCCTACCAGGCAAAAACAAATATAAAAGAAAAACCACACAAGTGGACAACGTACCCAGAGGGAACAGAGCCGGCCGCTGTCATAGGTGAAAACTAGCTACGCAGTACCCTGCGCCCCACCAGTGCTATAACTACCACTTACCCCAAGGTAAACAAGGGAGTAAAACCCCCAAACCCTCGGGGCGGCCAAACGCCAAGCAGCGAAAAGCCAACAGAGGTAGACCCAAGGTGACTTGTGGAAGGCAACCCCAAGCCCCAAGGGCGGTACTTACAGGGCACTCAGGGAAGGTGACCCTAAGCACATGCAGCCCGAGTACCTGAGAATACTACTCCCAGCTCACACGACCACCGTAAGAGCAGCACTGCAAACAAGTCACAGCACTGAGACAAGACTGGAGCTGGAGCCACACGACCGTGCATTATCCCATCAGCCGAGGAACTGGGGCGGGGATCGCCGGCGCGGGGGTCTGGGGCTCCCCCTTCCCCCTCCCGGGGAGGGGGAAGCTGCGCAGACATGCGGCGCGGCTCGTGTGACGTCATGCTTGTTAGTTCGTTTTCCTGGGGGAGTTCTGTCCACTCGTTTGTCGATTTTTGTTGTTAACCAGAATAGGGGTTTGTTTTGTGGCGCTTACCTTTCTGGGTGCCTGTCCCGGTCGATGGCAGATATAGAATGCTCCAAATCACATGTGCATTTCTATGGGCCATTGCTCCCCGTGCCTCTCTGAGGGGGCCAGGTTCTGGCTCGTGGTCCCCGGTAGGCCTAGAACTCCACCCACATCGACTGATGCAAAATAGTTAGGGTATCCATATCAGCCATGGATAGCTCCGGGGAGCCGTAGGGGCTGAACCAAAGGAGCCACAACAAACCAAGGAGAAGAGAGAAGAGCGCCCCCCAGAAAAAACCAGCTACGTAGCGGACTGGCCTGATCCGCTGAAAGAGGTGGAGCCGTGGGAAGACCCCTCGGATTCGAACACCAAGCAAGCAGCGCCTGAAAGCAAGGCTGGGCCGGCCACCAAGAGCCCAATAGGACTACTCTCTCCTGGTAAGCCTCTAAGCGAGCCAGGACCTGGAGTAACAGCAGAACTGGGAAATGAGGTACAGTGCTTCCTCAGTCTAACGAACCCCGCTCTATCGAATTCCCGGAAGAGCCGAACAAATTGAATTCGGTACCAAATGTTCAGTGGATCATACAAATGTTCGATTAAGTGAGGAATGTTCGTCCAAGCGGTCACCGAGGCCGAGCGTCGGAGCTGGCTGTCATCAACTATGATTCGCCAGAGTGTAAACAGTTATACATGTACAGTATAGTGTTTTATTATCCTTAGCCATTGTTTCTAGGGAGAAATGGTGATAAAATGGTGTCAGGAGGGTATTGGTGAGAGTTGTTGTAAGGAGGCAAATGGTGTCAGGGGCAGGTGGTGTAAGTTACGTATTCTCATGGGAGGCAGGTTGTCAGCCAGGCAGCTGACAACCAGCTGAAATGGTGATAAAATGGTGTCAGGAGGGCATTGGTGAGAGAGTTGTTGTCAGGAGGCAAATGGTGTCAGTTGTTAGGGGTTTTTGTTAGGGGGCAGGTGTTGTCAGTGGTAGAAGTTGTCAAGGGAGGCTGGAGTAATACTGTACAGGTACAGTAGTGGTGTCAGTATAGGCTGTAGAGGCAGGCACCACATGTGACTGGCGGCTCCTAGCTCCCTCTCCAGCCCCCCCCCACCCCCCCACCTTCCTTCCTGCACCTGACCACCAGAGACCAGCCACTACTCTTCTCCTCTCTCGTCGTCAGATGCCAAGAGTCAATTTAATAATAATTATCGCATTATCTACACTGAGAATAGCCTTTTTATTAGAAAAATGTCATATTGGCACAATAATAATGGTGAAAATTGTGATATATACAGTACATATTTTAAACAGTTTCAACACATTTCCTTTTCACTGAATTTTTAATAAAATTGGGGTGTAGATAACAGTTGGCTTTGTGTGGCCGGCAGGTCGCTCCTTGAGCCATTGGGGGGGGGGTTTGTTTCCTGGATCTCTCCCTCCCTCCCTCTAACAGCCTACGTACTGTATTGTAATACATTAGGTTTTATGTAATACAGTACTGTACTGTATAAAATGAATAAAACTTCAAAACAGACAATATTTTATTAATTATAACAACAAACAATATTATTTGAAAATTTGTAAGCCTATTTAGATTAAATTTTGAGTAGGCCAATAAAACAAGCACAGGTCGTGTAAACGTTAGGCCTTGGTGAGGTGGCTGGCACCATTTGTCTCCCCTCCTCCCAGTGTGAAAACGTGTTGCTCGCGCGTTAAGGATAATTTTGAACAATTTTTATCGTTTGAACTCTTATACTCTGTCAAGATGTCTCAGAGCAGCATTCGTGGTGTTCAAGATTTAAAACGAAAGAGAAAATATTTGTCAATTGATCAGAAAATTGATTTAATAGAGAAAGCAGAGCGTGGATACTCAGTCACCCGTCTCGCCCAAGAATTCAACATCGGTAAAGCTACAGTTTGTGATATAAAAAAGCAGAAGGATAATATTAGGAAATTCGTTGCTCAAAGTCAAACTCATGCAATAGGCAACAGGAAAACATTGAAGTCTGCTAAATATACGGATTTGGACTCTGCTGTATTCAAATGGTTTACACAGCATCGTGCGAAAGGAATTGCTGTTTCAGTTGATTCTATTAGAAATGCAGCTGAAAGACTTGCTGAAAAGTTAAACACTGACAATTTCAAGGCTAGCACTGGATGGGTATGTCGATTTAAAGAGAGGCATGGCATCATTAACAGGAAAATTTGTGGCGAAGCCTTAAGTACAGATGTAATAAGTGTTAATGCATTTAAATATAAACTTTCTCAGCACATGGTATCTAATAATCTAAGCTGGTTTCAAGTGTACAATGCAGATGAAACAGGCTTTAACTGGAAATGCCTTCAAAGAAACACTTTGGCCTCTAGGCTTGAGGAGAGTATTCCTGGTCGCAAGGGAAGCAAGGAAAGAATTTCAGCATTATTGTGCGGTAATGCAGATGGCAGTCACCGAACAAAGTGCGCAATTGTTGGGAAATCTGCCAACCCCAGAGCATTGAAAAACTGCATGAACAGATTACCTGTCGTTTACTACAACACCAAAAATGCCTGGTTCACACAGATTATTTTTGAAGACTGGTTCCAGAATCACTTTTGTAAAGAAGTAAGAAAGCATCAGATCAATGAGCGTGGCATTCGTCCTGCTGATGTAAAGGCAATGCTGTTGGTTGATAATGCCCCAGCTCACCCCATTGCTAAATTAACATCGCCTGATGGTAAAATAACATGTATGGCTTTGCCACCAAATACTACATCTTTAATACAGCCCATGGATCAGGGGGTTATCTATGCCCTCAAACGGCTTTATAAGAGAGCTATGAATGTAGAAATAATGGAAGTTCTGCTCTCTCAGGAAGACGAGAGGCTTAATAAGGATACAAGAGCTAGTAGAACACTAGAAAACTTCAAGAAATATTCAATTAAAGACGCTATTTACATCTGGGCCAAACAATGGAACGAGTTGAAGGTCACCACATTAAAGAACGCATGGAATAAAATTCTGAGTCCGGTACCTGGTGAGAATGAAGACGAAGATGACTATGATTTTGAGGGCTTTGATAATGCGATATTTGAGACATTAAGAGATGCTGGCGAGGAAGATTTGCAACTTTCTGATGTGACTGAGTGGTTAGATAATGATGCTGATGATCCAGGTTATGGTGAATTAACTGATGATGAGATTATCCAGTGTGTTACTGGTAATGCTGATGAGGATGCGGAAGAGGAGGAAGATACCTGTAGCATGTTACCTATTCCATATGCTGCATCATTGCAAAACCTTAATCAGCTGCTTGATATGGTTGCTGTAACTGATGATGAAGACGTGGCAGATTATTATCTACACCTAAGGGGATTGAAAGATATTATAATGAAGAAGCTCATAATGAAGAAACAAACCAAGATTCAAAAGTTTTTGGTACAGCTTAACAGTAGGCCTACAGGACCAGCACCCAGCACTAGCAAGGACTCACCTGAGGATGCCCAGGCAACTGGACCAGCACCTAGCACTAGCAAGGACTCACCTGAGGATGCCCAGGATACTGTACCAGCACCTAGCACTAGCATGGACTCACTTGAGGATGCCCAGGATACTGGACCAGCACCTAGCACCAGCATGGACTCACCTGAGGATGCCCAGGCAACTGGACCAGCACCCAGCACTAGCAAGGACTCACCTGAGGATGCCCAGGCAACTGGACCAGCACCTAGCACTAGCAAGGACTCACCTGAGGATGCCCAGGATACTGTACCAGCACCTAGCACTAGCATGGACTCACCTGAGGATGCCCAGGATACTGTACCAGCACCTAGCACTAGCATGGACTCACCTGAGGATGCCCAGGATACTGTACCAGCACCTAGCACTAGCATGGACTCACCTGAGGATGCCCAGGATACTGTACCAGCACCTAGCACTAGCATGGACTCACCTGAGGATGCCCAGGATACTGTACCAGCACCTAGCACCAGCAAGGACTCACCTGAGGATGCCCAGGCAACTGGACCAGCACCTAGCACCAGCAAGGACTCACCTGAGGATGCCCAGGCAACTGGACCAGCACCCAGCACTAGCAAGGACTCACCTGAGGATGCCCAGGCAACTGGACCAGCACCTAGCACTAGCAAGGACTCACCTGAGGATGCCCAGGATACTGTACCAGCACCTAGCACCAGCATGGACTCACCTGAGGATGCCCAGGCAACTGGACCAGCACCCAGCACTAGCAAGGACTCACCTGAGGATGCCCAGGCAACTGGACCAGCACCCAGCACTAGCAAGGACTCACCTGAGGATGCCCAGGATACTGGACCAGCACCTAGCACCAGCAAGGACTCACCTGAGGATGCCCAGGCAACTGGACCAGCACCCAGCACTAGCAAGGACTCACCTGAGGATGCCCAGGCAACTGGACCAGCACCCAGCACTAGCAAGGACTCACCTGAGGATGCCCAGGATACTGGACCAGCACCCAGCACTAGCAAGGACTCACCTGAGGATGCCCAGGATACTGTACCAGCACCTAGCACTAGCATGGACTCACCTGAGGATGCCCAGGATACTGGACCAGCACCTAGCACCAGCATGGACTCACCTGAGGATGCCCAGGCAACTGGACCAGCACCCAGCACTAGCAAGGACTCACCTGAGGATGCCCAGGATACTGGACCAGCACCTAGCACTAGCAAGGACTCACCTGAGGATGCCCAGGATACTGTACCAGCACCTAGCACTAGCATGGACTCACCTGAGGATGCCCAGGATACTGGACCAGCACCTAGCACCAGCAAGGACTTACCTGAGGATGCCCAGGCAACTGGACCAGCACCCAGCACTAGCCATAACTTACCTGGGAGTGCCAATTGAGCTGTACAACACAGTTCTAATGACATAAATGTACAAAGTGTAAAAAGTGTAGTTTAAGTGATACAGTACAGTATACGTTTACTTAAGTACTGTAGTGTGATTCTAGTGGTTTGTACTTTATGTACAGACTGTAGTGTATAATGTACATTTGTTAGAAAAGTTACTGTTCCTTAATGAATTTATATTCATATCATATCTGGCACTCTCAGGGTATTGAGGCTAAAAGTCTGCACTACACAACTCAACTGTTAAGGTAAGTACAGTAATGATAATGATAATTTTTATTTAGGTAAAGGTACATACATAAAGAGATTTTACAAAGTTTGTTGGCTTTATAGATAGAGCTAGTACATACAATGCCTAAAGCCACTATTACGCAAAGCACAGCACAAAGTAAAACACAGAAACAATTTATTGCTAGATTTATAAACTAGATTTTAGATTTAGAAAGATTACATAAATTAAGGTGTATTTATTTTTTGGGGGGGGGGGTGTCAGAGGGTTTTTTTGGGGCCGGATGGATGGAACGAATTCCGCACTGGAACGAATCGGCCTCGCCCCATATAGTTCGTTCAAGTGAGGACACACTGTACTCCAAAACATCATATGATGTCGAGCACAAGTTACTGCAAGTCACTCAACACATCATATGATGTCTTGCGCAACTAAAGGGTTAATGTCCAAGAGGACATGATCACTCTTTCCCAAGGAAGGAAGGTACTGGATGTCAAATACCTCTTCTTCTTTCCTGGTGAATACTAGATCCAGTACTGATGGAACATCCCCTTCCCTCATTCTTGTGGCCTGCTTGACGTGTTGATACATGAATGTCTCCAAGTTGAGGTTTACAAATCTGCCTGTCCAAATGTCCTCTGTTCTTGCCTCGTAGGCCTTCCAGTCTATTGCCTTAAGGTTAAAGTCCCCAGTACCAACAATCGGGATTTATCTTTGTTAGCTCTTACCATAATCTCTCTCATGACGATTACGAGGCCCTCTCGTTTGTCATCCAACACTTTGTCCGTGTGTTGCTTGCTGGTTGGCTGTAGGCATTTAAAATTATCAGCTTATCATCTTGATTCCAGAGCTGCAATGCCATTATGTCAATATCTCGAGGGTTTTCAAACATCAATTCTCTTACCTTCAGGTATTCTTTAATAATAATAATAATAATAATCTTTATTTAGGTAAAGGTACATACATAAAGAGATTTTACAAAGTTTGTTGGCTTTATAGATAGAGCTAGTACATACAATGCCTAAAGCCACTATTACGCAAAGCTTTTCGGGCAGGTTCACCAGCACAGCCACTCCTCCCCCTTCCTAGTTTTCCTGTCACATCTCCAAACTGAGTAGCCCCTTGGGAATACGACCTCATTTAAAATATTTTCTTCAAGTTTCGTCTCTGTTAATGCGACAATATCTGGGACTTTGAGCTTGATTATATCCTTCAACTCCAATATTTTCGTTCTCACTCCACCTATGTTGGTGTATACTATTTTCAGGAACATGTTCCCCTTCCCTTTGTTCTTTACACCCCTTTCCTTTAATGATTTTGTTGCTTTGTCTTTATGTACCATTTCACAAGCTTTCCAGTCCCTGACACTTTGTAGAAAAAAGAATTTCTTTCTTCTTCATTTTTCTCTCCATTTAGACGTTTCACTTCAATGAGGTTCATTTTCAGCTTTTCTCTGTCCTCCTTTGAGAGGTCTTGTCTTATTGACCACAGTTTGCCATCTTCATCACATTGCTCTGTTAGAGTCCTTCCCAAGGAGAGTAGTCCTCGTGGCCCCTTGGTGGCTGGCCCTGTTTTGTTTTTGGACGCTGCTTGATCGGTGTCCGAACCTGGGGTATTTCCCGCGGCTCCGCCTCTTTCGGCAGGTCGGACCGGTCCGGTACTTGACTGGCTCGGCCTTCTCCTCGGGTCTTTTGACGTGGGGGTGTATCACCATCTCTATGGTGATCAGGTGGCTTCATTGCTGGTGTCCCACCTGCGAGCTTCGTCTCGGCGTCAGTATGAAATTTCCTGGCATTTCTATTCGCCATTTTCTTCCTCTTCGTAGGTTGTCTTCTCTTTCGCATCGGAGTATCTTGTCCTTCTTGATTTTTCGGACCGTTATTTGATGCTTCTTACTGTCCCCTCGTATCATGCGGTGCTGGCGGAGCCGCTCCCACTTACATTCGGGGTGGACGTCACATCCGCCCCGTTCCATAAGCTTTCTCGTGCTTTGTTTTACATCCGGCCTGCTCATACGCCACCTGAGCCGTCCTGGTCCTTGGTCAGGGTGCTCTTATCTTCCTTCTCTTCAGTTTGTGGTAGCCCCTTCGGTGCAAGATTGTTTTTCAAAGGTACTATTTTTGTTGGCATTGGCCTCTGGGGGTTGGGTCGGGGGGCTTCCGGCTCTCCTCCGGCGCAGGGGTTTCTGCTGTTTTGGTACTGGTGGTAGGTTTGTACTTTTGCAGCCTTCTACATCTTTTCTGGCGATGGCTGAGATGGCTGCTTTCCGGAGGGGTCCTTGGGTTATTGTTGCTTGGTTGGTTCAGCCGAGGGTGCGTCGTGTGTTGTATCCAGTTTTGGCTCTTCGCTGTTACCTGCGTGCCGTGGCTGGGGATGAGCTTTGGGTTGGTCTGGTTTCCCTCGTTTGCTGTTCCAGGGCTCAGGTCTCCCAGGTCGACCGCAGTGTTATTAAGTCTAGCCAGCCTGCGGTCTATCCTCACACCCATGCCATTCGAACGTTTGCCGCTTTCGCTGTCATATTTGGTCACATGTCTTGGGCTCATTTCGGGCGCGGGGATTTGGAAGTCGTACAGGTTCCTGGCCATCTGTTAGTTTGTGAGCATGTGTGCTCCTGGGCATTCTTGTGTTGCTTTGGGTCGCAGGTTGCAGCCTGTAATTACCTAAGTGTAATTACCTAAGTGTAGTTACAGGATGAGAGCTACGCTCGTGGTGTCCCGTCTTCCCAGCACTCTTTGTCAAATAACGCTTTGAAACTTCTGACGGTCTTGGCCTCCACCACCTTCTCACTTAACTTGTTCCAATCGTCTACCACTCTATTTGCATAGGTGAATTTTCTTATATTTCTTCGGCATCTGTGTTTAGCTAGTTTAAATCTATGACCTCTTGTTCTTGAAGTGCCAGGTCTCAGGAAATCTTCCCTGTCGATTTTATCAATTCCTGTTACTATTTTGTATGTAGTGATCATATCACCTCTTTTTCTTCTGTCTTCTAGTTTTGGCATGTTTAATGCTTCTAACCTCTCCTCGTAGCTCTTACCCTTCAGTTCTGGGAGCCACTTAGTAGCATGTCTTTGCACCTTTTCCAGTTTGTTGATGTGCTTCTTAAGATATGGGCAACACACAACAGCTGCATATTCTAGCTTTGGCCTAACAAAAGTAATGAACAATTCCTTTAGTATATCGCCATCCATGTATTTAAATGCAATTCTGAAGTTAGAAAGCATAGCATAGGCTCCTTGCACAATATTCTTTATGTGGTCCTCAGGTGATAGTTTTCTATCTAGAACCACCCCTAGATCTCTTTCTTTATCAGAATTCTTTAAAGATTTCTCACATAATATATAGGTTGTGTGGGGTCTATGTTCTCCTATTCCACATTCCATAACATGACATTTATTAACATTAAATTCCATTTGCCAAGTGGTGCTCCATCTACTTATTTTGTCCAGGTCTTCTTGAAGGGCATGACAATCATCTAAATTTCTTATCCTTCCTTCTTAGCATCATCAGCAAACATGTTCATATAATTCTGTATACCAACTGGTAGATCATTTATGTACACAATAAACATTACTGGTGCAAGAACTGAACCCTGTGGTACTCCACTTGTGACATTTCTCCATTCCGATACATTGCCTCTGATTACTGCCCTCATTTTTCTATCAGTCAGAAAATTTTTCATCCATGATAGAAGCTTACCTGTCACCCCTCCAATATTTTCCAGTTTCCAGAACAACCTCTTATGTGGAACTCTGTCGAAAGCCTTTTTTAGGTCCAGATAGATGCAGTCAACCCAACCATCTCTTTCCTGTAATATCTCTGTGGCTCGATCATAGAAACTGAGTAAATTCGATACACAGGATCTTCCAGATCGAAAACCATACTGTCTGTCTGATATTATATCATTTCTCTCTAGGTGTTCTACCCATTTAGTTTTGATTAGTTTTTCCAATACTTTCACTATTACACTTGTCAATGATACAGGTCTATAATTGAGGGGGTCTTCCCTGCTGCCACTTTTGTAGATTGGAACTATGTTAGCCTGTTTCCACAAGTCTGCTACGATTCCTGTACACAGGGATGCCTGAAAGATCAGGTGAAGTAGAATGCTGAGCTCAGATGCACATTCTCTCAGATTCCATGGTGAAATGCCATCTGGGCCAGCTGCTTTGTTCTTACCGAGCTCCTTGAGCATTTTTTCCACTTCGTCTCTAGACACCTCTACGTGCTCTATGTTGTTCTCTGGAATTCTTATTGTATCTGGTTCCCTAAAGATTTCACTTTGTACAAACACACTTTGGAACTTTTCGTTTAGTGTTTCACACATTTCCTTTTCATCTTCCGTGAATCTATTTCCCATTTTCAACCTCTGAATATTATCCTTTACCTGCAATTTGTTGTTTATGAATTTATAGAATAGACCTGGTTCTGTTTTACATTTGTCTGCAATCCCTTTTTCAAAATTTCTTTCTGCCTCTCTCCTCACTGCCGTGTAGTTGTTTCTCGCATCTTTGTATCGCTGGTATGTTTGGGAGTTCGGCCTCTTCCTGTATTGATTCCACTTTTGTGTCTTTTGGTCTCTAGCCCTCTCGCAATTTCTATTGAACCAATCCTGTTTCCTAGTTCTGCATCTCTGTTTTGGTATAAATTTTTTTGTGCCTTTATCATATATTTCACAAAACTTGACATACATCTTATTCACTTCCTTGCCTAGCATCAAGTCTGTCCAATTATACTCACTAAAAAAATTTCTAAGGTCACCATAATGTCCTCTCCTGAAGTCTGGTTTTTCAACTGCTTCAACCTCCTTATTTTCTTCCAGCTTATAACGCATTGCATACTTTATTCCCAAAAAGACATGGTCACTTTTACCCAAGGGAGGAAGGTACTGAATGTCAAATATCTCTTCCTCCTTCCTGGTAAATATCAAATCTAGCATGGAGAGAACGTCCCCTTCCCTCATCCTCGTAGCTTGTTTAACATGTTGATACAATTCTGTTTCCAGGATGAGGTCTACAAATTTACAGTTACAAAAATCTTCTGTTTTAGCTTCATATGCTTCCCAGTCTATGGATTTCAAGTTGAAGTCACCGACTATCAACAGTCGTGATCTATCGTTATCTGCTCTTGCTATAATCTCTCTCATTATTGTTATAAGACCTTCACGTTTACTATCTAGCTCCTCCTTTGACCATGTGCTGCTTGGCGGTGGACTATATGCATTTATTATCATTAGTTTATCATCCTCATGGCAGATCTCTATTGCTATTATGTCAACTTCTTGTGGATTGGCAGTCATTATTTCGTTCACCTTTAGGTGTTCTTTTACCAGTACAGCAACGCCACCGCCTTTCCTAATTTTCCTGTCCCGTCTCCAAATTGAGTAGCCCCTTGGGAATATGACCTCATTTAAAATTACATCTTCAAGTTTTGTCTCCGTGAGTGCAACAATGTCTGGTGTCTGCAGCTGTATTACATCACTTAACTCCAGTATCTTCGATCTCACTCCATCTATGTTGGTGTATGCAATCTTCAGGAACTTGTTCCCCCCTCTCCTTATTCTTCACTCCCCCTTTCTCTATTGATTTTGTTGGTTTGCCTTTATGTACCACTTTACTGACCTGCCTACCCCTATCACTTTGTAGAAAAAAGAATTTATTTCTTCTTCATTCCTGCTCTCATTTAAATGTTTTGCCTCGGCGAGGTTCAGTTTCAGCTTCTCTCTATCTTCTTTTGAAAGATCTCGTCTTAACGACCACCCTTTCCCATCCTCATCACTTTGCAATTTTCTAGCATTCCTTAGTACTTCTTCCACCTGTTTGGCACTGTTTAGGGTGATCTTCAAAGGTCGATCTTTCCCTTTTACGTACCTGCCTATTCTCCTGTAGTCGCACACATTCTCTATGGTTGTAAGACCTTCCACGAGGCCAACAATTTTATCT
This sequence comes from Procambarus clarkii, assembly GCF_020424385.1. NCBI lineage: Eukaryota > Metazoa > Arthropoda > Malacostraca > Decapoda > Cambaridae > Procambarus > Procambarus clarkii. The sequence continues at coordinate 27,003,295 of NC_059580.1, forward strand.
ACTACTTTAGCTTCTTCTACAGCTCTTTCAGCTCTGTTGTCTCGACTTCGTGTTGCCGAGTTTGTGGCGGCTGCCTCCCAGGTCAGTCCTTTCTTTTCCTTCTCTTTGGGTATGAAGTTCCAGGAAGCCGTAGCGGCTCCCCTCAGAAAACCAGCGTTGAATGTAATGAAACGCCACTTTCTGGGTGAACCCTGGAGGCTCCCTGGCAACCCTCCCTCCCACAGGTCAACGTTTGTTGATACTTAACTTCTGAACTGGAGTGCCATGCAGCCGGTGTGATGAGGTCCGGGGCCCCACCCCCCTCCCCCTCTCGGGGAGGGAAGGGCTGTGCAGATAAGTGACATGGCAATAGTGTGTTACGTTTGCTTGTCGTTCTACCTCTCTGTTCGGTTTTTGTTGTTAGTTTCTTACCATGTGGGGTTTGTTTTGTTACGCCTACCTTTCTGGGTGCCTAACCCCGGTCGATGGCGGATAAGGAAAACCCCCAACCACAAGGCGGTTTTCCAGGGCCATTTTTCCCTGAAACCTCTTTGAAGGGGCCAGGTTCTGGAGCTGGTTCCTGGTAGGTCTGAACTCCTTAGCTAATGTCCTGGTCTAATATAACATACATTAGCCCGATAAGCTCCAGGGAGCCTCAGGGGCTCACCTAGAAAATGGCGTTTCATTATACTCAATGCTGTTTATGGTGTTTAACGAAGATAAGTTCCAGCTCATGCGCTATGGAAAAAATGAAAATATAAAAACGGAAACCACGTACAAAACTCAGGCAAATCATAACATAGAACGAAAAGGCAATGTAAAGGATCTGGGTGTACTCATGTCGGAAGACCTTACCTTTAAAGAACACAATAAAGTAGCCGTCACAACTGCAAGAAAAATGACAGGTTGGATAACAAGAACTTTTCACACTAGAGATGCTATACCGATGATGATACTTTTCAAAACGCTTGTGCTCTCTAGAGTGGAGTACTGCTGCACAATGACAGCACCTTTCAAAGCTGGAGAAATTACTGACCTGGAGAGCGTGCAGAGATCCTTTACTGCTAGAATCCACTCAGTAAAACATCTAAACTATTGGGACCGACTAAAGAGCCTAAAACTGTACTCCCTTGAACGCAGGCGGGAGAGGTACATAATAATTTACACGTGGAAAATATTAGAGGGGCTGGTCCCAAACCTGCACACAGAAATAACATCACATGAGACCAGAAGACATGGCAGGATGTGCAGAATACCCCCGTTGAAAAACAGAGGTGCAACTGGTACTCTGAGAGAGAACTCTATCAACATCAGAGGTCCGAGACTGTTCAACACGCTTCCACTACACATAAGGTGCATAACTGGCCGACCCCTCACAGTGTTCAAGAGAGAACTGGATAAGCACCTCCAAAGGATACCTGATCAACCAGGCTGTGACTCGTACGTCAGGCTGCGAGCAGCCGCGTCCAACAGCCTGGTTGATCAGTCCGGCAACCAGGAGGCCTGGTCGACGACTGGGCCGCGGGGACGCTAAGCCCCGGAAGCACCTCAAGGTAACCTCAAGGTAAGGTATGCTGGTTTTTTGGAGGTGTGGAACGGATTATTTCAATTTCAATTATTTCTTATGGGGAATTTCTTTTTGGATGATGACGCGTCTCTGGGCTAGCTATATTTGGACATTTTAGGCAATGCTGTGGTCACAAACTGAACAGCAATTCTGTTAGCTCATGCTGCATGTGCCAGCCTTGGTTGCTGACTCAATATAGAGAGGCTTTCACACCTGGGAATGTTGTCAACGATTTTTTTTAAATTGTGTCTGTTTATGAGAGCCCTGAGGAAGCTAATGTGAACCCCGTGTTGCATACCACCCATCAAGAGCCTCAAGGCTCATTGCGCAGTGCAGTGGTTAAAAATACATTTTATATATTCTACTACTTGTACATACTGTATTACAGAATATATCTTACCTTTATTTAGGACTCTTGTTGGCTTATGGAAGATGGTGAGGAAAGGGGAAGGAGGAGAGGTGTTAGTGTTTGGAAGAGGAGTCTCCTTCCATTATAACATCAGGCAGTAATTACCTAAGTGTAGTTACAGGATGAGAGCTATGCTCATGGTGTCCCGTCTTCCCAGCACTCTTTGTCATATAATGCTTTGAAACTACTGACGGTTTTGGCCTCCACCACCTTCTCACCTAACTTGTTCCAACCATCTACCACTCTGTTTGCGAAAGTGAATTTTCTTATATTTCTTCGGCATCTGTGTTTAGCTGGTTTAAATCTATGACCTCTTGTTCTTAAAGTTCCAGGTCTCAGGAAATCTTCCCTATTGATTTTATCAATTCCTGTTACTATTTTGTATGTAGTGATCATATCACCTCTTTTTCTTCTGTCTTCTAGTTTTGGCATATTTAATGCCTCTAACCTCTCCTCGTAGCTCTTGCCCTTCAGTTCTGGGAGCCACTTAGAAAAGGTGCATGTCTTTGCACCTTTTCCAGTTTGTTGATGTGCTTCTTGAGATATGGGCACCACACAACCGCTGCATATTCTAGCTTTGGCCTAACAAAAGTCGAGAACAATTTGTTCAGTATATCGCCATCCATGTATTTAAAAGCAATTCTGAAGTTAGAAAGCGTGGCATAGGCTCCTCGCACAATATTCTTTATGTGGTCCTCAGGTGATAGTTTTCTAATCTAGAACCACCCCTAGATCTCTTTCTTTATCAGAATTTTTTAAAGATTTCTCACATAATATATAGGTTGTGTGAGGTCTATGTTCTCCTATTGTTGGAAATTTCCAACACTAATACAATACTATTGTATTATTATAAACTAGTATTAAAATATACTAATTACTGTAGTTACTAAAACTTACTAACAGTACTGTTCACATGAACTATTATATCTGTATATGGATACTGGAATTCTTACGAAACCAAGCACCAGTATTGCGTCAGATTATACCTAATTAAACACATTTATATCCAGTGTGTTAGAGAATTGAATGTGATTCTCTAAAATCATCAGTATTCCGTGTGATAATTATTTATGGATAACATAACTCCCAAATAATTCCAAATCGAGAGTTTTTAGTTACAATTGTTATCAAGTAATAATTTTACTGTCACGCATGAATGCCATGGAGAAAACTAAAATCTTCTCCATTTCTTGTTTACTACCATAAGACGAGAAAGTAATAATATTTAACTCCCTAGAATTACAACCCAGTCTTTATTAAAGTATTTCAGCCACTATTGCGCGAAATAATATTATTCGTGAAAAATAATTTCTGTGGCGAATGCGGGACGCGGGTTGGAGAGGAGGGAGAAGCCATGGTGTGTGGCGTGGAAGTCTCGTGTTGCGGAATTGAGCAACAAGGTCGTGGCGTCAGAGTCTGAGACACGTGACGTTGAGATTATCAGCAAGAATTACCCTGGTACTCAACACAGAATGAGTTAATATTGTTCTACGTGATCTGCAGTGACAGGCCAACAAATAACGCGTCGATATTCAAGCCAAGCTATCAACCACGTGTACGACATTGCGGTAGTTTGAGCTTGGGATGCGGTATCGGCAAGCTTCAACATAATCTGTACCCTTAGCTAAGTATATAATTCCCTTTTGATGCATCATTAGAGATTGTATATGTCGGGGCAGCTTGTCGTTATATCGAGCGACCATAACAAATCCAACGTTAGTACCATATCAAATTTATTTTCCATTTTCATGAATATAGATATTTCAGTAGCCTAGTTCAATGCTACGTAATATCCCTTAAATTACAGCTCGCATGTGAGGAGTCAACGAGCTGTTACCTTACTTCGTGTTATTCACCTCCAAGTGTTTCTATGAGGAATTCTGGAGATCCCGAGGATGAGTCGTGAATGATGTCATTGAAATCGTCTTAAAGCTAAGACTTTTTGTACTCATTTATTTACTCTAAAATTCATTATTTCTACATCATTTTATCTAATCGGATACTAATCATATACACTGGAAATAATCTGTGTTTATTTGAATGATTAATTTCTGATGCTAATGATCTTTATAATTACTGGTGATAATCTTCTATAGATTTCTTTAATTTGGTCATAAGATTAGTTATTACACAATGAACTGGTGCACGAACCACACTAGTTCCTAGACGTATATGAAGTTCTAGCAATACCCCCCCAATGTAGGTGTTTGAGGCTTTGATTTAAGTTAATTATCTATACAGCTCATTAATTATTTAAGTGATTATACTTCCTAATATTTGGCCATAGACACTGGTTCTTCCTTGTGTTTCTAATGATCACTTTTTATTAGTTTCCCTCTTTCCTTAAAACTGGGTGGTCCTTCGTAATTGATTTCATTAATTTAATAATTAAATAAATTGAGTCAAGCCCCAAATATCCCACACCTATTCCGCATTCCATAACATGGCATTTATTAACATTCAATTCCATTTGCCAAGTGGTGCTCTATATACTAATTTTGTCCAGGTCTTCTTGAAGGGCATGACAATCATCTAAGTTTCTTATCCTTCCTATTATCTTAGCATCAACAGCAAACATGTTCATATAATTCTGTATACCAACTGGTAGATCTACAACTGATGTAGACAATAAACATCACTGGTGCAAGAACTGAACCCTGTGGTACTCCACTTGTGACATTTCTCCAGTCCGATACATTGCCTCTGATCACTGCCCTCATTTTTCTATCAGTCAGAAAATTTTTCATCCACGTTAGAAGTTTACCTGTCACCCCTCCAATATTTTCCAGTTTCCAGAACAACCTCTTATGTGGAACTCTGTTGAAAGCCTTTTTTAGGTCCAGATAGATGCAGTCAACTCAACCACCTCTTTCCTGTAATATCTCTGTTGCTCGATCATAGAAGCTGAGTAAATTCGATACACAGGATCTTCCAGATCGAAAACCATACTGTCTGTCTGATATTATATCATTTCTCTCCAGGTGTTCTACCCATTTAGTTTTAATTATTTTTCCAATATTTTGACTATTACACTTGTCAATGATACCGGTCTATAATTAAGGGGGTCTTCCCTGCTTCACTTTTGTAGATTGGAAGCAGGGAAGACCCCTTTGATGACATTTCTGTGTTACACTCTCTTAGGTTTTGCAGGCATACCACTAGGACCTGGTTCTGGCTCACTGCTTGTTTTTCTCATTAAAAGCCTCTCTAGCTACACTTGTTTTTACCTACATTGTAACACTTGTCTGAAGTGAGACATCACATTGTCATTAAAAAGGTTAACATAATGGCCTGTTACAGCTTTATCTGGGTGACACTTTTCAACAAAACTTTGCAGTTCATCCCATATTGTACACCGTTTCTTAATTCTTGAGTAAGGGGCATCCTCCACTGCCTTCTCCTTCCATGAAGAAATTTCCTCAGTTGCCTCTTTCTGCTGCTCCTTTTTAAGGGCTAGGAGTTTGTCACTAGTCAGTTCTTCACTGTATTCCTCCACCAACTCCTCCACAACAGCACCATCCAACACCAAGCCCAATTTCAGGTCTAGAGAAGCAATTTCCTCAAGAAGAGGTACTTTAGGTTCAGGCTCAAACCCCTCAAAGTCTCATTCTGCAACACATTCAGGCCACAATTTTTTCCAGCCAGAGATCATGGTTCTAAGTCTCTTCTTCCCAGGTTCTCTCTGGGCCTGGGAAGAAGTAGTAGTTTGCTTGGTAGTTTGGGGTGCCGGTTAGCAGTACCTTGACTGGGCTTTCCTTAGTAGAGCATCTAAGGGCCCTGGAAAACCCCACTGGGGTTCAGTGGTCCGATGGATGTGTCATCTGGGTCCCATCTCACTTCATGCGAACTTGAGGGTTGCTCTTTTCCCTTGTCTCAGGGTGACAATCACCTGTTCTGCCTCTGTCAGGCTGCCTGTTGGGTCGGTGACATCTTCAACCCGAAGTCTAGCGAGTGGTGGTGTTTGCTTATACTCCAGTTCCTCCACTCCACTGATTGTGATATTCGGGTGCAGGCAGCTTCGGCATTGCATGTGTGTTTTAGGTTGCTGCAGTGCACTAGGTTTGTTGCTCACCCGGATGCCCCGAGGCTGCCTTGTTTTGATTATAGGGACCTGAACTTAGAGGTATTAGTCGCCTCGACTTTGGTTTCATCCATGCCCCCTAGTCCTTCCCCTGCTGTTGTTCGTCCTGTTCCTTCCCCCCCCCCCCTCCTTTTGGCTCCGAAGCATCTGAGGGTTTCAGAGTCGGGGCAGGGTTTGTTTGGTGCTGAGACTGGGGCAGTTTCCAGCTTTACCAGCGGCTTCTGCCTTTTCTTTTGCGGCGGAGGGTTTGGAGGACGGCTCGGCCCTGGGTCCAGATGTGGAGGTTCCTAGGGCGGGGAAGGGGCTGACTTGGGGGGCTTGTGACCCGTTTTATCCCGCTTGGGTTTTGGCACCCTCTGAGTGGGGCTTGTTGCTGCAGGGAGTGGGGTTTTCTTATTCCCCCTTGTACGAATCTGATATGGCGTCAAACCCTCCCTGGGTTTGGTTCTGGATTGCCTTGGGTACTTTGAATCCTTCCTTCCGGAGGTTTTTGGCCTCGCGCATCCTGCCTCATGAGGTGCTGGAGGACATTGCAGCTTACCTCCTGCGCGACCCGGATTACACCTCGATAATGGATCCTGCCTCTTCGAATCCGGTTCTTCCTTTCTTTACTGGGTGCGTTACGAGATTCCGGAGTCGTCCTGGTCAGCTGTTCTGGTTCCTTCAGGGATATCCCTTCCGCCTCTCTCGTGATCGCTGGGTTTGTCCTCTGGGTGCCTTACGTCAGCTGTTGGGTTGCCGGTTCCTTTTTTTTTCGGTGTTCAGTGCATTGGCGTCTACCTGAGCCCTCACTCGGGTAGGCGCCCGAGTGGCACCCACTGGGGCACAAAGCCCCAGCGTCTCTTGGCTGGGGCTTTGTGACCAGTGCTCACCAGGCTGGCCAGGGACAGAGGGGTCTGTCCTTCCATCAGGCCCACAGCACAGTGCAGAAGTTTGCAGCCATGTGGATGTTGCTCCGGAGGTTTCGGGTCACTCGCGGATCAACGCTCTGGCTCTATTCAGTTTGCTCCCCGGTGGTTCATTTCCTAAACAGCAGGGGTTTGATGCAGTCCTTGGCTCTTTGGGGCTGGTCGTTTCGGGTGACTCGTATGCTGAGTTCTCGGGGTTTAGCTCTTCTGGCCATTCATATTTGAGGGGGTGTCCAAAGGTCTGTCACTGGTCATTCCCCTGTCCACGGAATGGACAGTTGATGCCGACTCGTTCAGTTGGCTCTGTCAGATGTACAGGCTGCTGGTGGTGGACCTCTTGCGTTGGTGGGGTTGAGGCGTCTCCCGGTATATGTGGCACCCTTCCCTGATGGCGTGGCCGTCGGGGTTGATACCTTCAGGCAGGACCGGTCGAACATGAGTTACCTGTACAGTGTGTCCTCACTTGAACGAACTATATGGGGCGAGGCCGATTCGTTCCAGTGCAGAATTCGTTCCATCCGTCCGGCCCCCAAAAAAACCCTCTGACCCCACCCCCCCAAAAAAAAAAACCTTACCTTAATTTATGTAATCTTTCTAAATCTAAAATCTAGTTTATAAATCTAGCAATAAATTGTTTCTGTGTTTTACTGTACTTACCTTAACAGTTGAGTTGTGTAGTGCAGACTTTTAGCCTCAATACCCTGAGAGTGCCAGATATGATATGAAAATAAATTCATTAAGGAACAGTAACTTTTCTAACAAATGTACATTATACACTACAGTCTGTACATAAAGTACAAACCACTAGAATCACACTACAGTACTTAAGTAAACGTATACTGTACTGTATCACTTAAACTACACTTTTTACACTTTGTACATTTATGTCATTAGAACTGTGTTGTACAGCTCAATTGGCACTCCCAGGTAAGTTATGGCTAGTGCTGGGTGCTGGTCCAGTTGCCTGGGCATCCTCAGGTAAGTCCTTGCTGGTGCTAGGTGCTGGTCCAGTATCCTGGGCATCCTCAGGTGAGTCCATGCTAGTGCTAGGTGCTGGTACAGTATCCTGGGCATCCTCAGGTGAGTCCTTGCTAGTGCTAGGTGCTGGTCCAGTATCCTGGGCATCCTCAGGTGAGTCCTTGCTAGTGCTGGGTGCTGGTCCAGTTGCCTGGGCATCCTCAGGTGAGTCCTTGCTAGTGCTGGGTGCTGGTCCAGTTGCCTGGGCATCCTCAGGTGAGTCCTTGCTGGTGCTAGGTGCTGGTCCAGTATCCTGGGCATCCTCAGGTGAGTCCATGCTAGTGCTAGGTGCTGGTCCAGTTGCCTGGGCATCCTCAGGTGAGTCCTTGCTAGTGCTGGGTGCTGGTCCAGTTGCCTGGGCATCCTCAGGTGAGTCCTTGCTGGTGCTAGGTGCTGGTCCAGTATCCTGGGCATCCTCAGGTGAGTCCATGCTAGTGCTGGGTGCTGGTCCAGTTGCCTGGGCATCCTCAGGTGAGTCCTTGCTAGTGCTGGGTGCTGGTCCAGTTGCCTGGGCATCCTCAGGTGAGTCCATGCTGGTGCTAGGTGCTGGTACAGTATCCTGGGCATCCTCAGGTGAGTCCTTGCTAGTGCTGGGTGCTGGTCCAGTTGCCTGGGCATCCTCAGGTGAGTCCATGCTAGTGCTAGGTGCTGGTCCAGTATCCTGGGCATCCTCAGGTGAGTCCTTGCTGGTGCTAGGTGCTGGTCCAGTTGCCTGGGCATCCTCAGGTGAGTCCATGCTAGTGCTAGGTGCTGGTACAGTATCCTGGGCATCCTCAGGTGAGTCCATGCTAGTGCTAGGTGCTGGTACAGTATCCTGGGCATCCTCAGGTGAGTCCTTGCTGGTGCTAGGTGCTGGTCCAGTTGCCTGGGCATCCTCAGGTGAGTCCATGCTGGTGCTAGGTGCTGGTCCAGTATCCTGGGCATCCTCAGGTGAGTCCATGCTAGTGCTAGGTGCTGGAACAGTATCCTGGGCATCCTCAGGTGAGTCCTTGCTAGTGCTAGGTGCTGGTCCAGTTGCCTGGGCATCCTCAGGTGAGTCCTTGCTAGTGCTGGGTGCTGGTCCAGTTGCCTGGGCATCCTCAGGTGAGTCCATGCTGGTGCTAGGTGCTGGTCCAGTATCCTGGGCATCCTCAGGTGAGTCCATGCTAGTGCTAGGTGCTGGTACAGTATCCTGGGCATCCTCAGGTGAGTCCTTGCTAGTGCTAGGTGCTGGTCCAGTTGCCTGGGCATCCTCAGGTGAGTCCTTGCTAGTGCTGGGTGCTGGTCCTGTAGGCCTACTGTTAAGCTGTACCAAAAACTTTTGAATCTTGGTTTGTTTCTTCATTATGAGCTTCTTCATTATAATATCTTTCAATCCCCTTAGGTGTAGATAATAATCTGCCACGTCTTCATCATCAGTTACAGCAACCATATCAAGCAGCTGATTAAGGTTTTGCAATGATGCAGCATATGGAATAGGTAACATGCTACAGGTATCTTCCTCCTCTTCCGCATCCTCATCAGCATTACCAGTAACACACTGGATAATCTCATCATCAGTTAATTCACCATAACCTGGATCATCAGCATCATTATCTAACCACTCAGTCACATCAGAAAGTTGCAAATCTTCCTCGCCAGCATCTCTTAATGTCTCAAAAATCGCATTATCAAAGCCCTCAAAATCATAGTCATCTTCGTCTTCATTCTCACCAGGTACCGGACTCAGAATTTTATTCCATGCGTTCTTTAATGTGGTGACCTTCAACTCGTTCCATTGTTTGGCCCAGATGTAAATAGCGTCTTTAATTGAATATTTCTTGAAGTTTTCTAGTGTTCTACTAGCTCTTGTATCCTTATTAAGCCTCTCGTCTTCCTGAGAGAGCAGAACTTCCATTATTTCTACATTCATAGCTCTCTTATAAAGCCGTTTGAGGGCATAGATAACCCCCTGATCCATGGGCTGTATTAAAGATGTAGTATTTGGTGGCAAAGCCATACATGTTATTTTACCATCAGGCGATGTTAATTTAGCAATGGGGTGAGCTGGGGCATTATCAACCAACAGCATTGCCTTTACATCAGCAGGACGAATGCCACGCTCATTGATCTGATGCTTTCTTACTTCTTTACAAAAGTGATTCTGGAACCAGTCTTCAAAAATAATCTGTGTGAACCAGGCATTTTTGGTGTTGTAGTAAACGACAGGTAATCTGTTCATGCAGTTTTTCAATGCTCTGGGGTTGGCAGATTTCCCAACAATTGCGCACTTTGTTCGGTGACTGCCATCTGCATTACCGCACAATAATGCTGAAATTCTTTCCTTGCTTCCCTTGCGACCAGGAATACTCTCCTCAAGCCTAGAGGCCAAAGTGTTTCTTTGAAGGCATTTCCAGTTAAAGCCTGTTTCATCTGCATTGTACACTTGAAACCAGCTTAGATTATTAGATACCATGTGCTGAGAAAGTTTATATTTAAATGCATTAACACTTATTACATCTGCACTTAAGGCTTCGCCACAAATTTTCTTGTTAATGATGCCATGCCTCTCTTTAAATCAACATACCCATCCAGTGCTAGCCTTGAAATTGTCAGTGTTTAACTTTTCAGCAAGTCTTTCAGCTGCATTTCTAATAGAATCAACTGAAACAGCAATTCCTTTCGCACGATGCTGTGTAAACCATTTGAATACAGCAGAGTCCAAATCCGTATATTTAGCAGACTTCAATGTTTTCCTGTTGCCTATTGCATGAGTTTGACTTTGAGCAACGAATTTCCTAATATTATCCTTCTGCTTTTTTATATCACAAACTGTAGCTTTACCGATGTTGAATTCTTGGGCGAGACGGGTGACTGAGTATCCACGCTCTGCTTTCTCTATTAAATCAATTTTCTGATCAATTGACAAATATTTTCTCTTTCGTTTTAAATCTTGAACACCACGAATGCTGCTCTGAGACATCTTGACAGAGTATAAGAGTTCAAACGATAAAAATTGTTCAAAATTATCCTTAACGCGCGAGCAACACGTTTTCACACTGGGAGGAGGGGAGACAAATGGTGCCAGCCACCTCACCAAGGCCTAACGTTTACACGACCTGTGCTTGTTTTATTGGCCTACTCAAAATTTAATCTAAATAGGCTTACAAATTGTTTTCAAATAATATTGTTTGTTGTTATAATTAATAAAATATTGTCTGTTTTGAAGTTTTATTCATTTTATACAGTACAGTACTGTATTACATAAAACCTAATGTATTACAATACAGTACGTAGGCTGTTAGAGGGAGGGAGGGAGAGATCCAGGAAACAAACCCCCCCTCCCCCCCCAATGGTTCAAGGAGCGACCTGCCGGCCACACAAAGCCAACTGTTATCTACACCCCAATTTTATTAAAAATTCAGTGAAAAGGAAATGTGTTGAAACTGTTTAAAATATGTACTGTATATATCACAATTTTCACCATTATTATTGTGCCAATATGACATTTTTCTAATAAAAAGGCTATTCTCAGTGTAGATAATGCGATAATTATTATTAAATTGACTCTTGGCATCTGACGACGAGAGAGGAGAAGAGTAGTGGCTGGTCTCTGGTGGTCAGGTGCAGGAAGGAAGGTGGGGGGGGGGGGGCTGGAGAGGGAGCTAGGAGCCGCCAGTCACATGTGGTGCCTGCCTCTACAGCCTATACTGACACCACTACTGTACCTGTACAGTATTACTCCAGCCTCCCTTGACAACTTCTACCACTGACAACACCTGCCCCCTAACAAAAACCCCTAACAACTGACACCATTTGCCTCCTGACAACAACTCTCTCACCAATGCCCTCCTGACACCATTTTATCACCATTTAAGCTGGTTGTCAGCTGCCTGGCTGACAACCTGCCTCCCATGAGAATACGTAACTTACACCACCTGCCCCTGACACCATTTGCCTCCTGACAACAACTCTCTCACCAATACCCTCCTGACACCATTTTATCACCATTTATAAATAAATAAATAAATAAATATGTTTATTCAGGTAAGGTACATACATACAAGTGATGTTACATTAATGGATTGATATTTAGATAGAGCTAGTACATACAATGCCTAAAGCCACTATTACGCAATGTGTTTCGGGCAAGAAAAACATTAATATCTAGAACTTAATACTAATTGAGCATAAAGAATAAAAAGTGTTGAGAACAAATACAAATAAAGATAAAAAAAAAAAAAAGGGGGGGAACATGACTGAAAAAGCAGCACAAATACAATAGGTTGACAGTGTTGATTAAAAAAAATAACAGACATGGGTTGACAATAGAGGAGTGAGGTAGGTTACAGGGAATTTATTAGGTAGTGTTTAGTTTTTATCTTAAACTGGTTGAGAGAGGTACAGTCTTTAACATGGTTGGGAAGGTCATTCCACATTCTGGGTCCCTTGATTTGTAGAGCATTTCTGGTTTGATTAAGTCGTACTCTAGGAATATCAAAACTGTATTTATTTCTGGTGTGGTGCTCATGGGTTCTGTTACAACCTTCAATGAAGCTTTTGAGGTCAGGATTGGCATTACAGTTCAGCGTTTTATATATGTATAATACACAAGAGAGAATGTGCAGTGACTTAATATCTAACATATTCAGAGATTTGAGTAAGGGTACCGAGTGATGTCTGGGGCCAGAGTTGGATATTGTCCTAATAGCAGCTTTGTGTTGGGTAATTAGAGGACGTAAATGATTTTGGGTAGTAGAACCCCAAGCACAAATACCATAGTTGAGGTATGGATAGATGAGGGAGTAATAGAGAGTAACCAGGGCAGGGCGGTGTATATAATATCTGATCTTAGAAAGAATGCCAACAGTTTTTGAAACTTTTTTTGATATATTTAGAATGTGTCCCTGGAAATTCAGCTTGTGGTCGATGAGAACGCCAAGGAATTTGCCGTCTAATTTGTTACAAATTTGGGTATTGTTTATTTTGAGATTTATCTGATTAGAGGATTTATTGCCAAACAGAATATAAAACGTTTTGTCAATGTTAAGGGTGAGTTTGTTGGCAGTTAGCCAAAGATGGACTTTCTCTAGCTCAGTATTTACTGTGGCATTTAGAGCAAGGGGGTCAGGACTGGAGTAAATGAAGGTTGTGTCGTCAGCAAATAGAATTGGTTTGAGGTGTTGGGAGGCATTTGGAAGGTCATTAATGTAGATGAGAAAGAGGAGAGGGCCAAGTATGCTGCCCTGAGGAACACCAATGTTGATGGGTAGGGTGGGAGAAATTGTATTATTCACAGAAACATACTGGAGCCTGTCAGTAAGATAAGATTTGAGGTATTGCAGGGAGTGTCCTCTGACTCCATAATGATGTAATTTAAGAAGAAAGTTTTGATGGTTGACAGTGTCAAAAGCCTTACGCAGGTCCACAAGTAAGTAAGTAAGTAATTATCAAAAGAAGGCACCAAACCGGGAAGGCTATGTAGCACCATCAAATACGCAAAATAATCAGAGGGCGCTAAATATCACCAAGGATGCCAATACGAGAACAAAACCGCATAAGGCGAACGATATCAAAAGTATCCGAGTCACCAAGAATTCTATCGAGGGACAGGTGACCGCGAGGGGCGGTCGGAAAGCAAGACACACGCTCGTCCTGGAAGTCAGGACATTCAAGAAGGACATGCACGACCGTAAGAGGGACAATGCAACTAGGACAATAAGGAGCAGGGCGGCGCTCCATCAAGTGACCATGGGTTAAGCGAGTATGGCCAATACGCAACCTCGCCAGAGCTGTTTCCCACCTCCGGTTACGGTGGAAGGAGGACGGCCACGAGGAAACACAACATTTAAGAGTACGTAGCTTGTTACCAGTAACAGACAACCAAGAAGCCTGCCAACGGGTAAGGACTGAGGAATGGATAACCGGGTAAAAGTCGGAATACGGAATACCTTTACGAGAGATGGGACAAGAGCGGACAGCTTCCTTGGCGGCAGCATCGGCACGCTCATTTAAAAACACACCAATATGGCTGGGAACCCAACAAAACTCAATCGACTTAAATTTACTGTAACGAGAAACAGCCAATGCTGGATCTCGACAACTACTGGATGAACCGGATTAAAGGACCCGAGAGCCATGAGGGCACTACGAGAGTCAACAACAACTACAAAGGAAGACTGACAACGAGAAAGCAGGAGACGAAGAGCATAGAAAATAGCATAAAGTTCCGCTGTGAAGATGCTAGTCTCCGGAGGCAAGCGACACATATAAGTGCGATCAGGAAAAACAACAGAGTAGCCAACACCGTCCGCTGACTTAGACCCATCGGTGAAGACAGAAACGGAGCGGGAGTGAGAAGAAAAGTGCTCGAGGAAAAGGCGTTTTAGAACCGTAGGAGGGGTAAAAGCTTTAGTGATACGGGTCAAGGATGTACAAAACCGCGGAAGAGGGACCCTCCACGGGGGCAAAGAAGGAACAACACGAGGAGAAACATAAAAAATACGAACGGAAAGAGAATCCTGTAGGCGAGATAACCGTACAGAAAGAGGGAGGTGGTGAAGAGGAACAGGAACCGCAGGAGGGGTAAAAGTTAAAGCACGACAGAGGCGAGAGGAAGGATGTTGCAAGGACCGCGCAAGATAGCGAAGACAGTAGCGATCACGGCGGTCCCGGAGAGACAGGAAGCCAGTGTCAACATACAAGCTAAGGATGGGAGTCGAACGAAAGGCACCAGAACTGAGGCGCAACCCAGTATGGTGCAAAGCATCAAGACAGCGAAGAGTAGAAGGAGAAGCAGACGAGTAAGCAGGGCAACCATAATCGAGCTTAGACAGGACGAGAGAGGAATGTAAAGCAAGGAGAGTGCGCCTATCTGCCCCCCAAGAAGTATGGGACAAGACCCGAAGGAGGGTAAGGGCCTTAGAGCACTCAACACGGAGGTAAGAGATATGGGGAGACCAAGACAAACGAGTGTCAAGGAATAACTCCAAAAGCTTTGCAGAATCTTTGTATTCTAGGGGATGACCATAAAGTGACAAAGAGGGATGAAGAACAACCCGTTTCCGCGTAAAAGTCATGGCACAAGTCTTAGAAGTAGAGAACTTGAAGCCATGATCTGTGGCCCAAGACGACACGGCATCAATTGCAAGTTGAAGCAGGCGTTGAAGGAGAGGCGAATCATCACCCTGACAACAAAGGGTAAGATCATCGACATAGAGAGCAGAGAAGACACCAGAAGGAAGAGAGGAAAGAAGACCATTGAGGGCAACCAGAAAAAGAGTAGTGCTCAGAACACTACCCTGGGGCACACCTTCGTATTGCTGAAAAGAGGGAGAGAGAGCGGTACCAAGGCGCACCCGAAAGGAACGACGAGAGAGGAAGCTGCGGAGAAAGAGAGGTAGATGACCACGAAGGCCAAAAGATTGAAGTTGAGATAGGATATGATAACGCCAAGTGGTGTCGTAAGCCTTTTCCAGGTCAAAAAGGACGGCAACAACGGAGGTCTTCGCAGCAAAAGCAGTACGAATATAGACCTCCAAGTTCACCAGGACATCTGTCGTGCTGCGGCACTTGCGGAAACCAAATTGAGAAGGGGAGAGGAGGTGATGGTGTTCCAGGAACCACAGCAGACGAACGTTAACCATACGTTCAAAGAGTTTGCAGACACAACTGGTGAGAGCAATAGGGCGAAAGTCCTTAGGGGAAGTACCCAGAGACCCCGGTTTGCGAACAGGGAGGACAACGGCATCGAGCCAGTCCTCAGGGACTGACGACGACTCCCAGATCCGATTATACAGACTCAGTAAATACTGAGACGTGCTCGGAGGGAGATGGCGAAGCATCTCATAATGAATACCATCGGAGCCCGCCGCCGTAGAACCGCAGAGGGCCAGGGCAGAACGAAGTTCAGAGAGAGAGAAGGGATCATTATAGGGAAGCTGAAGATGAGTGCAGAAATCTAAAGGACGAGACTCAAGGGCAGGTTTACGAAGAAGGAAAGATTGGGGAAGATGAAGACCAGAGCTAACAGAAGAAAAGTGGGAACCCAGTTCGGAAGCGACCTGCAACGGGTCCGCCACAAGAGTATCATGGAGGTGAAGGACCGGTGAAACATCGGGAACGAACTTACCCGCTATCTTGCCGATACGCTTCCAGATCTGGGCCAGAGGGGTTTCGGACGTAATTGTTGAGACATAAGATGCCCAACATTCACGTTTAGCCGGACGGATGGCCCTACGGGCCACCGCACTCGCTTTCCAAAAGAAAAGAAAAGAATCGGTTGTCTGCCTACGGCGGTGCCTCTTCCAGGCTGCACGCTTACAGCGGACAGCCCGAGCACAGTCCGCATTCCACCAGGGAACGCACTTCCGCGGACCCCGAGAGGAAGAGCGAGGAATAGAGCGGAGGGCAGCGTTGAAGACAGTGTCACAAAAAAGGAGGAGAGCGCGAGAGAGAGGCAGAAGGGAGAGGTCAGAGAGAGCAGCACTGAGGGTAAATAGGGTCCAGTCTGCCTTAGCAAACTGCCACCGAGGGAAAGAGAGGGAAGGGCGAAAAGAGAAAAAGGAAACAAGGATGGGGAAATGATCACTTCCATGGAGGTCATCAAGAACCTGCCACGTGAAATCTAAGTAAAGAGAAGAAGAGCAGAGAGAAAGATCAAGACAAGAAAGGGTGCGAGTCCGAGAGTCCAAATGAGTGGGATCACCAGAATTCAGAAGAGACAGGGAAGAAGAGAGGAGAAACGGCTCAAGGAGGCGACCCCGGGTATTCGTCAGAACGTCACCCCAAAGAGAATGATGACAATTGAAGTCACCCAGCAGGAGCACAGGCTCCGGCAAGGAGTCTAGGAGGTGTTTCAAATCAGGAAGAGAGAGCGGGACACTCGGGGGGAGATAAATGGAACAAACTGTGTACCATTTCCCCACAGAGATACGAGCAGCAAAACAATGGAGAGGCGAAGTAAAAAGTAAAGGAACAAAGGGAACATCAGCACGAATCAAGAGAGCAGAAGAATTAGAAGCCCCAGCAATGGCTGGGGGGGGGGGGGGGGAGAGAAAGGAATAGCCACGAAAACGACCAGGACGAGCACCAAGCATTGGCTCCTGGAGACAGACACAAAGGGGCGAAAACCGCGAAATCAGAAGTTGGAGTTCGAGGAAATTGGCGTAATAACCTCGAACGTTCCATTGAAGAATGGACAACGACGAGAAGAGAAAGGACAAAAACAGAGAACAAGGAAGAAACCAAGGCGAAAAAGCAACGGAGCACGTTAAAGAATATCAGGGTCGGGATCAGGGTCAGCAAAGTCAGGGTTAGGGGGCATGGGTAAACTGAGCAAAGACGGAGGGAAGGAAACGGGAGAACAGATCAGAGGTGGGCAGGCGGGGTCCGGAGGAGGAGGAAGAGGAGGAGACAACGGAGAGGAGTAGTCAAGGACAGCAGCAGGAAGAGGGGGAGTAGAAAGAGGGGAGCGCACCCCAGCAAGAGCAGCAACCGAAAGGGAAGCAGGGGCCAAAGAAACCTCCATAGCAGGAACAGGGGGCGCAATCACTGAAACGGGAGGGGAAGGAGCAACAGAACCAGAAGTAGGAGCTGAGGAAGT
Organism: Procambarus clarkii; assembly: GCF_020424385.1. Lineage (NCBI taxonomy): Eukaryota > Metazoa > Arthropoda > Malacostraca > Decapoda > Cambaridae > Procambarus > Procambarus clarkii. The sequence continues at coordinate 27,020,818 of NC_059580.1, forward strand.
AAGCGAAGCCTTCTTACCCACTGGGGAAGAGGAAGGAGAGGAGCCAGGCTTATGCTTCTGACTTAAAGAGACCAGTGTCCCAGCAACAACATACCGGGCAACGGATTCCAGTGTCTCAACAGGAGAAGCCGAACGAGAGCACACACGACGGCCGCTAGGAAAGCGATGGACATCCGCCCGCACCGACAGGCAGTGGGGAGAGCCGATAGATGGAGGAAGAGGATGGGAAGGAGGATCGGAGGGGGACGAGGAAGAAGACACAGGAGACACGACAGACCGGGTAGAAGGAAGGGGAACCCCAGACAGAGGACCAGGAGGAGGATCCTTCGGGAGAGAACCCAAAGGAACAGAGGAGGGGGCAGTGGGCGCATCAGGGTCCAAGGCCCGGAAACGGTTGTGAGTCTGAGGAAGGCGGGAAGGACGAGGAGAGGAAGAGCGCAACACGCGAGCATAAGAGATATTAGCATAAGGCGGGAGCCGGTGAACCTGGCGTCTCGCCTCAGGAAAAGATAAACGCTCCCGGTGCTTCAAGTTGAGGACGGCTGCCTCAAGCTTGTAATGGACACACGCACGGGAGAAGGCAGGATGGGCCTCACCGCAGTTGAGGCAACGAGCCTGGGGAGAAGTGCACTTTGACTTAGAGTGACCTTCGACACCACACAAAGGACAGAGAGAGACAGTCCCAGAACAGCGGAGGGCACCATGCCCAAACCTCCAGCACTTGTTGCAGAGCCGAGGAGAAGGAATGTACTCCTGGACAGAGCACCGGGCACCAGCAAGAATGACAGAGGGTGGAAGGGTCCTACCATCAAAGGTAATCTTCACAACCCGGAGGGGTTGACGGCGACTACCACGAGGGGGACGAGTAAACGTGTCCACCTGGAGAATAGAATGGCCCTGGGCAGCAAGGACATGTCGAATATCGTCGTGGCAGTCGCGCAGGTCCCGAACACCAGTCGCAACATGGGGCGGGAGCAAAATAGTGCCAACACTGGCGTTCAACTGAGCGTTCTTTGAGACCCGAACAGGGGTCTCGCCAAGGCAGGATAAGGCAGCCAAGCGGGAAGCAGCATCCTGAGAAGGAGCAGCAACGACACGTGTACCAAGACGAGTGGGGTTGAAAGTAATGGAGGCATCCACAGAATCAACGAGATGTCGATGGAGGGAGAAATCGTCAGGAGGTGCAGAATCAAGAGGGAGGAGATCAAAATATTTGGCCCACGAAGCGGGACCAAACAAGGCTTGATAGGTAGCAGAACTGGAAGGAATCGAGCGAGGGCGGCCGTGACGAGGACGGCGGTGAGAACCCCCAGAGAGAGAGGGGTTAAAAGGCGCAGTAGTTACAACTAGAGAAGGAGCCGCGCCAGGGGACGAGGTAGTCCCCACTGGGGGCTTGGGGCTCGACCCAACCACAGAGGAGGGAGGGGAGCCAGGGGAAGGAGTCAGAGAGGCCAAAGGAGGAGCAAGGTCGGGGCCCAATGCAGCGGAGGCTACAGAGCCCGGTCTTCCAATACGGACCGACTCGGGGGCTTGGTCGCCCACCCCACGAGCCTGAGAAGGTAAACCAGAAGCAGCCAAAACAGGGGTTATCATCTTGACGAAAAGAAGAATTCATTCACGAATGTGCCCCCACACCCACCATGGAGCCACAATTAGAGGCAGGACACCCAACAAGAAGCTATCGCCGATCTTGCCGGGGCCTCCTAGAGGTGCGTCGTGAGTATACGCCCCACAAACGCCACCTTAAGAAACCGACAGTCCGTCGAGATCGGGTTCAGTGACGAAAGGGGGATTGACAAGAAAAGGTTCCCCTCGCTCTCGACGTCGGGTACTACAGTTCTACGGGTGCAAGAGTATGCCTCCTCAAGCACCCGGGCGTCAAAATAGAAGAAGTCCAAGGGAAGAACCAGAACGAGCAAAAGGTCGGCAGGAAACGGCAAGCAGATAGGAGAAGAGGGGGGAGAAAAACGAAACAGAAGGAAAATGAAAAGATGCCCAGCAGAATTGGAGAGGACGGCAGCAGGAGCACAAGGCTAGAATAGGACAGAGGACTGTCCCAAGGAGCATCACACTCCGACAGCCGCCCACTAAGCCCCCACACGGCGACAACGAGCTGAGCGGGGAGGGGGGGCAGGTCCACAAATAACCCAACAGGAAACTCCTTTTTATCAAGAGCTGCGTGAATTAAGTTAATCATACTAATAAGTGCATCGTTAGTGCTTTTTTTGGGTCTGAAGCCATATTGACAAGAGCTAAGTATATTGTGTTTGGCTAGAAAAGAGTAAAGCTGCTTGTAGATTAGTTTTTCGAATATTTTTGACAAGTTAGGCAGGATTGATATAGGTCTGTAGTTATTAACATCTGTGAGATCACCACATTTGTGGACAGGGGTTACTCTTGCTTTTTTTAGAATGTCAGGAAAGGTTTGGAGTTCAAGTGACTTGTTGAAGAGCAATGCAATAGCAGGGGCTAGAGATCTGGAGGCTTTTTTGTAAATTAAAGTTGGTATCTCCTCGAGGGCACTAGACTTGGTTTTAAGGGAAAGGATTATTTCATTGACATCAGTGGAACTAGTAGGCTTTAGGTACAGAGACTGTGGATAGTTACCTGTAAGATAGTCCTTAACATCAGTACAGGAAGATGGAATATCATTTGCAAGGGATGACCCAATGGAAGAGAAGAACCTATTGAACTCAATAGCAGAATCAGAGGCTGAAAGCTGACCAACGTTATTGGAAAGAAACGTTTCTCCCTAGAAACAATGGCTAAGGATAATAAAACACTATACTGTACATGTATAACTGTTTACACTCGGGCGAATCATAGTTGATGACAGCCAGCTCCGACGCTCGGCCTCGGTGACCGCTTGGACGAACATTCCTCACTTAATCGAACATTTGTATGTTCCACTGAACATTTGGTACCGAATTCAATTTGTTCGGCTCTTCCAGGAATTCGATAGAGCGGGGTTCGTTAGACTGAGGAAGCACTGTACCACGCAAGATTTAAACGGCCCGCGGATATACACGGAATTCACCACACCTTCATCAGGGCTCTTGTAAACAGACGCCATTTAAAAAAAAAAGTACAGAAGTACAAGTATCTGGGCATGTATGTTGGATACACATGTGAGAGTAAAAATGCTGAAATAAATCATATCAGCACCTTATGTAAAGCTCGTCTGCATCCTCTAAGAGCACTGGCTTTTTCTGGTAAAGGTGTTGGGGTACCTATCTTGCGGATGTTATACATAACCACTGTTCGGTCCCTGATAAACTGTGCAGCACCCATTTTGTCTTACACAGGCCAAGGCAGAATTAAAAAAATAGAGCTGATACAGAACGAGACTATGAGGATTATTCTTGGATGTCAAAGAAATGCAATGACTGAAATAATGAGAATGGAATTAAATTTACAGTGTGTGTATGATAGCGTCCGTGACATTAACACTAGAGTATCTATTCGTTTCATGCGGAGAAAAGGAGGGGATAAGCTGTTTCAGAGCGTTTAGACCTGCCTGAGTGACGTACACACTTCCAGGAAACTGAGGGAGACACGCTACATGAGGGGATTAGCTCATGACCTCAGGGAATACGATGTACTTGACTGCTGTAAACCCTCTCGACAGTGTAATAGGTCTGCTCCCTGGAAAGTACAGAAAATAGACGTCGAAATTGTACCCCTCAAGGTTAAAAAGATTCATCATGAACCGGGACAATTACGGTGTTTGTATGGAAGCATGATATCTTGGTTACAAAGAGGCAACACTTTACATGCATATTGTGACGGGTCGGTGGTGGAGGATGGCAGGGCAGGGTGTGGTGTCCTAATAAGGGAAATACTGAGTTTGGGACTATGGACAGGATAAATGAACTCCAACTTAGTAATTATATATCATCCACACAAGCTGAACTGCAGGCCATTCTGGCGTGTTTGGAGGAAGTGCGTCATGACAACAAAAATGTTTTTGTATTTGTCGATAGCTGAGGAGCACTTGAGTCCTTAAACAGTCGAAACCCAGTCCTTATGTCCATAGTTGAGGATTGTAAGAAAAGGATAACTGAGATACAGCTGAAAGGTCCTAGTTTGAAATTTATGTGGATTCCATCTCATGTTGGAATAGTGCTCAACGAGGTGGCGGATGACTTGGCCAAACGTGCCACATCAAAACCACAAGTTGACATTGAATGTGAATTCACAATGAGACAAATAAGAAGGTAAGGTAATTATCAAAAGAAGGCACCAAACCGGGAAGGCTATGTAGCACCATCAAAGTGCGAAATAATCAGAGGGCGCTAAATATCACCAAGAATGCCAATACGAGAACAAAAACGCATAAGGCGAACGATATCAAAAGTATCCGATTCATCTAGAATTCTATCGAGGGACAAGTGACCACGAGGGACGGTCGGAAAGCAAGACACACGCTCGTCCTGGAAATCAGGACATTCCTCAAGGATATGCACAACTGTAAGAGGGACAATGCAATTCGGACAATAAGGAGCAGGGTGGCGCTCCATTAAGTGACCGTGGGTTAAGTGAGTATGTCCAACCCGCAGCCGTGCCAAAGCAGTTTCCCACCGCCGGTTACGGTGGTAGGAGGAAGGCCACGGGGACACACTACGTTTGAGAGTACGCAGCTTGTTACTAACCACAGAGGACCAACAACCCTGCCAACGGGCAAGAATGGAGGAATGAATAACAGGATAAAAGTCGGAATAAGGAATACCTTTACGAGAGATGGGACAAGAACGGATAGCTTCCTAAGCGGCAACATCCGCACGCTCATTGAAAGAAACACCAATATGGCTGGGAACCCAGCAAAACTCTACTGATTTAAATTTACTAGAAATAAGAAACAGCCAATATTGAATCTCGATGACCACCGGATGGACAGGATTAAAGGACCCTAGAGCCATGAGGGCACAACGAGAGTCAACTACAACAACAAAGGAGGAATGAGAATGAGAAAGCAAGAGACGAAGAGCATAGAGAATAGCATAAAGTTCTGCCGTAAAGACGTTAGCCTCCGAAGGGAGGCGACACATATAAGTACGGTCAGGAAAAACAACAGAGTCCACACTGTCCGCAGACTTGGACCCATTGGTGAAGATGGAAATAGAGTGGGAGTGTGAAGAAAAGTGCTCAAGGAAGAGGCTTTTCAGAATTGTAGGAGGGGTAAAAGCTTTAGTAATACAAGTCAAGGACGTACAAAACTTGGGAAGGGGGACACTCCACGGAGGTAAGGAAGGAACAATACGAGAAGAAACATTAGAAATATGAACAGAAAGAGAATCCTGTAAGCGAGATAACTGGACAGAAAGTGGGAGACGATGAAGAGGAACAGGAACTACAGGAGGAGGAAAAGTCAATGAACGACAGAGGCGAGAGGAAGGCTGTTGGAAGGACCGCGCAAGATAGCGAAGACAGTAGCGATCACAGTGGTCCTGAAGAGAGAGAAAGCCCGTGTCAACATACAAACTGAGGGCAGGAGTCGAACGAAAGGCACCAGAGCTGAGACGCAACCCAGTATGGTGCAATGCATCAAGACGGCGAAGAGTAGGAGGGGAAGCAGAAGAGTATGCAGGGCAACCATAATCGAGTTTAGACAGGACGAGAGAGGAGTGCAAATAGAGGAGCGTGTGCCTATCCGCTCCCCAAGAAGTATGGGACAAAACCTTAAGGAGGTTAAGGGCCTTAGAGCATTCAACTCGGAGGTAAGAGATACGGACTGACCAAGACAAACGAGTGTCAAAGACTAACCCCAAAAGCTTTGCGGGATCCATGTACACAATGGGATGACCATAAAGCGACAAAGAGGGACGAAGAACGACATGCTTCCGAGTAAAAGTCATAGCACAAGTCTTAGATGCAGAGAATTTGAAGCCATGATCGGTGGCCCAAGACGACACGGCATCAATTGCAAGTTGAAGCCGCTGTTGAAGGAGAGGGGAATCATCACCCCGACAGCAAAGGGTAAGATCATCAACATAGAGAGCAGAGAAGACGCCAGAAGGAAGAGAGGAAAGAAGACCGTTGAGGGCAACTAGAAAAAGAGTAGTGCTCAGAACACTACCCTGGGGTACACCCTCATACTGCTGAAAAGGGGCAGAGAGAGCAGTACCAAGCCCCACACGAAAGGAACAACGAGAGAGGAAGCTCTGGAGGAAGAGAGGGAGGTTCCCACAAAGGCCAAAAGAATGAAGTTGAGGCAGAATATGATACCGCCAGGTAGTGTCGTAAGCCTTTTCTAGGTCAAAAAAGACGGCAACAACGGAGGTCTTTGCAGCAAAAGCAGTATGAATATAGACCTCCAAGTTCACCAGGACATCTGTCGTGCTGCGGCACTTGCGAAAACCAAATTGAGAAGGGGAGAGGTGGTGATAGTGTTCTAAGAACCACATCAAACGAACGTTAACCATACGTTCAAAGAGCTTGAAGACACGACTCGTGAGGGCAATAGGGCGGAAGTCCTTGGGGGATGACCCGAGAGACCCTGGTTTCCGAATAGGGAGGACAACAGCATCGAGCCAGTCTTCAGGGACTGACGACGACTCCCAGACCCGATTGTACAGACTCAGTAAATACTGAGACGTGCACGGAGGGAGATGGCGAAGCATTTCATAATGAATGCCATCGGAGCCCGCTGCCGTAGAACCACAAAGGGCTAGGGCAGATTGAAGCTCAGAGAGAGAGAAGGGATCATTATAGGGAAGGTGAAGATAAGTACAGAAATTTAAAGGACGAGATTCAAGAATAGGCTTACGAAGAGGGAAGGATTGGGGGAGATGAGAACCAAAACTAACAGAGGAGAAATGGGAACCCAGTTCGGTCGCAACCTGCCACAAGAGCACTATGGAGGCGAAGGACCGGTGAGACATCGGGAACGAACTTACCCGCAATCTTGCGGATACGCTTCCAGACCAGTGGGAGAGGAGTTTCGGACGTAACGGTGGAGACATAAGACGCCCAGCAAGCATGTTTAGCCACACGGATGGTCCTACGGGCCACCGCACCTGCCTTCCGGAACAAAAGAAAAGACTCAACCGTCTGCCAGCGGCGATGTCTCTTCCAGGCTGCACGCTTACAGCGGACAGCCCGAGCACAATCCATACTCCACCAGGGAACGCACTTCCGCGTTCCCCGAGAGGAAGTGTGAGGAATAGAGTGGAGGGCAACGTCAAAGACAGTGTCATGAAAAAGAAGGAGGGCGCGAGGGAGAGGCAGAACGGAGAGGTCGGAAATAGTAGCACGGAGAGTAAAGAGGCGCCAGTCAGCCTCGGCAAACCGCCACCTAGGGAAGGAGAGAGGAGGGCGAAAAGAGAAAAAAGTGACAAGGATAGGAAAATGATCATTGCCATGGAGGTCATAAAGGACTCGCCACCTGAAATCTAAAGAAAGGGATGACGAGCACAGAGAAAGATCGAGACAAGAAAGGGAGCGAGTCCGAGAGTCCAAATGAGTGGGCTCACCAGAATTAAGAAGGGACAGGGAAGAAGAGAGGATGAAAGGTTCAAGGAGGCGACCCCGGGTGTTTGTCAGCACATCACCCCAAAGGGCATGACGACAATTGAAATCACCCAGCAGGAGCACAGGCTTCGGCAAGGACTTTAAGAGGTGTTTAAGATCGGGAAGAGAAAGTGGGACAGTGGGGGGGAGATAAATGGAACAAACCGTGTACCATCTACGCACAAAGACACGGGCGGCAGAACAGTGGAGAGGCGAGGAAAAAAGTAAGGGGATAAAGGGAACATCGGAGCGAATCAAGAGAGCAGAAGAATTATGGATCCCAGCAACAGCTGGGGGAGGGGAGAAAAAAGAATAGCCATGGAAGCGACCAGGACGAGCACCAAGCATTGCCTCCTGGAGACAGACACAAAGGGGCGAAAACTGTGAAATGAGAAGTTGGAGGTCAAGGAAATTGGCGTAAAATCCACGGATGTTCCATTGAAGAAAAGACATCAGCAAAGAGAGAGAGGAGAGCAACAGAGAGCAAAGAAGAAACAAAGGTGAAGAAGGAACACAGCACGCTAAAAAAGCACAGAGTCAGGATCAGGGTCAGCGAAGTCAGGGTTAGGGGGTATGGGTAAACTGAGTAAAGGAGGAGGGAAAGAAGCGGGACGACAGACTAGTGGTGGACGAGCAGGGTCTGGAGGAAAAGGAAGGGGAGGAGGGGGGGGGGGCAGAAAGAGGGGAGCACACCTCAGCCAGGGCAGTAACCGAGATGGAACCGGGGGCTAAAGAAACCCCCACAGTAGGAACAAGGGGCACTACCACCGAAGCAGGAGGGGAAGGCACGATAGAATCAAAGATAGAGGGTGAAGAAGAAAGCAAAGCTTGCTTACCAACCAGGGAGGAGGACGGAGAGGAGCCAGGTTTCAGAGATAGGTGGTGAAGAAGAAAGCGAAGCTTTCTTACCGACCGGGGAGGAGGAAGGAGAGGAGCCAGGTTTCCGCTTCTGACTCAAAGATACAGGCATCCCAGCAGCAACGTACTGGACAACAGACTCCAGTGTCTCAATAGGAGAAGAAGAGCGAGAGCAAACAACACAACTATCAGGAGAGCGATGGACATCGGCCCGCACAGTCAGGCGGGGTGGAGAGCCAAGAGACGGAGGAGAAGGACGGGAAGGAGGACTAGAGGGAGAGGAAATAGAAAACACAGGAGACGTGAAAAACTGGGTAGAAAGAAGGGGAGCCCCTAGACAAGAGAACCAGGAGGGGGACCCTTCGGGACAGAATGGAGGGAAACAGGGGAGGTGGTAGTGGGCGTGTCTGGGTCTAAGGCCCGGAAACGGTTGTGAGACTGAGGAAGGCGGGAAGGACGAGGAGAGGAAGAGCGCACCAGGCGAGCATAGGAGACACCAGCGAAAGAGGGGAGACGATGAACTTGGCGCCGAGCCTCAGGAAAAGACAAACGGTCCCAGTGCTTCAAGTTGAGGACAGCCGCCTCAAGTTTGTAAAGAATACACGCACGGTAGAAGGTAGGGTGGGCCTCACCGCAATTGAGGCAGCGGGCCTGGGGAGAAGTGCACTCTAACTTGAAGTGACCCTCACTTCCACACAGGGGACAGAGAGAGACAGGACTAGAGCATTTGAGGGTACCATGCCCAAACTTCCAGCACTTACCGCAGAGCCGAGGAGATGGAATATACTCCTGAAAGAAGCACCTGGCACCAGCAAGAATGACAGAGGGCGGAAGGGTCCTACCATCAAATGTAACCTTCACAACCCTAAGGGGCAGACGGCGATGACCACGAGGGGGACGAGTAAATGTATCCACCTGGAGAACAGAATGACCCTGGGCCTCGAGGATATGCTTGATATCCTCGTGCGGGTGCGGGAGGAGAACAGTGCCAACACTGGCATTCAACCGAGCATTCTTCGAGGCCCGAACAGGGGTTTCGCCAAGGCAGGATAAGGCGGCCAAGCGAGTGGCCGCGTCCTGAGAAGGAGCAGCAACGACACGGGTACCAAGGCGAGTGGGGTTGAAGGTGACAGAGGCATCCACGGAATCGACAAGATGCCTATGAAGGGAAAAATCGTTAGGAGGAGTTGAATCCAAAGGTTGGAGGTCAAAGTACTTAGTCCACGTAGCAGGACCAAACAAAGCATAGAACGAAGTAGGATGGGAAGGGAGCATACGAGAGCGGCCGTGGCGGGGACGGAGATGAGAACCCTTAGAGAGAGACGGGTCGAAAGGTGCAGTAGTCACAAGAAGAGATGGAGCCGTGCAAGGGGACGAGACGGTCACCACAGCAGGCTTGGGGCTCGACCCAACCACAGAGGAGGGAGGGGAGCAGGGAGGAAGAGTCCGGTCTGGGCCTAAACCGGGTCCTGTAGTGGAGGCTACAGATCCCGGTCTTCCAGGACGGTCCGACTCAGGGGCCTGGTCGCCCACCCCATGAGCCTGGTTAAGAGAAGTCAAGTCGTCATCCATACAGCAAACCAATTTTTTTTTTTTTTTTTTTTTTTGAGATATATACAAGAGTTGTTACATTCTTGTACAGCCACTAGTACGCGTAGCGTTTCGGGCAAGTCCTTAATCCTATGGTCCCTGGAATACGATCCCCTGCCGCGAAGAATAGTTTTTTCATCCAAGTACACATTTTACTGTTGCGTTAAACAGAGGCTACAGTTAAGGAATTGCGCCCAGTAAATCCTCCCCGGCCAGGATACGAACCCATGACATAGTGCTCGCGGGACACCACGGAGACTGCAAAATATATAAGGGATGGGGACCCGGAACCAAGGGATACCACCTACCAGGGCAGCCAGGGAGGCCGAGCGCGGGCCAGTGCAGGAAGGGTGTGTCGTCCCCAGCGGTGCTCCCCCTTTTCAACAGGGGAGTCCTACTACTTCGTTCATTCTCCCACACAGGTGCTAAGACCCCAGTCCCCCTATCGCCCCAGCCTGGACACCCAACCATCCACTCAGGGCGGCCTCTCACAGGCGACCCCTCCAGCGGGTGGTCCGATGGCTCACAAGGCCCTTACATGGTGCCCTTCAGCACGTACACCACCCAAAGAGGGGGCAGGAGAGGGGGCACAGGCAACCCACACCTGTCCCCGGGAGGTGTACGTGAGCCCCTCACCACCGCAAGGAGGAACCACGGAGGGGAGACAAATAAGAAGCAATATCAGAAATATTCAGGCACAGGCAGAAGTGGAGAGGAGAGGTATAATGTATGAGAGAAGTCAAACCATGCAACACTACATGTATGCGAGTCAAAACACCCATTTCACTTATGGTAAAAGGAGAAATGCTTGGAGTGACTGTGTACATGTGGCTTAGGCTTGGGTACAAATATTACTGGGAATATGGGATAGATGTTCATGATAATGACACAAAGTGTAAACTATGTGGTATGTTAGGGTCTAACACCCTTGCCCATTATGTTCTTGATTGTCCGTTGACTAATGTATATAGAAACACTGAGATAAGGACTGTTCCTGAACAAATAGCCTGGATGTGTCACAACGGAAAGGTTGATGATATTCTTGAGAGATATAAGAATTTTGCACCAAGACTGTAATCTTTTGTTGAATTATCTGCACGTCTCTTGCAAATTGTCTATACAGTATACCTCGGTCATAGAAGTATTTGTGTGTACGTCTGATACCATACTACTTGTGTAAAGGTGGAAATGTGTATGTTTATCTCTCAGAATGTTCGGTAATACGTTTATTGCTTGTGATGTGTGTCTATGTATGTATTGACACGATGTACTGAACGGGGTGAGAATAGCTTGAGCTACCTCATCCCTTTGTGTGTATTTTACCTCAATAAACTTATTTCAATTTCAATTTCAATTTCAAGCAATAACAGCATTGTGGGAGGAGAATGTGGGTGAGTTAGTTGATTTGAGGGAGGGAGGGAGGAAGTAGCAGCCAGTGGCAGGCTGCCACTGCCACTCAGCATGCCAACTTAGTGGTTCGTTATGGTGAACACGAATGTAGATACTTATATATAACATCTGTATATAGTGAATAAAAGCAAAAACAGTATTGTGGGAGGAGAATGTGGGTGATTGAGGTGTTGAGGGAGTGAGTGGCAGCGAGTGGCTGGCTGGTGTGTGGCGGTCACTCCTCGTTACTTTTTGACTCATAACAGCGACTTAGTGGTTCGTTATGGTGAACAAAACATGCAGATACTTATATATAACCTGTGTATATAGTGTAATAACCGACAAAGTATTTGTTCACTGTTTGATGAACATAATTGAATCAACAATATGCACACCATATTTTTGAGTACAGCGATGATTCACTCATTTTATTATATAAATATATCACACTACACACTATTGAATAATATTACAGCAAAAAAACTACAAAAAATCAATCGGAGACATTGAAATAATTAGGTAATTATCTCTTTGTGGCCACTCCTGCCTGACAGCTGGCGAGCAACAGACCGCCTGGGATGCACGCTGAGTCAGCACCTGTTTTTTGCCAGACTTCCCCACCCTATAGCGGGCAATATATGCCACTTGCGATTTTTTTATTATTTTTCCCATGATCAGTGAACACAAATTAACAGGTTTAGAAGAAAAAAAATTTTTTTTTTTTTGTATACGCCTGTGGGTGACACATGCTAAATAGCCAGGCATCATTAACCCTTAACATGCTCGGGGTCTAATATCCTGCTATCCACACAGGTGCATGTCATTTTGAAAAAAAAAAAAATTTTTTTTTTTTGCTAATCTGTTAAGTTCTGTTCACTGATCACGGGAAAAATAAAAAAAAAATTCTATTGTACATACTTTTGTTGCAATAGAGCCGAGAAGCTCTGCGATGACGTCACAATCTGCATGTTCGCTCATGCAGTACACGCCCGGGAGATGTTGCGCGCGGTCCTCAAACAGCCAGAGTTGCCACAAATATATTTTCGGGCTATTTATTTACAATGTCTAAGCGCATTTTATCTAATTTTTTTTCACTAATTGTGTTTCAAATACTGTTTGAACATATTTTGTATCAATAATTGTTGCATATTTGAGTATACACAGGCGCACACAAATGTTTTCAATTACGGCAATATAATATGTCATTACAGTCTATTATATTATATGTTCTGCTTATATGTTTACATATTTACACACTCGCACACGCTATACACACTTTGAAGCACACTTAGAAGATTTCTAGACTGTGGTAGTCATTGAAGCAGTCGACAGCACATAATGGGATACCACACGTTTCACACCATGTTTGCACAAGCTTCCGTTTCTTGTCTCTACGTGTCGTTGTTTTACACACCAAGCAATCACGTTGGGCTATTGCACGCTTCACACCAGGTGGCAAATACTTAAGTTTGTGTGCTAGGAAGCCTTCAGTGTGAGCGAGGCGTGGAGTACCAGCATGCTGCAACAGTGGGTTTATGATGGGCCGCTGAATACCTGGGACATCTTTTGCAAACTTTCCTAATAACTGTATTGCAGCATCAAATACAAAGTCACGGAAAGTGGGCTTACGTCCAGTTCTCACAAGGTACATGTTGAAACAGTTCAGCATGCTCATGTCCACAAGATGGAAGAACACTTTTTTCGTCCACCTACATGTCTTCCGCACACACTCTGCAGTGCCAATCATCATGTCTGATTTATCAATCAACCGCATGTTGATATTATAGTCTAAAACACAGTCTGGCTTATATAGTGGTGCGTTTGTTTTATGGCTCACTTTCCCACTGTTCACCATTGTTCCATCATGAATTGTTGTCAACAAGTTCACCTCTCTTTTGTCTTTCCACCGAACTGACAGAATGTTATCACTTTTCCTTCTCTGACACTCACCAACTGCAATGTCGTTGTCAAACACAGGCATTTCCCTTCATTGTGGCTTTACTGTACCAACCAATCCGGTTCTATTTTCTAGCAAGAACCGAGCTAGCAAGGGACTTGTATAGTAATTATCTGTGTATAAAATGTGTCCCTTGTTCATCCACGGAGCCATGATGGTCTTCACTACACTCCCCGAGAATCCATGTTCGTCGTTACCGGGAATGTCTACATCACTAGCCGAGTACAGAATCATGTGTAACACGTATCCTGTCTCACAATCACAAAGAACAAAAAATTTCAGGCCAAATCGGTTTCGTTTTGAGGGAATGTACTGTTTGAATGGAACACGTCCCTTGAAAAGTATGAGAGATTCATCAACCACCAGCTTCTGTGCTGGTACGTAAAAATCTCTGAATTTTCCAATAACATCGTTCATGTAGTGCCTCACTCGCCACAGTCTATCATCAGGTGTTCGGTCCTGAACACTTCCAAAATGTAGACACCTGAGGAGTATCTGAAACCTGTCTCGTGACATATATTTCCCGAATAAAGGTGTTGGTATTGTCTTGTCCTTGCTCCAATAGTCATTTATTGCATGTTTGTGACAGTGCTTCATCAACAAACAGAGTGCCAAAAACACATACATTTCCGCCACTGTGGTATTTTTCCAACGCTGCAGTCGTGAAAATTCTGTGATTTCCCTCTCAATCAGGTAAGCAGCATGCAGGTTCGTTTGGTGTACAATGTATTCCATGAGTGGTTCATCATAGAATGCTGTAAAATATTCCATCTCAGCCATGTCCTCACCTTGATTAGGGAAAAGGTTTGTAATCCCTACATCTTTATCGTCAAAGTGAGGAATATTAGGAATAAAATCGTCACCATCACTCCACTCAAGTACACCAGGCGTCCTGCGAGATGCAGAGGAAAGACGGCGAGGAAGCGATGCATACCGGCGACCAGGAGCTGAATACCGTCTGCGAGAAGCACGGCGGCTACGTGCACGTGAGGTGGGTGCACGTGAACACGAGGGTCTTGGTCCCTCATGTGGTGCCATGCGGTGGCGCTTGGCTGGGCGAGATGCTGCTGACGCGACAATTTCTCGCCCAGTTACACCACTGGTACCAGCCACAGGCTCAATAAAACTTTGATCTGAGTCACTAAACCCAGAAAAGGAGTCACCTCCCTCTGACTCGTCACCCTCAAACAGAAAATATCCACAGGAACTGTGAGGTCGTGGTAGAATTGGGGTAGAAAATGGGCGAGGAGGCATGGGAGAGCGTATAGGCCTCGCCATGGCATGGCGGTCATTCTCACTTTCACTGCTGCTGCTACTATCTCCCGACAACTGTGTATAACCCTCATCGTTGTCTGAATCGTCAAACACACTTTCTTCACCTTCAGAGAATAATTCGTGGGCTATTTGCTCTGGGGTGAGGGACTGAGTGATGCGTGCTCGTGAGGCGTTTGACCGTGCGCTCGCCATGGTGACTCTCGCTAAACTGAGGCCTCCCATGCCATCGGAGCGTGAGCTGGATTTTTTTTCAAAATGGCCGCTGTTTACTAGAGCCCCTGGGCAGCGTATGGGACCCCCAGCTACACCGCGGGCCATTCAAATCGTGCGCGGTACCCATACACTTCATATGAAGTGAAGCGCAGTTGACTGGTAAAACGATTTACACTTCATATGAAGTGATGCGCACTTTAAGGGTTAAAGGGTTAAAACCACTATGCGATATAATCTAGAACAAAAGATTATAGGAAAAGATCAATTTGTAAGGTAGTCTTGAAAAGATAGCTTTGTATGGTCCCACACAGGAAGAGATTCAGCTAGCCTCAAAGAGTGTCCATCAGTTAGAAAGAGATTCAGCTGGCCTCAAAGAGTGTCCATCAGTCAGGGAGAGATTCAGGTATTTTTTAAAATATCTATGGAAAACACCACCATGGAAGCCGCTAACACTGTTCATCTATGCTATTTGTATCAGTTGCATCATCACTGAACGCAGAAAACGATTCATCTATGTTTCATTTAAATAAATTGGAGATAGCATAGGATTGCAAGGGTGACGCTCAGAGCTACAACTGGATACTTTCGCTGTATCGTACTCATAGGTGCTGTATCACTTACATCCAACCTTTGTGTTAGGTCCTTATTGCGCCTAGCTTCACCAATATTATGACCCTTATGTTCTTCAAACAATAAGGTTTGAATTTCACCGACAGAGCGTTATCTTTCAACACCGCGTCAGACAGGTGTTTGGGAGCCAGAGGCACGTGCGTCACCCGTGGTTGCTCGCTCAGAACTAACACACCCAGCAGCCCTAGGGCATTCTGGGAACTTTTTCCAAGATGGCTGCCTCTCACTGGAGGTCCTAAGAGTCCATTTCATACACAACCAACCTCGCACACATTTAGAATGGGTATGGAAAAATCAAAAAGAGTTTTCTTGGTTGGCACAGTTTCCCGCCGACCAAGAATACTTGGTTGGTGCAGTTAAGTGGTTAAACTGCACAACACATCAATATAAGCATTATACATAAACCTCTTAACTTACCTCCTTCTTTTTCTTTTCATGGTAGTTTCTTTCAAGCAATAAGGCTTCTTCTTGTGTTAAACATATGGAAGTTTTACGTGTAGCTGATCGGGTTGATTGAGTCATTAGCCCTGGAATCTTGAGTGGCCTAAAGGAGAAAGGTATTATTATTTCAATATTATTGTAACAAATTAATGCATACAGTGTTAAAAAAAATTTGCCTGATACTTGTCAATTGAACCCTTAAACCGTGCACATTGTATATACAGAGCACCACTTGGTTTCTGAACCCCTTAGGGACGAGACCCGTCGGTTATCATGTAAGTTCGTAAACGAGAAATGGAGGAAAAAATAAACTAGAAATGTAAAAAGAAATTTTCTGTGGGGAGCCCCTATGGCTCCCTGGAGCTTATCAGGCTAATGTATATTATGTTAAATCGGGACATTAGCTAAAGAGTTCAGACCTACCAGGGACCAGCGCCAGAACCTGGTCCCTTCAGAGAGGTTTCAGGAAGCAATAGCCCTGGAAAACCCCCTTGTGGTTGGGGTTTTCCTTATCTGCCATCGACCGGGGTTAGGCACCCAGAAAGGTAGGCATAACAAAACAAACCCCACATGGTAAAAAACTAAAACAAAAAACTGAACAGAGAGGTAGAAACTCCCTACAATCCCAAGGAAACAAGCAAACAAGCAAACATCACACTTTACTGCCGCGCCGATCGTCCGTGCAGCTCTCCCCGCCCTGAGAGGGGGAGGGGGGAGCCCCGGACCTGCCGCGCCGGCTGCCTAGCATCAGTTCAAGGAAGCACTTAGGGGCTTCCTTCCCTAAGCGACCTGTGAGTACTGCCCCTGCGTGATTGGGTTATCTTCCCTGGGGCGTTCGGGAACCATTCCCGTAGAGGTTCTTGCTGCTCAGTATTTGCCTTGCCCTTGGGGCAAACTGGGGCTTGTGGCCCTTGTTTGGCCCTGGGTAGGGACTGGTATTGTGCTGGTTAGGGCGTCAAGATGTTGCGCGACTTGCCCCCTAAGCGGCGACCGGTTCCTGTTTCTTCTGGAGACAGTGCACTTTTGCAGGATTTCTCTTTTGTTTTTATTTTCATTTGCCTGGTGGGGGTCTGCCTAGTGTGGCTATAATTCCACTGGTAGTGTTTAGTGGCCCTCTGCTAGGCCCCCGTGATTGTATACGTCACAGGGGTTTTCAGTGTTGTTCTCTACCCTTTGTTAATTTTGGGTGTTTAACCGGTTAGCAACACCTTGCCCGGGCTTCCTGTAGTTGTTACCCCTACGGGTCCTGGAAACCCCTGTCGGGGCTCAGTGGACCATTGAATGTGTCTTCCGGGTTCCAACCCGTCTTGTACGGGATCGTTACATGCTGTGCCCTTGTCTCCGGGTGACAGTCGCCACTTTTACCTCCGTCATGTTGCCTGTTCAGTCACTGACACTTTGACCCGGAGTCTTGCGAGAGAGATTCTCTGCTTGTTCTCCAGTACTCTCCTGATGTTATTACAGTACAGGCGGCATCCGTGTTGCAAGCTAGATTAGGTTGCTGCAAAATGCTAGGTTGGTTTCCCACTCGGATGCCCCGAGGCCGCCCCGTTTTGGTTAAGTGGTGTTTGCCCCTTTCCCTCCCTGTTCCCGGCTGTGGACCGTCTGCTGGTTTTGGGGTCGGGGTGGGGTTTAGTTGGGGCTGAGACTCGGACGGTTTTTGGGGGCTGCCCCGTTCGGGTTGGGGACGGAGGTTTTTCGTGCCTGTTCCTCCTGCCAAGGCTTCTGGGTTTACCAGCAGCCCTTTCTTGCTGCCTTTCCCATGGACGCTTCCTTTTCTTTAAGGGCAGAGGGCTTGGAGGATGGCTCTGCCTTGGGGCCTCTGTTGTGGGTTCCCGGGGCTGTGGGGGATGCCTGCTAGCAGTTCTGGGGTAGTTTGCCCCTGCCTGGGTTTTCTGCTTCTGGGCGGAATTTTTTGCCCATCCAGTCTGCTTGCTTCCCACTTTTGCTGGCGTGTTTTCGTATCTTTTGTGTACGTCACAGCTCTCTGTTCTGGTGGCCATTTTCTTCTGCCAGTTTCCCGGCGTGGCCACCGGCCTCGTAGCCTGGTGGATAGCGCGCAGGACTCGTAATTCTGTGGCGCGGGTTCGATTCCCGCACGAGGCAGAAACAAATGGGCAAAGTTTCTTTCACCCTGAATGCCCCTGTTACCTAGCAGTAAATAGGTACCTGGGAGTTAGTCAGCTGTCACGGGCTGTTTCCTGGGGGTGGAGGCCTGGTCGAGGACTGGGCCGCGGGGACACTAAAGCCCCGAAATCATCTCAAGATAACCTCAAGATAACCAGGGCAGCGTTGCTGTTTGTTTACATGCGCCTGGGTGTGCGAGCGAGCATTTTGGGTGAGTTTCTTCACCTTTTTCTGGGGTTTTATTCTCCTGTTGTCGTTTCTTTGCTTTTCTGGTGTTTTCTGCCCGTTTCCTGTTCCTCTGGGAACGTCTGAGTGTTGCTTTTACACCGGGTTTTCCGTTTTGTCTGTTTTGGGTCTGGGCTCTTGGGTTTGGGCTCAGTGTCTCTGTCTGTTATGCTTGCTTCCAAACCTTGTCCCTCGGTTTTTGGTCTGTTTTGACAGTTTCCCTGGGGGTTCTGTCTGGGGCTGTGCTTTGCCTTTCTGTGGTGTATCTCCGCCGGCAATTGTGGTGGTTTGGGCTCTGGTTCGATTCCAGGTTCCTTTGGGTTCTTTGGTTTCGTTCTGGAGGTTTCTTCCTCTTGGGGCCCTTTTGTAGGTTCTGGGGGCTTTGTTTCCTCATGTGTGACCCGGTTCTGCCTTCTGGGGTTCCGGGTCTATCTGGCTTGCAGACTTATCTTTTTGGGTCTTGGCACAAGTTGTGGTCGTGCTGGGACTTGGGGTTTTGATGTCGAGGTGGGCCTTTTGATGCAGTTTTGTGCCTTCTTCGCCTGGCCAGCGTGGTGCTCTCTGCCCACTGGTCGGTGGCTTGTAATTTTGTTTTTTTCACATGTATTTGTGTGTGTACACATGTGCATGTGTACACTGTGTGTGTGTGCACATGTGTAATTACCTAAGTAATTACCTAAGTGTAGTTACAGGATGAGAGCTACGCTCGTGGTGTCCCATCTTCCCAGCACTCTTTGTCATATAACGCTTTGAAACTGTGTAACATACCTTGTGTGTATGTGTATATACATAATATATATGTGTATGTGTATATACATAATATATATGTGTATGTATACTTTTTCTTTCAGAAGGGGATCTGTTCCCTTCTCTGTTCACGGGGCGCTGGGGGAACAGCTTGCTCTGCTGACTCTCGTATGGTCCCGCAGTTAGTGGGCGCTTTTAGTTGTCTTCCGGCCTCTGGTGGTGGTCGTGGTGGTGGTGGTGGTGGTGGTGGACAGCTTCTCCCTCTTAGGGGGGTTCAGGGCTGGTGGGGTGGGCTTCTTCCCCTGCGCTTCGTCATGTCATCTTCGAGGGTGCATTGGACGAGGTCGATCTGCCCCATCCTTCTGAGTTTCCCGCCTGCTCTATCCAGACATGGGCCTGTCGAATCTGCGGTTCTTCTGGACTTCTTCAGTCTGCGCCCTGCATTCTATGCCCTCATCGGAGGACTGTTGTCTCCTGTCCGGCTTCTGTTGGGGCCGGGTGCCTGGATGGTGGCCCTGGACCTCCAGGTCAATTCTTGGCACGTTCCTCTCCAGTTTTCTGGGACTGGCACAGTTGGTGGTGGGGCTCCAGGCTTCCCAATTTTGTTGTCTTTCCTATTTTGTAATTGGCACTTGGTGTATTTACGCATCTTTACCGGATCTTCGTGCCCTGTCTGAGTCTGCTTGGGATTCGGTGTCTGGCCTACCTCGACGACTGGCTGGTGTGGCCTCCCAGTCAGTCCACTTGTCTGCTCGCCAGGGGTGTGGTTCTTTCCAGATCGCCGGGTTTGGTTTCCTGGTGATCTGGAGGCCGTTCCATCTGTTTCCGTCCCGGGTTCGGACCTGGCTGGGTCTTGTTTAGGGCTCTTGGGCCACTCCTTGTCTTTTCCTCCAGAAGTGTTGCTGCGGCTGTGGTCCCGTTTCGGCTGTTTATGAGGGGATCCCGGGTCACTCGGCGGTTGCTCGAGCGATTGTGCGGGAGTCTGACCTTCGATGTGCTGGTCTGCCCACAGAGTCGGGTTTGGCTTTGGCGTCTATTTGGTTCCTTCGGAGACTCCCCTTCCGTCTCTATTGCATTCGTTGGATTCGTCCTCCGGGGATCTTGTGTTGGTGCTGCCACCAGCTTCCTCTTTGGGGTTTTTAGAGTTCCGTGCCTTGGCACCTCCCTGAGCTTTCGCTCGATTTGGTCACGAACGGTTCATCTCTCGGCTGGGGCTTTGTGACCAGTGCTCATCAGGTCAGCCGGGAATGGTGAGTCTGTCCGTCTGTCGGGCTCACAGCACAGTTCAGGAGTTCGTGGCTGTCTGGTTTGCGCTTCGGAGGGTTCGGGTCACTCGGTGCTCTACCATCCAGCTCCATTCGGACTGTTCTCTGGTGGTTCTTTGCTGGAACCACAGGGTTTGTCTTAGGTATTTGACCTTTGGAGTTGGTCCCTTCAAGTGGCTCGTTTGCTTGGTTCTTGGGGCCGTGAGGTTTATGTCCGGGATGTGTTCTGCGTCCTGGCGGATAGCCTGTCTTGGTTCATTCCTCTGTTCGCGGATTGGCCAGTCGTCGCTGACTCATTTCATTGGCCCTGCCGGACGTATGGACTCCTGGCCATGGACGTCTTCAAGTCAGCATGGTTTAGGTGTTGCCCATTCTATGTGGCGCCCTTACCCGCCTGCGAGGCATTCACGGTGGATGCCTTTTGGCAGGACTGGTCGAGGTGGGGGTACCTGTTCCTCTTCTCCCGGTTCAGCTGTTGTTTCGGGTTCTGGCTGAATTGGAGTCCATTTCCAAGGAGAGTATTCCTCATGGTCCCTTGGTGGCCGGCCCAGTTTTATTTTCAGACGCTGCTTGATAGGTGTCCGAACTCGGGGCGTTTTCCCGCGGCTCCGCCTCTTTCGGCAGGTCGGAACGGTCCTGTACGTGATTGGTTCAGCCTTCTCCTCGACTCTTTGTGTCTGGTGTTTTGACGCGGGTATCACCATCTCTGTGGTGATCAGGTGGCTTCGTTGATGGTGTCCCACCTGCTAGCTTCGTCTTGGCGACAGTATGACATTGCTGGTGTTTCTATGCACTTTTTCTTGCTCTTCGTAGGTTGTCTTGTCTTTCGCATCGGGTTGTCTTGTCCTTTCTAAGGTTTTTAGGACTACAGTTTTGCAGTTTCTTACTGTCGCCTCATTTTGTGTGGCGCTGGCAGAGCCGCTCCGGCTTGCGTTCAGGGTGGACATCACATCTGCTCTGTTTCAAACGCTTTCTCGTGTTTTGTTTCACCTCTGGCCTACTCATGCCTCGCCTGAGCCGTCCTGGTCCTTGATCAGGGTGCCTTCTTATCTTTTCCTCAGTTTGTGGTAGCCCCTTCGGTTAAAGGTTTCTACTTTTTTGTACTGGTGGTAGGTTTGTACGTTTTGCAGCCTTTCTCCGTCCTTCTGGCAACGGTCGAGATGGCTGCTTTTTGGAGGGGTTCTTGGGTTATTGATGCTTGATTGGTTCGGCCGGGGGTGCGTCCTGTGTTGTCCGGTTGTGCTTTTTGCTATTACCTTCGAACCGTGTTTAGGGGTGCGCTTTGGGTTGATCCGGTTCCCCTCGTTCCCTGTTTCAGGGCTTGGGTCTCCCAGGTCAACTGCAGAGTTTTTAAGTCTTCCAGCCTGCGGTCTATCCTTGCGCCCTTGCTGTTCGGACATTTGCAGCTTTCGCTGCTGTGATGGTGACGTCTAGGGTTCATTTCAGGCACGAGGATTTGAGGGTCACACAGGTTCCCGGCCGCCCGTTCTTTATGCACGTGTCTGCTCCTGTGCATTCTTGTTGCCTTGGGTTGTCCGGTTGCTGCCTGTTGTCTCGGCTTCGTGTTGCGGAGTTTGTGGTGGCTGCCTTCTGGGTCAGCCCTTTCTTTTCCTTCTCTTTGGGTATGAAGCTCCAGGGGTAGCCATAGGGGCTCCCCACAGAAAAACAGTGTTGAATGTAATGAAATGCCATTTTCTGGGTGAGCCTCGGAGGCTCCCTGGCAACCCTCCCTCCCACCGGTCGGCGTTTTTTTCGCGTTGGTTGAAGCTTAGCTTCCGAACTGATGCTAGGCAGCCGGCATGGTGAGGTCAGGGGCTCTCCCCTTCCCCTCTCAGGGCGGGGAGGGCTGCGCGGATGATTGGCATGGCAGTAAAGTGTGATGTTTGCTTGTTTGTTTGTTTCCTTGGGATTGTAAGGAGTTTCTACCTCTCTGTTCGGTTTTCTGTTTTAGTTTTTTATCATGTGGGGGTTTGTTTTGTTATGCCTACCTTTCTGGGTGCCTAACCCAGGTAAATGACAGATAAGGAAAACCCCAACCACAAGCTGGGTTTTCCAGGGCAATTGCTTCCTGAAACCTCTCTGAAGTGGCCAGGTTCTGGCACTGGTCCCTGGTAGGTCTGAACTCCTTAGCTAATGTCCCGGTCTAATATAACATACATTAGTCCAATAAGCTCCAGGGAGCCTCCGGGGCTCACCCAGAAAATGGCGTTTCATTACATTCAATGCTGTTTTTTTTTTTTTTTTAACTTTTTTTCTGTTCATGGTATGATGTTGATCCATTAGGAAAAGTTGGAGCATTTACCATGAAGATATTACTGTATTCACCAAAAACCAGCGTTGAATGTAATGAAATGCCATTTTCTGGGTGAGTCCCGGAGGCTCCCCAGAGCTATCCAGGCTGATAAGGATATCCTAACTTTTGGCATCAGTTGATGTGGGTGGAGTTCTAGGCCTACTGGGGACCACGGCCAGAACCTGGCCCACTCAAGAGAGGCACAAGGAGCAATGGCCTATAGAAATGTGTGGCGCGGCTCATGTGACGTCATGCTTGTTTGCTCATTTTCATTTGCGGAGTTGTGTCCACTTATTTGTCTATTTTTGTTGTTTTTGCCAGAATAGGGGTTTGTTTTGGGGCGCTTACCCTTTTGGGTGCCTGTCCCGGTCGATGGCAGATGCAGAATGCTCCAAAAATCACATGTGCATTTCTATAGGCTATTGCTCCTCATGCATCTCTGAGGGGGCCAGGTTCTGGCCGTGGTTCCCGGTAGGCCTAGAACTCCACCCACATCAACTGATGCCAAAAGTTAGGATATCCTTATCAGCCTGGATAGCTCCGGGGAACTGTAGGGGCTTCTCCCAGAAAATTCAGCAAGTTTGAGGAAGTTTTGGTGCAACGTCGCCCGGCCCCTTAAGCTGCTACAGCATAGTGTAATAACAGCGAAATGAGTATGTTGGGAGGAGCCATTTTGGTGAGGGAGGTGTTG
This sequence comes from Procambarus clarkii, assembly GCF_020424385.1. Lineage (NCBI taxonomy): Eukaryota > Metazoa > Arthropoda > Malacostraca > Decapoda > Cambaridae > Procambarus > Procambarus clarkii. Next base: position 27,044,028 of record NC_059580.1, read on the forward strand.
ATGAGAGAGGGAGTGAATCTGTTGTCTGCTAGCTGCTGTGTCACTTGTCATGAAGTTTTATGTGGCTACTATGTTGTTTGGACACCATGCCAGCTTAGTTGCACAGTTATGGTGAACAAAACATTTAGATACTTATATATAACGTGTGTATATAGTGTAATAACAGCACAAAAAGGATGGTGCGAGGAGGAATGTTAGAGAGGGAGCACCAGCTAACTGTGTGTGTGTGGTGACCTCTGTTATTGTCTGAACTCACCATACCAACTTAGTGGTTCATTATGCAGGTAATTATATAAAACGTGTGTATATAGTGTAATAACGGCAAAACTATTTGTTTATTATTTTATGAACATAATAATTGAACCACTAATATACACACCATACCTTTGGTATAGCGATGGTTCACACATTTTATTATATAAGTGTATATCATACTACACACTATTGAATAATATTACTTAGAAAAAATCAGAGACATTGAAATAATTAGGTAATAATATCTTTGTGGCAACTCCCACCTGACAGCCCGGGTGGAGGAGACTGCTGCAGGACGCGTACTCTGTCAAAACCTCAATTTTGCCAGACTTCCTTGCCCTATTGCCGCCAAAATATATCACCTACGATTTTTTTATTTTTTTCCCTGTGATCAGGGACAAACATAATTATACACATTTTAACAATCTTAAAAGAATTTTTTTTCTTGCACTTGGCGGTGTTGCAGACTATAACCCCAAGCACGCCCCAGGGGTAACCCTTAACCCTTATGCTGCTTTGCTATTAATAGTGTTCAACACTGCCAGACGTAAAAAAAAATTGTCTTATAAAAGTGACATATTTTGGCCGCAATAGGGCAGGGAAGTCTGGCAAAATTGAGGCATTGACAGACTAGGCATCCTGTGGCAGTCTGTTCCACCTGTGTTGACAGGCGGAAATTGCCACAAAGATATTATTACGTAATTATTTCAATGTGTCTGATTTTTTTCTCTGTTTTTTTTTTACAGTAATATTGTTCAATAGTGTGTAGTGTGATATATTCATGTAATAAAATGTGTGAACCAAATGTACAACTAAGCTGGTATGGTGAATCAAGACAATAATTGAGGTCGCAGTCGCCACACAGTCAGCTGACCCTCCCTCTCTCACTCGCCAACATTCCTCCTCTAGCTGTAAAACTAAGCTGGTATAGTTTCCAAACAGCAAAGTTGCCACCCTACACAGCATGACAACTCACACACCAGCCAGCAGATGATGTCACCTCCCTCGCCAAAATGGCTTCTCCCAACATACTCTACTCCTTTTGCTGTTATTACACTATATTCACACGTTATATATGGTTAGTCCAGACAATAACAGGTGGCCACACAGTGCTAATTAACACCACAATCCTGCTATTATCAGAATCTTGGTCTTTTTATATATATGTTTATTCAGGTAAGGTACATACATACAAGTGATGTTACATTAATGGATTGATATATAGATAGAGCTAGTACATACAATGCCTAAAGCCACTATTACGCAATGCGTTTCGGGCAAGAAAAACATTAATATCTAGAACTTAATACTAATTGAGCATAAAGAATAAAAAGTGTTGAGAACAAATACAAATAAAGATAAAAAAAAAGGGGGAACATGACTGAAAAAGCAGCACAAATACAATAGGTTGACAAACAGTGTTGATTAAAAAAAAGAAAATAACAGACATGGGTTGACAATAGAGGAGTGAGGTAGGTTACAGGGAATTTATTAGGTAGTGTTTAGTTTTTATCTTAAACTGGTTGAGAGAGGTACAGTCTTTAACACAGTCACAGTTTTATCACAGTCAGTGGTCTTCTGTAATACTATCATTGCTAAATAATACCAGTTACATATATTTTTTACATTTTTAGGCGATGCTGTGGTCACAAGCTGAACAGCAGTGCTTGAAACCAGAAACCTGTTTGATGGGGTTCTGTAAGTTATTTTATTCCCCAAGCCCGGCCCGAGGCCAGGCATAACTTGAGAGAGCTTGATCCAACAGGCTGTTGCTTGGAGCAGCCTGCAGGACCACATATCCACCACACCCTGATTGGTCCGGCACTTCTTGAAGAAAACTATCTAGTTTTCTCTTGAAGATGTCAACGGTTGGTCCGGCAATATTTCTTATACTCACTGGGAGGATGTTGAACAACCGTGGACCTCTGATATTTATACAGTGTTCTCTGATTGTGCCTATGGCACCCCTGCTCTTCACTGGCTCTATTCTGCATTTTCTTCCATATTGTTCATTACAGTATGTTGTTATTTTACTGTGTAAATTTGGGACCTGGCCCTCCGGTATTTTCCATGTGTATATTATTTGATATCTCTCCCTCGTCTCCTTTCTAACGAGTGCATTTGGAGAGCTTTGAGACGATTCCAATAATTTAGGTGCTATATCGCGTCTTATGTATGTCATATATGTTCTCTGTACTCCCTCTATCTCTGCAATCTCTCCTAGACATTGCAATGTGACTCTACACAATAAATACATCAGTGATACTGTACAATATACATCTTTGCAATGTCTGTTGTACAGTATCACTTACACCTACAATACTTCCGACACCCACACGCGCACCCACTCGATGCCATCTTAACTTGTGGGGACACTGGGCATTAACTTGTGGTGACACTGGGTATTAGGCCCAGAGACCTAATGCTGGCATATTGTTTATCAGAGATCTCTTGGTAGAGTGGACAATTTAATTACTCTACCTCTCGCTGTTAAAGTCTAGGATTCAATTCAATTTTCAAATTATATTTATATCAATAATTTGTGCATAACTATGTGAAGGCGCCTGACAGCTGAGTGGACAGCGCTTGGGATTCATAGTCCTAAAGTTCCGGGTTCAATCCCGGTGGAGGCGGAAACAAATGGGCAAACTTTCTTTCACCCTGATGGCCCCTGTTCACCTAGCAGTAAATAGATACCTGGGAGTTGGACAGCTGTTACAGGCTGCTTCCTAGGGGTGTATAACAAAAAGGAGGCCTGGTCGAGGACCGGGCCGCGGAGACGCTAAGCCTTGAAATCATCTCAAGATAACCTCAAGAAGATAACTATCCGACAGTAATCCTACACTTTGTGGGGCAAGCAGGTCTCATCATCTGCATAGGGGCACTAATGAATTGCTTTGCCCAGGGCCTACAATGCTGTTAAGAAGACCCTGCACCCACTCCTGACACCAAATAACAAGTGGCCATATTAAATTCTTTATAGTAAATATCTCTGCATAGAAGAATAATATCAAAATACACATACCAACAAATATTAATAATGTACTCATTGAGTGAGGTTCACCTGTACTGCTGACTAAAGCAGCATGGGTTGCATTGACACACTAGAAAGCCATATGGACATTTTGATTGATTTACAAATATATAGTGCATTGAGATACAAAGACAGGTTTGAGAGGCCATTCATGTTGGTGGGTATTCGTACAACAGGGACCCCTGTACAGTAAAGCAAACATTACAATGCAATACTAAACAACAGACATCACATGACACTGTAAAACAAATTGCAACTTGATAGTGTCCAAGAGTCTGAACCTTGACACAGTACAAGAGACTGCAGTGTGATTCACTGCCTTTGATACTATCAAAGGCAATCAAAATGTTGATGTAACACAACGTACTGACTTTGCTGAAGTCTTTGACAATGGTGTAATTGCAAATATGCTCACAAAAGAAATAACTGACAAAGTAGGAAAATGTATCTTTAATTTCCTAATGAATTGAACCCAAAGAGTAATACTTCACAAAGTTAAAGCCAGATCATCTACTGTAATAAGCCAAGTCCCGCAAGGTATAAAAAACCAGCGTTGAATGTAATGAAACGCCATTTTCTGGGTGAGCCCCAGAGGCTCTCTGGAGCTTATCAGGCTAATGTATGGTGTATTAGACCAGGACATTAGCTAAGGAGTTCAGACCTACCAGGGACCAGCGCCAGAACCTGGCCCCTTCAGAGAGGTTTCAGGGAGCAATGACCCTAGATGAACCCCTTGTGATTGGGGTCATCCTTATCTGCCATCGACCAAGGTTTGCACCCAGAGAGGTAGGCATAACAAAACAAACCCCACATGGTAAAAACTAAAAAAAAAAAAATGAACAGAGAGGTAGAAACTCCCTACAATCCCAAGGAAACAAGCAAACAACCAAACATTACACTTTACTGCCGCGCCGATCGTCCACGCAGCCCTCCCCGCCCCGAGAGGGGAAGGGGGAAACCCCGGACCTACCGCGCCGGCTGCCTAGCACCAGTTCGGAAGCTAAGCTTCAATCAACGCGAAAAAAACGCCGACCGGTGGGAGGGAGGGTTGCCAGGGAGCCTCCGGGGCTCACCCAGAAAATGGTGTTTCATTACATTCAACGCTGGTTTTCTGTGGGGAGCCCCTACGGCTCCCTGGAGCTTCATACCCAAAGAGAAGGAAAAGAAAGGGCTGACCCGGGAGGCGGCCGCCACAAACTCCGCAACGCGAAGCCGAGACAACAGGCTGCAACCTGCGACCCAAGGCAACAAGAACGCACAGGAGCAGACGCGCCTAAAGAATGGACGGCCAAGAACCTGTGCGACCCTCAAATCCCTGCGCCCGAAATGAACCCAAGACGTCACCAACACAGCAGCAAAAGCTGCAAACGTCCGAACAGCACGGGCGCAAGGACAGACCACAGGCTGGAAGACTTTAAAACTCTGCGGACGACCTGGGAGACCCGAGCCCTGAAACAGGGAACGAGGGGAACCAGATCAACCCAAAGCGCATCCCCAGACACGGTACGCAGGCAACGGCAAAAAGCGCAACCAGACAATACAGGACGCACCCCCGGCCGAACCAATCATCAATAACCCAAGAACCCCTCCAGAAAGCAGCCATCTCGACCGTCGCCAAGACGGAGAAAGGCTGCAAACATACAAACCTACCACCAGTACCAAAGAACAGAAACCTGAACCGAAGGTGCTACCAAAAACTGAGGAGAAGATAAGAAGGCCACCCTGATCAAGTATCAGGATGGCTCAGGCGACGCATGAGCAGGCTGGAGGTGAAACAAAACACGAGAAAGCGTACGAAACGGGGCAGATGTGACGTCCACCACCCTGAACCCTGAACACAAGCCGGAGCGGCTCCGCCAGCACCACACAAAACCAGGTGACAGTAAGAAACATCAAAACTAGTCCTGAAAACCCAAGAAAGGACAAGACAACTCGATGCGAAAGAGAAGACAACCTACGAAGAGCAAGAAAAAGTGCATAGAAACAGCAGGAACGTCATACTGTCGCCGAGACAAAGCTCACAGGTGGGACATCAACAAAGCCACCTGATCACCACAGAGATGGTGATACCTGCGTCAAAATACCAGACGCGAAGAGCCGAGGAGAAGGCTGAACCAGTCACGTAGAGGACCGGTCTGACCTGCCGAAAGAGGCGGAGCCGCAGGAAAACGCCCCGGGTTCGAACACCTATCAAGCAGCGTCTGAAAAGAAGCTAGGTCGGCCACCAAGGGACCATAAGGACTACTCTTGTGGGAATGGGCTCCAACCGAGCCAGAACCCAAAGCAACAGCTGGACAGGGAGAAGAGGAACAAATACCCCCACCTCGACCAGTCCTGCCGAAGGGCATCCACCGTGAACGCCTCGCAGGCGGGTAAGGGCGCCACATAAAATAAGCGACACCTAAACCACGCCGACTCGAAGACGTCCATGGCCAGTCATATGAACGTGATGCATCCATGCGCATCACGTCATATGAACAGTGGCCTCTGTTCACCAGTGAACAGAGGCCACTGTTCTGGTGGTCTCTGTTCTGGTGGCAGACGAAAATGGCCACCAGAACAGAGGGCTGTGTCTGACGCAAAAGATACAAAAACACGCCAGCAAAAGTGGGAAGCAAGCAGACTGGATGAGCGAAAAACTCAGCCCAGAAGCAGAAAACCCAGGCAGGGGCAAACTGCCCCAGAACTGCTAGCAGGCTTCCCCCACAGCCCCGGGAACCCGCAACAGAGGCCCCGGGGCAGAGCTGTCCTCCAAGCCCTCCACTCTTAAAGAAACTGAAGAGTCCATGGGAAAGGCAGCAAGAAAGGGCCGCTGGTAAGACCCAGAAGCCTTGGCAGGAGGAACAGGCTTGAAAACCTCTGTCCTCAACCCAAACGGGGCAGCCCCCGAAAACCGCCCGAGTCTCGGGCCCCAACTAAACCCCATCCCAACCCCGAAACCCGCAGATGATCCGGAGCCGGGAACAGGGAGGGAAAGGGGCGAACAGCACCTAACCAAAACGGGGTGGCCTCGGGGCATCCGAGTGGGAAACCAACCTAGCATGTTGCAGCAACCTAACCTAGCTTGCAACACGGATGCCGCCTGTACTCTGAACAGTAATAACATCAGGAGAGTACTGGAGAACAAGCAGAGAATCTCTCTGGCAAGACTCTGGGTCAAGGTGTCAGTGACCCAACAGGCAACATGACGGAGGTAAAAGTGGCGACTGTCACCCAGAGACAAGGGCACAGCAACCAACGATCCCGTACAAGACGGGTTGGAACCCGGAAGACACATACAATGGTCCACCGAGCCCCGACAGGGGTTTCCAGGGCCCGTAGGGGTAACAACTACGGGAAGCCCAAGCAAGGTGTTGCTAACCGGTTAAAACACCCAAAATTAACAAGGGGTAGAGTATAACACTGAAAACCCCTGCAACGTGTACAATCACGGGGGCCTAGCAGAGGGCCGCCAAACACTACCAGTGGAACTATAGCCACACTAGGCAGACCCCCACCAAGCAAATGAATATAAAAACAAAAGAAAAACCCCACAAAAGTACACCGTCTTCAGAGGCAACAGGAACCGGTCGCCGCTTAGGTGGCAGGTCGCGCAACACCTTGACGCCCTAACCAGCACAATACCAGTCCCTACCCAGGGCCAAACAAGGGCCCCAAGCCCCAGCTGGCCCAGAGGGTGAGGCAAATGCCGAGCAGCAAGAACCTCTATGGGAATGGTTCCCGAACGCCCCAGGGAAGATAACCCTGTTACGCAAGGGCAGTACTCACAGGGCGCTTAGGGAAGTCAGCCACTAAGCGCATGCAGCCATGACTCAGATGAGGTGCTCCTGGCCACCGCACAACACAACACACGGCAGTGAACGCCACAAGGCAAACACCGCCTAGGAAACTGAGGCCAGAGAAGCATCTATCCCGGTTGACATTAGCTTACGAACTGGTGCTAGGCAGCCGGTGCGTAGGTCCAGGGCGCCCCCCTCCCCCTCTCGGGGCGGGGAGGGCTGCGCGGACGATCGGTGCGGCAGTAAAGTGTGATGTTTGCTTGTTTGCTTGTTTCCTTGAGATTGTATGGAGTTTCTACCTCTCTGTTTGTTTTTTTGTTTTAGTTTTTACCATGTGGGGTTTGTTTTGTGGGCCAGGTTCTGGCGCTGGTCCCTGGTAGGTCTCAACTCCTTAGCTAATGTCCCGGTCTAATATATCATACATTAGCCCGATAAGCTCCAAGGAGCCATAGGGGCTCCCCACAGAAAGTTGTTGTTTGTCCATGAGAAACAAGAAGGTTACCTGCCAGCCAAGACAAAGGCAGGATCTAGTACCATAGTCAGAAGATGATAGAAAACATGTAATCCAAGGGGTTTAAGCCTAGTTAAGAATCATGGTTCCGGTTCCAAAGCAGGAACCAATACGCCCCATCAAGCCACAGGGGGAAGGAAGAGACAATGGAAACATGCACAGTCCATGAACTGGGACACAACATACTTGCAGGAGAGAAACAATTCCTCCAGGCTCGAAACCAAGCTCTAAAGTGTGTCAATGGGTAACCACAGTCTCTATGACAACCCCAAATCTCTTGAGATACTGATTTGTGTGGGTAACATTCCAATCAGAACCCTTAGAACTTTGAAGAAAAAGACTGGGCCTCAGCAAGAAAAGCCTCCAAAATCCACAGGCACATCCCAAAGAAACAAGAAGGGAAGAGAAGGGCACACAACCTCCCTCAAATCCCAAGCAGATAGGACCAGCATCCACCAGCCCATTACCCATTGGTACCTACAAGTTCTCAGGCTGCAGCTGTCCAGGAGCTTGAACCAGGAAGAGGCTGGGAATGGGCAGCTGAATGAAAAGGAGCCAGTTGAACCAGCAGGTTGTCAAAACAATTCAAGATATTCTGGTGCACTACAAGAATATATTTGCTTAGGCCTCATCCTTCTTAGGATGAGAAAATTATGCAATATAATTAATAAGAACTATAAACTTTTCATTGAAAACACACCAATTCATTCCATCACTATACAGTGTCCCAGAATTAACAATTTCTATTACATAGGATAATTTTTGTTATAAATTCAAGTTTAATGTGTTTTAACTGTAAAACTTTCAAAAGTATTCCAATGTAATATTTGGTCCAATGTAAAACCACCCAAATTCTTAGAATAACTTTTGCAGTCACCTTGCTAATGTGTCGACTTCAAATGACTAAATCCAAAATTTATGGCCCATTGTCCATTTATGAAGCATCTGTAACAGGCACAGTCTATCTTGACATGCTTCATCAGTTTCTCAAACCACAGCTTCCTGACAATACTGACTGAGCACATGTTGAAAGTTCTCAATAAAAAGACCTGACTATGATTCATAAATCTTTGTACAGGTATCATTATTAAGTAAACACATGAAACTATGTAGGCTTTTAACAGATTTGTTCGATTTCATAGAAAGAGACAGATAATTCTGGGAGACTCTGTATAAGAAGCCTCATACAGCTCCCCTGAGTGTGAAAAACAACACATCCGCTTCCTCCGACAAGCTCAAGTGTGCTGTGCTAATGTACTTTATGAATGTAAATGGAACTCTAGAGATTATACACTCCACAATATAAACTACATTGAATATTCTACTAACACTTAGTAAAGGTCTCACACTTCATTTACAGAAAGGAGGTTGTTAGCATTGAGCATGATTAGTAGGGATTTAGTATTACCTAGGTTAGGTTCATACAAATAGGATTAGATGCTTTATTGTTTCAAGTACCTCGTATCTCATGTATGTTGCATATAGCATCAATATCGGTGAGCATGGCTTGTGTTTATAACAAACATTCAGTTAAGATGTGTGTGTATTCTTTCTGCCCTACTCATAACAGAGGTATAAAACATCACTCGCTAATCCACAAAACAATCCTGAATTGGACCAGCAGTTAAAAGCAACAATATCACCACATGCACTAGTGACCATAAGAGGCTGAGCACACTTTATTCGCAAACTTGCCCCATTTATAAACCCAAAATTGATATGGAGTAAAGGAGTGTGTAATGTAATGGTTTGATGTTGCACCCCCACCTCTGAGCCAGAAGTAAGGTGCCCATCAGATTAAGACAACCATTACACACTCCTCCTGAACCACTTTAGTTCAACAGTCGCAATATTCGAGAGTTCATCTTACCCAAGCACGTGAATGTTAAGGTGAGGTGGACCCTCACCAATACATGTACTGTAGAGTTGTTACATGTTATTTTAGTATTCTTGTGTTTCCCTTACCATGCTGTCAGCTCATGCTGCATGCGCCAGCCTTGGTTGCTCACTCAGTACTGAGGCTTTCATACCCGAGAATGTTGGCCATGAGTTTTGAAAAAATGGCACCTGTTTACAAGAGCCCTGAGGAAGCTGGAGTGAACCCCATGTAGCTGTGGGACATTTGAATCGTGCACGGGACCCTCAAACGCCTATGTATGATGAGCCCATTGCAGTGCAGGTTACTCCCATTGCCTGTGAGTATTGCATAGCATAAGGGTTAAAGGGCACAAATTGTATATATACAATTTGAGTAAATGTACCTGAAAGGCACACATCATATATGCAGTATACAACTGAGGGTGCCCCACAGGATTTAAATGTCCGGTGGCTACATGTGGTTCAACATCAGTTTCCTCAAGGCTCTAGTAAACAAGCGCCATCTAAAAAAAAAATAATTGTGGGCAACATTCTCGGATGTGAGAGCCTCAGTACTGAGTGAGCAATCAAGGCTGGCACACGCAGCATGAGCTAATAGCACTGCTATTCAGCTTGTGATCACAGCATCACCTAAAAATGTCAAAATATATATGTACATGCTATTATTTAGCAATGATAGTATTACAGAAGACTGTGATAAAAGTGACCAAGATTCTGATAATAGCAGGATTGTGGTGATAATTAGCATTGTGTGTAGTATGGTGGGAGGAGTAATCTTGGTGAGGGAAGGAGGTAGCGTTGTCTGATGACTCTGTGTGGCCACCTGTTATTGTCTTGTCTTACCTATTAGGAATTAATCTTACCTATTCAAATAAAACCGTTCTTTTCTTTGGCCACGATTTCTGGCTTTTTCAGCCAATATTAATTCCCGTTTTATAACAAACGGCACATTTAAACAGGCCTGGACCTCATCATCAATTGCATCCACTTCATGTGTTGCCTCATCTGCGATGCCATGCAATTCAAATCTGCCTGTGTGAAAAAATTATACTGCATTATATAAATCAATCCCAAAAACAGAAAAAACCTAGCATTGAATGTAATGAAACGCCATTTTCCGGGTGAGCCCAGTAGGCTCTCTAGAGCTATTGGACTGATATGAGCAATAATAGTCTGGGGCTTCAATCAATGCAATTCTGCCTACCAGGGACCACGAGCCAGAACCTGGCCCCCCTCAGTGTGGCGCAGGGAGCCACTGCTCCCTGCGCCTTGTATTTGGCACAGAGAGCCAAATAAAAACGCAGGGACCTTATAAATATTGTATTTGCGCCTTGCAAAACCCCTTTGTATTTGGGGGTATTCAATGTCTGCCATCACACCGGTGTTAGGCACCCAGGAAGATATGCATCCCAAAACAATCCCTACTTGGTAGAAAATTGCAACCTAAAAACGAACAGGAAACCAGAACTCCCCCCAAAAGAAACAAGCAAATGTCATCCGCCCGCTGCTTGTCCATGCAGTTCCCCCCCCCCCCCCCAACCGGAGGGGGGAGGGGGGGGAGCCTCAGACCTTTATGCTGGCTGCCCACTCCTTAGTTCAAAGACTGAGCAACAAAATTAAAAACAAAAACCGCCAATCAGAGGGAGGGAGCGTGCCAGGGAGCCTCCGGGGCTAACCCAGAAAATGGTGTTTCATTACATTCAACACTGGTTTTCTGTGGGGAGCCTTTCTGGCTTCATGATTTCCCAATACTAACATAGCTTCTTTCTCAGACAACCTAAGGAATCTTATTATAAACAACAATCTCAACAAAAACCTGGGTGAACAAAATTGCTCTCAAGTTGACTATTTCCTTAACAGCATGAACTCCTGTATGCTAATCCCCACAATCACCAAACCTACCCGAGTCACTCAAACATCTGCCACTACCTTGGACCACATATGGACAAACATAACAGCTTCCCTTGTATCTGGTATAATCTACGACAGAACAACTGACCACTATCCTACCTTTCTCGTAGCGAACATGGACATAACACCACCAAAAAGCAAGAAACTTTCATTTAGGCTACACAGTGAATCAGCTTTAGACAATCTTACAGAGGCACTTCACAATATTAACTGGGATTCTGAATTCAATAATACCCATGATATAAATTCATTAGCTAACCTCTTCCTCTCCAAAACTCTAAGCCTCTACAACCTTCATTGTCCCCTTCTTACCAAGCAAGTAACTGACAAAAGATTAAACAATCCATGGCTCACAAGTGGCATTCTCAACTCAATCAACAAGAAACATGAATATGAAAAGAAAGTTAGGATTGGCCTAGTTTCAAAGGAAGTAGCTAAAAGGTACACATCAATGCTTACCAGTATCATAAGAAAGGCAAAACTTGCATATTATGTGAATAGATTCAATGAAGCAAAAGGCAACATGAAAAGCACTTGGAAAACTATCTCTAGTATCCTAGGAACTAAACAACACTCACATAACCAAATAAAACTCTACAAGGATGGGGATATACCGTCAACTGATTTAGAAATGGCAAATGAATTTAATAGTTTCTTTTCATCGGTTGGTGCTAATCTTGCCAGTAAAATCCCACAGACTCAGACACATATTAACACATCTCTCAGGCAGCTATCCAAACTCTCTTCTCCTTTCACCAATCAGCCCGGCAGATGTTGTGTCCATCATACACTCTCTAAAAACCAAGGCAGGGAACACCAGTGAAATTCCGTCCATTGTGTACAAGAGAGCCTCCCATGCCCTTGCCCCACCCATAGCACTACTGTTCAACAAATCTATAGAGTGTCACACCTTCCCTGATATCTTCAAAAAAGCAAGAGTAACGCCAGTCCATAAAGGAGGCAATCCGGAGGACATAAACAATTATAGACCAATATCAAATCTACCCATTCTATCAAAAATATTTGAAAAAATTATTTACAAACAGCTCTATTCCTACCTCGTAAAATTCGACATACTCAGCCCCTGCCAGTTTGGCTTCCGGTCCCAAAAGAGCACCAACGATGCAATCATTAGTCTCCTTGACGTTATCTACTCAGCCCTTGACAAAAATGAGTTTCCGATTGGACTCTTCATTGACCTAAGAAAAGCCTTTGATACTGTTAATCACAACTACCTCTTACTTAAACTCCAGCATTATGGAATCCGAGGCCTTGCCCTTGACTACATCCGATCCTATCTTAGTGACAGACACCAATATGTAACCATCAATGATACAACTTCTTCCACTCTACCAATTACCGTTGGAGTGCCACAGGGCAGCATCTTAGGACCTCTTCTATTTCTTATATATATAAACGATCTGCCTAATGTCTCTAATATTCTCAAACCTATATTGTTTGCTGACGATACTACCCTTATCTACTCAAACCTCAACCCACATACACTAAATAATGTTGTGAATAATGAATTAAAAAAAGTCCACTTATGGATGTCAACGAACAAACTAACATTAAACATCGAAAAGACTTACTACATCTTATTTGGAAGCAAATCATCAAATGCAATTCAGCTACAGATAGACAACATTAACATCAGTAATAAAAATGATGGCAAGTTTCTTGGCCTATTCCTAGACAAGAGACTCAACTTCAGCACCCACATTCAACACATAACTAAGAAAGTCTCTAAGACAGTTGGTATACTCTCCAAAATCAGATATTATGTTCCTAACTCTGCTCTCCTCTCACTATATTATGCACTAATCTACCCCTATCTTAATTATGGTATCTGTGCATGGGGGTCTACCACTGCAAACCACCTTAAGCCCATCATCACACAGCAAAAATCTGCTATCAGCATAATAACTAACTCTGCTTTCAGACAACACTCAGCTCCCTTGTTTAAATCCCTAAACTTGCTAAATATTAATTCCCTCCACACATTCTCTTTTTTTTTTTTTTTTTTTAGATATATACAAGAGTTGTTACATTCTTGTACAGCCACTAGTACGTGTAGCGTTTCGGGCAAGTCCTTAATCCTATGGTCCCTGGAATACGATCCCCTGCCGCGAAGAATCGTTTTTTCATCCAAGTACACATTTTACTGTTGCGTTAAACATAGGCTACAGTTAAGGAATTGCGCCCAGTAAATCCTCCCCGGCCAGGATACGAACCCATGACACAGCGCTCGCGGAACGCCAGGCAAGTGTCTTACCACTACACCACGGAGACTGTCAACTCTTGTGTCAACTACATTTACAAAACCCTGTTCTTAAATGCAAACCATGCTCTGAAACTCTCCCTGGACAGATGTAATAGGACCCATTATCACCACACCAGAAATAAATATCTCTTTGATATCCCCAGGGTCAAACTTAAGCTGTGTAAACACTCTATGCAAATTAAGGGACCTAGTCTATGGAACTCACTCCCTAGTGAATTGAAAAACTGTAAAACTTTTGCCTTATTTAAAAGCAAAACCAAAAAGTACCTAACTTCAACTTCTTAGTTTCCTACACTGAGCTTTAAATTTGCTCTGTACCTAGTGTTACCCAATCTCCTAATTTTTATGTAATATCAAACAACCTTATCATTGTGTTCATTGCTGTCTTCTTTTATGTGCTAGCCATATGCTGTATTGTGACTACCAATTTTTGTCAACTACCATTCAAACTGTCATTGCAATCAATCTTATATTGTTTCTGCTGTATTGTGCCTACCAATTTTTTGTCAACTACCATTCAAGCTGTCATTGCAATCAATCTTAGCTACCTATGTGCTTTAATATACTGTACCTACAATTTTCTCTCATCTTTTTTTTTTCATTTCATGTAATCAATTATCATTTTTTTGTCTATAAATTTTGCAAGTATTTACCTCCTTGAAATTTTCTTAGATTAAGGACCTGCCCGAAACTCTGCGCGTACTAGTGGCTTTACAAGACTGTAATTACCATATTTGTATCCTCACATTCCTTATGTACATTCTTGTATATGCATAAATAAATAAATAAATAAATAAATAGATAGAAAACTACCACCTGAGGACCACATAAAGAATATTATGCGAGGAGCCTATGCCACGCTTTCTAACTTCAGAATTGCTTTTAAATACATGGATGGCGATATACTAAAGAAATTGTTCACGACTTTTGTAAGGCCAAAGCTAGAATATGCAGCAGTTGTGTGGTGCCCATATCTTAAGAAGCACATCAACAAACTGGAAAAGATGCAAAGACATGCTACTAAGTGGCTCCCAGAACTGAAGGGCAAGAGCTACGAGGAGAGGTTAGAGGCATTAACCCTCAAACCGCGCATATCATATATAAATGATATCAGTGACAAAACCGAAACCGCGCACATCATTTATATATGATTTCGTGTCTAGAGCTATAATTTAAACTCCCCGCCTGGGATAGGGGCAGCTATAGTACAGCCACGACCGATAGTTGCCAGATGCCACCTAGAAAAAAAATCCAGGCCAACATTCTTGGGTGTTACAGCGTCAGTATTGAGCAAGCCACCAAGGCTGGCGCACGCAGCACGAGCTCACAGCACCGTTGTTCAGCTTGTGACCACAGCATCCCCTACAAATACTGTCTCCACTCGATCATCCGGACAGACGCACATGGGTTGACCAGTGTTGGACAGGTCCACTTGGGGTGGGGCAGCTATAGCGTGTTACGTAGGCCGCCAGGAGGAAAAAACTCACAATATTTTTTAAGGAAACTTCAGCCTGTGCACATTAATTTTAGGAAACTTATTTATTTGTTATTACATAATTACTAGTACTTATTTCATTTGTTTTTGGCTATGATTAAGTGTTCTAAAATTAATGGTAATTCCTGTACCTAGGTGGTCCCTTCTGACGCACCCCTCCCACCCTCCCAACACCACCCACCCACCCAACCCCTTCCTCCACCATGCGTCTAGAGCCACAGACGGGATTAATACGGTATGGCCGAATATTCATCCGGCCAAACCAGCTTTTATCCGGTTCCTGTGGCCATTTTGGCAGGATATTGTGATAACTTTATCCGATCATGATTTTGGCCGTATAAGGGCGTTTTCCGGATGTTTGAATCCCGGATAATCGCGGGGTTACAGTACTATAATATATATGATACTGCTATTATTTAGCAGTGATAGTATTACTGAAGCCCCCCTGACTGTGATAAAACTGACCAGGATTCTGATAATAGCAGGATTGTGGTGATATACTTGCTCTCAAGTTGACTATTTCCTTAACAGCATGAACTCCTGTATGCTAATCCCCACTATCACCAAACCTACCCGAGTCACTCAAACATCAGCCACTACCTTGGACCACATATGGACAAACATAACAGCTCCCCTTGTATCTGGTATAATCTACGACAGAACAACTGACCACTATCCTACCTTTCTCATAGCGAACATGGACATAACACCACCAAAAAGCAAGAAACTTTCATTTAGGCTACACAGTGAATCAGCTTTAGACAATCTTACAGAGGCACTTCACAATATTAACTGGGATTCTGAATTCAATAATACCCATGATATAAATTCATTAGCTAACCTCTTCCTCTCCAAAACTCTAAGCCTCTACAACCTTCATTGTCCCCTTCTTACCAAGCAAGTAACTGACAAAAGATTAAACAATCCATGGCTCACAAGTGGCATTCTCAACTCAATCAACAAGAAACATGAATATGAAAAGAAAGTTAGGATTGGCCTAGTTTCAAAGGAAGTAGCTAAAAGGTACTCATCAATGCTTACCAGTATCATAAGAAAGGCAAAACTTGCATATTATGTGAATAGATTCAATGAAGCAAAAGGCAACATGAAAAACACTTGGAAAACTATCTCTAGTATCCTAGGAACTAAACAACACTCACATAACCAAATAAAACTCTACAAGGATGGTGATATACCGTCAACTGATTTAGAAATGGCAAATGAATTTAATAGTTTCTTTTCATCGGTTGGTGCTAATCTTGCCAGTAAAATCCCACAGACTCAGACACATATTAACACATATCTCTCAGGCAGCTATCCAAACTCTCTTCTCCTTTCACCAATCAGCCCGGCAGATGTTGTGTCCATCATACATTCTCTAAAAACCAAGGCAGGGAACACCAGTGAAATTCCGTCCATTGTGTACAAGAGAGCCTCCCATGCCCTTGCCCCACCCATAGCACTACTGTTCAACAAATCTATAGAGTGTCACACCTTCCCTGATATCCTCAAAAAAGCAAGAGTAACGCCTGTCCATAAAGGAGGCAATCCGGCGGACATAAACAATTATAGACCAATATCAAATCTACCCATTCTATCAAAAATATTTGAAAAAATTATTTACAAACAGCTCTATTCCTACCTCGTAAAATTCGACATACTCAGCCCCTGCCAGTTTGGCTTCCGGTCCCAAAAGAGTACCAATGATGCAATCATTAGTCTCCTTGACATTATCTACTCAGCCCTTGACAAAAATGAGTTTCCGATTGGACTCTTCATTGACCTAAGAAAAGCCTTTGATACTGTTAATCACAACTACCTCTTACTTAAACTCCAGCATTATGGAATCCGAGGCCTTGCCCTTGACTACATCCGATCCTATCTTAGTGACAGACACCAATATGTAACCATCAATGATACAACTTCTTCCACTCTACCAATTACCGTTGGAGTGCCACAGGGCAGCATCTTAGGACCTCTTCTATTTCTTATATATATAAACGATCTGCCTAATGTCTCTAATATTCTCAAACCTATATTGTTTGCTGACGATACTACCCTTATCTACTCAAACCTCAACCCACATACACTAAATAATGTTGTGAATAATGAATTAAAAAAAGTCCACTTATGGATGTCAACGAACAAACTAACATTAAACATCGAAAAGACTTACTACATCTTATTTGGAAGCAAATCATCAAATGCAATTCAGCTACAGATAGACAACATTAACATCAGTAATAAAAATGATGGCAAGTTTCTTGGCCTATTCCTAGACAAGAGACTCAACTTCAGCACCCACATTCAACACATAACTAAGAAAGTCTCTAAGACAGTTGGTATACTCTCCAAAATCAGATATTATGTTCCTAACTCTGCTCTCCTCTCACTATATTATGCACTAATCTACCCCTATCTTAATTATGGTATCTGTGCATGGGGGTCTACCACTGCAAACCACCTTAAGCCCATCATCACACAGCAAAAATCTGCTATCAGAATAATAACTAACTCTGCTTTCAGACAACACTCAGCTCCCTTGTTTAAATCTCTAAACTTGCTAAATATTAACTCCCTCCACACATTCTCTTGTGTCAACTACATTTACAAAACCCTGTTCTTAAATGCAAACCATGCTCTGAAACTCTCCCTGGACAGATGTAATAGGACCCATTATCACCACACCAGAAATAAATATCTCTTTGATATCCCCAGGGTCAAACTTAATCTGTGTAAACACTCTATGCAAATTAAGGGACCTAGTCTATGGAACTCACTCCCTAGTGAATTGAAAAACTGTAAAACTTTTGCCTTATTTAAAAGCAAAACCAAAAAGTACCTAACTTCATCTATTTAGTTTCCTACACTGAGCTTTAAATTTGCTCTGTACCTAGTGTTACCCAATCTCCTAATTTTTATGTAATATCAAACAACCTTATCATTGTGTTCATTGCTGTCTTCTTTTATGTGCTAGCCATATGCTGTATGGTGACTACCAATTTTTTGTCAACTACCATTCAAGCTGTCATTGCAATCAATCTTATATTGTTTCTGCTGTATTGTGCCTACCAATTTGTTGTCAACTACCATTTTAAGCTGTCATTGCAATCAATCATAGCTACCTATGTGCTTTAATATACTGTACCTATAATTTTCTCTCATCTTTTTTTTCATTCCATGTAATCTGTTATCATTTTTTGTCTATAAATTTTGCAAGTATTTACCTCCTTAAAATTTTCTTAGATTAAGGACCTGCCCGAAACGCTGCGCGTGCTAGTGGCTTTACAAGACTGTAATTACCATATTTGTATCCTCACATTCCTTATGTACATTCTTGTATATGCATAAATAAATAAATAAATAAATAAATATTTAGCGCTGTGCTCCATGGAGGGAGGCGTAAGGCTGTGAGAGGGAGGGTTGTGGCGTCGTCTTCTGACTGTGTGTGGCCACCATTTATTGACTGCACTCACCATACCAGCTTAGTGGTTCGATATGGTGAACACAAATGTAGATACTCATATATATAACGTGTGTATAGAGTGTGATAACAGCGAGAGGAGTAGGTTGGGAGCCGCCATTTTGGTGAGGGAGGAGCGTCGTCTGCATGTCTTGGCATGGTGTTTACTGGTGGCCACTATGGTCTTTGAGCACCATACCAGCTTATTTGTTCAGGTATGAATAAAACAGGTAGATACTTATATATAATATATGTATATAGCGTAATAACACCACAAACAATATTGTTGAAGGACAAATATTAGTGCGTCTGGCCTTGAGGGCGGCCACCGATCAGCTGACTGTGAGTAGCTACGTCTTTGTGGCCTTTACTCACCATACAAGCTTAGATGTACAGTTATGGTGAACAAAACATGTAAATACGTATATATAACGTCTGTGTATAGTGAATAAATACAGAAAGAGTATTGTAGGAGGTGAATGAGGGTGAGTGAGGTGGTGTTGAGGGAGTGAGTGGCTCGCTGGTGTTTGGCGGTCACTCCTCGTTGCTTTTTGACTCACAAGACCAACTTAGTAGTTCGTTATGGTGTACAAAACATGCAAATACTTATATATAACCTGTGTATATAGTGTAACAACAGCAAAACTATTTGTTTATTGTTTTATGAACATAATAATTGAATCACTAATATGCACACCATAATTTTGAGTACAGCGATGGTTCACACATTTTATAATATAAATATACCACAATTCACTGTATGGAATAATATTACTGCAAAAAAATAAGAAAAAATCAATCAGAGACATTGAAATAATTAGGTAATAATATATTTGTGGCGACTGCCGTCTGACAGCTCGGGCGGAGTAGACCTCATCTGGCGAAGGCTCTGCCAACGCCCCTTTTTTGCCACACTTCCCTACCCTATTGCGGCTAAAATATGCCACCTACGATTTTTTTGTTATTTTTTCCGTGATCAGGGAACAAAAATGAACACTTCTATAAGACGAAAGAATTTTTTGGAATTTTTTTTTTGTTGCGCCTGTGGGTGTGAATTCTATTTGGGCCCCTAGCGGTTTGAGGGTTAAATATGCCAAAACTAGAAGACAGAAGAAAAAGAGGTGATATGATCACTACATACAAAATAGTAACAGGAATTGATAAAATCGATAGGGAAGATTTCTTGAGACCTGGAACGTTAAGAACAAGAGGTCATAGATATAAACTAGCTAAACACATATGCCGAAGAAATATAAGAAAATTCACTTTCGCAAACAGAGTGGTAGACGGTTGGAACAAGTTAGGGCAGAAGGTGGTGAAGGCCAAGACCGTCAGTAGTTTCAAAGCATTCTATGACAAAGAGTGCTGGGAAGACGGGACACCACGAGCGTAGCTCTCATCCTGTAACTTCACTTAGGTAATTACTAAATAATGTTGTGAATAATGAATTAAAAAAAGTCCACTTATGGATGTCAACGAGCAAACTAACATTAAACATCGAAAAGACTTACTACATCTTATTTGGAAGCAAATCATCAAATGCAATTCAGCTACAGATAGACAACATTAACATCAGTAATAAAAATGACGGCAAGTTTCTTGGCCTATTCCTAGACAAGAGACTCAACTTCAGCACCCACATTCAACACATAACTAAGAAAGTCTCTAAGACAGTTGGTATACTCTCCAAAATCAGATATTATGTTCCTAACTCTGCTCTCCTCTCACAACATTATGCACTAATCTACCCCTATCTTAATTATGGTGTCTGTGCATGGGGGTCTACCACTGCAAACCACCTTAAGCCATCATCACGCAGCAAAAATCTGCTATCAGAATAATAACTAACTCTTCAGACAACACTCAGCTCCCTTGTTTAAATCCCTAAACTTGCTAAATATTAACTCCCTCCACACATTCTCTTGTGTCAACTACATTTACAAAACCCTGTTCTTAAATGCAAACCATGCTCTGAAACTCTCCCTGGACAGATGTAATAGGACCCATTATCACCACACCAGAAATAAATATCTCTTTGATATCCCCAGGGTCAAGCTTAATCTGTGTAAACACACTATGCAAATTAAGGGACCTAGTCTATGGAACTCACTCCCTAGTGAATTGAAAAACTGTAAAACTTTTGCCATATTTAAAAGCAAAACCAAAAAGTACCTAATTTCATCTTCTTAAGTTTCCTACACTGAGCTTTAAATTTGCTCTGTACCTAGTGTTACCCAATCTCCTAATTTTTATGTAGTATCAAACAACCTTATCATTGTGTTCATTGCTGTCTTCTTTTATGTGCTAGCTATGTGCTGTATTATGACTACCAATTTTTGTCAACTACCATTCAAGCTGTCATTGCAATCAATCTTATATTGTTTCTGCTGTATTGTGCCTACCAATTTTTGTCAACTACCATTCAAGCTGTCATTGCAATCAATCTTAGCTACCTATGTGCTTTAATATACTGTACCTACAATTTTCTCTCGTCTTCTTTTTTTCATTCCATGTAACTTATCATTTTTTTGTCTATAAATTTTGCAAGTATTTACCTACTTAAAATTTTCTTAGATTAAGGACCTGCCCGAAATGCTGCGCGTACTAGTGGCTTTACAAGACTGTAATTACCATATTATGTATCCTCATATTCCCAATGTACCTTAATGTATATGCATAAATAAATAATAATGGAGCTACATACCCAAAGATAAGTAAAAGAGGGACTTACCCGAGAGGTGGCCGCACCTCGTGCCTCAACTCTAAAACGAGATAACTGACTGCAACCTGCGACCCATGGCCACACACGAACGACTTAGACCAGGAACATTCACCAAATAGCAGGCGGCCAGGACACTGTTTCACCTCCAAAACCCCTGATTCTGAATGTCAGCCCAAGATATGTTTCCAAACTAGGCGGCCCTAAGCAGCATACTGTACTTACAAACATCATGGGCCCGAGGGTAAACCGCTGGCTAGACGGAAAACTCTGCAGATGACTTGAGAGACCCGAGACCTGGAATAGGGAATGAGGGTAATCGGACCAACCCAAAGCGCATTCACTGTCACAAAAGTTGAGGCATGCAGGTGACGGCGCAGAACCGCAACCAGACAACACATGATGCACCCCCGGCCTGACCAACCAAGCATCAATAGCCCAAGGACCCCTCAGGAAGTCCGCCATCTTGTTCTTTGCCAGAAAAGGAGACAGCTGCAACCGAACAAAATGACCATCAGGACCAAAGAGGTCCACCTCTGGAGGCCTAAACCTCAGGAAAGGCAAGGAGTCGGTGTTGACGGTCCATTTTCTGGACAGGGGAATGAACCACGACAGGCCATCCACCAGGACATTGGACACTCCCTAGATGTGAACTGCATGGAGAGCTAAATCCCAAGAATCCAGCAGACGAGTCACTTAAATTGACCAGCCCCAAAGAGCCAAGAACTGAAGAGAACCCCTGTGGTTCTGACAATAAACCACTGGGGCACAGTCCGAATGGAGCTTGAGCATAGAGTCCCGAGAAACCCAAACCCGCTGCAGGGAAAACCACACCGTTGCAAACTCCGGCACCATGCTGTGAACCCGACAGAAGGACGGAGCCCACCAACCCTGGCCAGCCTGGTGAGCACTGGTCACGAGAAGCCGGCCGACGTGCAAAGCAAGCATTGCACCGACCAGACAACGCTAGCTCCGAAGGAGGTGCAGGCTCAGAAACTGCCACCAAAGGCCCACCTCAACCAGTAGGACCCCAAGCCCTGGCTCAACCTCTCCAAGAGGTCCATGAACAACCATCCCGGAGAACCAACAAATTTTAAAGAGGACAGCAACTAGACAAAGCTGCCTACAGAAACCGAGACACAGCACTGTCCACACAAAACGGACAAAAAATCAGCGTTGAATGTAATGAAACGCCATTTTCTGGGTGAGGCCCGGAGGCTCCCTGGAGCTTATCGGGCTAATGTATGTTATGTTAGACCGGGATATTAGCTACGGAGTTCAGACCAACCAGGGACCAGCGCCAGAACCTGGCCCCTTCGGAGAGGTTTCAGGGAGCAATGGCCCTGGAAAACCCCATATGGTTGGGGTTTTTCCTTATCTGCCATCGACCGGGGTTAGGCACCCAGAAAGGTAGGCATAACAAAACAAACCCTACATGGTAAGAAACTACAACAAAAACCGAACAGAGAGGTAGAAAACTCCCTACAATCCCAAGGAAAACAATCAAACAATCAATTTACTGTCGCGCCGATCGTCCGCGTAGCCCTCCCCTCCTCGGGAGGGGGAGGAGGGGGCTCCGGACCTCACCACGCTGGCTGCCTTCAGTTCGGAAACTAGGCTTCAACCAACGTGAAAAATCCCGCCGACCGGATGGGAGGGAGGGTAGCCAGGGAGCCTTCGGGGCTCACCCAGAAAATGGCTTTTCATTACATTCAACGCTGGTTTTCTGTGGGGAGCCCCTACGGCTCCCTGGAGCTACATACCCAAAGAGAAGGAAAAAAGGGGACTTACCCGGGAGGCGGCGGCCACAAACTCCTCAACGCGAAGTCGAGACAACTGGCTGCAACCGGCGACCCAAAACAACACAAGAATGCCGAGGAGCAGGGACGTTCACCAAATAACGGGCGGCCAGGACCCTGTTCGACTTCCAAAATCCACGCACCCGAATATGTGCCCAAGACATATTACCAAACACGGCAGCCAAACACAGCTTGAGGCAGAGCAAGCTCAGAAGAGACTAGAGGCAGAACAAGCTCAAGAACTAGCTATGAAGAGGTTAGAAGTGGAGGAAGCTCAGAAAAAATGGGACTCAGAGATTAGGCTAGCAGAATTGGGAATTGGATCAGAAAACACCGTTGTTGACTTAGGAACACCTGGGCTGTTAAAGGTTAACAAAAAGTCAAGTTTCCTCTATTCTGTGAAAAGGACCCAGACCGGTTCTTCACTCACTTTGAAAAATTGGCACAGAATATGGAATGGCCTGAAACACAATGGGTGTCTCTTCTTCAAGGTCAGTTTGTTGGAAAGGCACAGAGGATATTTGCAGCTATGCCTTAGTGTGATAGTTTTGACTACAACAAGGTAAAGGCATCCATCCTTACTGCTTATCAACTTGTTCCTGAGGCTTATAGGCAAAACTTTAGACAACTGAGATGAGAAACTTTGGTAAAATTTGCACAAGAGAAATATAATATATTTAATATTAAATGGTTAGATGCTGAAAAAATTTGGTATTTGGACTCTTAAAAATTTACTCTTAGTAGAAGAATTTTCATCTTGCATACCTTCTAATGTGGCTTTATTGACTGAGAAATTACCCAGAGATATTTATGAGTTGGTTAAATTAGCAGATGAATATGAATTGATTCATAAACTTTAAAAAATAAAATTCATTCAACTAGACATGGATCTGGTCAAACACTTAACTCCTCTGTCAGATTTGGGTCCCATATGTACCCAATAGCAGGTCAAGGAAACACTTTTTCAAAGGTGCCAGGTGGTAACAGGAGTAATGTGAAACCCAAAGAGGATCTCACCAGTAATAAGCCTCACCTATAGTTGAAACAGTGACTAACTCTGAAAACTCTGAGCTCTGAAACTCTCCCTGGACAGATGTAATAGGACCCATTATCACCACACCAGAAATAAATATCTCTTTGATATCCCCAGGGTCAAACTTAATCTGTGTAAACACTCTATGCAAATTAGGGGACCTAGTCTATGGTACTCACTCCCTAGTGAATTGAAAAACTGTAAAACTTTTGCCATATTTAAAAGCAAGACCAAAATGTACTTAATTTCATCTTCTTAGTTTCCTACACTGAGCTTTAAATTTGCTCTGTACCTAGTGTTATCCAATCTCCTAATTTTTATGTATTTAACCCAAACAACCTTATCAGTGTGTTCATTGCTGTCTTCTTTTATGTGCTAGCCATATGCTGTATTGTGCCTACCAATTTTTGTCAACTACCATTCAAGCTGTCATTGCAATCAATCTTAGCTACCTATGTGCTTTAATATACTGTACCTACAATTTTCTCTCATCTTTTTTTTTCTTGCCATGTAACTGTTATAATTTTTTTGTATAAATTTTGCAAGTATTTACCTACTTAAAATTTTCTTAGATTAAGGACCTGCCCAAAACGCTGCGCGTACTAGTGGCTTTACAAGATTGTAATTATGTATCCTCACATTCCCAATGTACCTTCTTGTATATGCATAAATAAATAAATTAAATAAATAAATAAATAAATACTACCATAGGAAGGGTCATGTTGTAAAGAGTTGTTGGTTTCTTCACCCAGAAAAGAGGCCAATGACACTCACAGTGTGTGAGAGGAGGAAAACCAAACGCCAAGAGACGACTCGTCCCTGAACACATCGAGCGAAGACTCGAAGAGCCACCAAGGCACGGAACCCCGAAAACCTCGAAGAGGAAGCCAGCGACACAGCACCAACACAAGGTTCCCTGAGGATAAACCCAACGATCATGAGAGAGGCGGAAGGGGCGTCCCCGAAGGAACCAAAACAGACGCCGAAACCAAACCCGATCCGGCGGGTAGACCAGCATGGTGAAGTTCAGACTCCCACACAACTGCTCGAGCAACCGCTGAGTGACCCGAGACCCCCCTCAGAAACAACCGAAGGCGGGACCACAGCTGCAGCAACGCCTCTGGAGGGAGAGACAAAGAAGCAGTCCAAGAGTCCTAAACAAGACCCAGTCAGGTTTGAACCCGAGAAGGAACTAGATGGAATGTCCTCCAGTTCACCAGGAACCCGAACCCGGTGATCTGGAAAGAACCACACCCCTGGCGAGCAGATAAGCGGACCGATTGGGAGCCCACACCAGCCAGTCATCAAGGTAGGCCAGAAACCGAATCCCGAGCAGACGCAGACAGGTCACCAAGATCCGGTAAAGATGCGTAAATATGCGAGGTGCCAATTACAAACTAGGGAAGGCAACAAAAGCGGCAAGCCTGAAGCTCCTCCACCAACTGTACCAGTCCTGGAACCCTGGAGAGGAACGTTCCAAGAAGTGACCCGGAGGTCCAGGGACACCATCCAGGCACCCGGCCCCAACAGAAGCTGGACCCTAGACAACAGTCATCCGAAGAGGGGCAAAGAATCCAGGAAGCTGAACAAGCCCAGAAGAACCACAGATCCGCAAAGGCCCATGTCGGTATTGGAACAGGTGGGAACACCGGAAGGATGGGGCGGATTGACCACATCCAAACGCACCCACCCCAAGATAACATGACGAACCGCAGGGGAAGAAACCCACCCCGCCAGCCCCGAACCCCCCAAAAGGGAAGGAGCTGCCCGATAGGCCAGACGACTACCAAAAACGCCCATGAACTGCGGGACCAAGCGAGAGCCAACAGAGCAAGCTGCCTCCCAAGTGCCCGGTCAACAGCGAAGGGAACGGAGCCCCTTCCGAAAGAAAATGCATATATATATGCATTATACCCACGGGGTACTGTTGAGACCGGACGCACCGTGGAGCTCCGGGTTACCTTCATACTTTATCACAAAACAGTGAGGCCAAATTGGTGAGGCGTCGGTCAGGACATATGTGAACATCATTAGAAGACATCTTCAGCGTTTGAAGTCCCTCCATCGTCCCAGTCAACGGTATTTTACAATTTTCTCCGGCTTGCCAAGCTTGAACTCACCAGAAACAGTGCCAGTGAGGGAGGCCTACCAACTTAACGGCTGGGGCAGGATGGGGAAGGGCGGGGGTGGAGGGAGGCGCGTGAAGGAAAGTGAACCTTAGAGTAAGGCGTCACTAAGACACCCGCTCACTGGTGCGGAGGAGGCTGGTAATGGCCGCATTTTAAACTCCCCTCACCACCACACCACCCCACCACCTACCTCACGGGCTCAGTGAATGATAGTGAACAATTTCTGTCTGTTTAGTGTATAATTTGCGGCCCCGGCATACAAAGTGAATACCATGTATATATAGTGTCATAGTGCCATAGTGATATATATATCTCAAAGTGCCAACTCCAATACTCAGTGTCATACACACCACAAAGTGTCAACCCCAGTTTATAGTGTCATACATATAACAAAGTGTCAACCCCATATTCTCAGTGTCATACATACCCTGGTGTACATATATATGAATGTATATTGTGTATCATGTGTATAGCCCACTCGATACTATGCCTCCCCCCCCCAAACCGACCCCCATCCCCCCCGCACCTCACTACCCGAGCTGATCCTCGGCCCCTCCTGGCCTCCACACCCAGCCGCGGCCTCCATACCCAGTTGATGCCTCCACACCCAGTCGCTGGCTCCACACCCAGTTGATGCCTCCACACCCAGTCGCTGGCTCCACACCCAGTTGATGCCTCCACACCCAGTTGATGCCTCCACACCCAGTTGATGCCTCCATACCCAGTTGATGCCTCCATACCCAGTTGATGCCTCCACACCCAGTTGATGCCTCCACACCCAGTTGATGCCTCCATACCCAGTTGATGCCTCCACACCCAGTTGATGCCTCCATACCCAGTTGATGCCTCCATACCCAGTTGATGCCTCCACACCCAGTTGATGCCTCCATACCCAGTTGATGCCTCCACACCCAGTTGATGCCTCCACACCCAGTTGATGCCTCCATACCCAGTTGATGCCTCCATACCCAGTTGATGCCTCCACACCCAGTTGATGCCTCCATACCCAGTTGATGCCTCCACACCCAGTTGATGCCTCCACACCCAGTTGATGCCTCCATACCCAGTTGATGCCTCCACACCCAGTTGATGCCTCCATACCCAGTTGATGCCTCCACACCCAGTTGCTGGCTCCACACCCAGTTGATGCCTCCATACCCAGTCGCTGGCTCCACACCCAGTCGCTGGCTCCACACCCAGTTGCTGGCTCCACACCCAGTTGCTGGCTCCACACCCAGTTGATGCCTCCACACCCAGTTGCTGGCAGTTGCTTGGCCATGACCTAGTGTGTTTGCCCCCCTCTATAGAACAATGCACAGTTTAACTCTCCCAACCGAGTTGAAATGGAAGGGGTCCCAGCGGTCGGGCAGGACTCCACAAGCCTTGAGGTGCCAACAACTGCTCCTAAAAGAGGTTTTTGCCGAGTATGCAACAAAAACACCGCCATAAACTCCAACGGTGGTGTTATTATTAGTGTTAGAAGCAGGGCCTTGAGTGGCAAATGTTTCTCCTGCAGATATTTTTCTATGGCAGGGCACAGCACTTCATTCACCCACTCCGAAAAAAAAATCCTAGTCACCCATGCCTTTTTATTAGCCTTCCACATCACACACATTTGATTTTTCCTGCACTTTATACTGTTTGAAAACCCTTGGATTTTCAGAATGATACACTAGCAAGGGTTTAATTTTCAAATCGCCACTCGCATTTGAACACAGCACAAGCGTAAACCTATCTTTCATAGGCTTGTGTCCGGGCAAGGATTTTTCCTCCTTGGTAATGTATGTCCTCTTAAGCAATCTTTTCCAGAATAGTCCTGTTTCATCACAATTAAACACCTGTTGTGGTAGGTATCCCTCAGCCTCTGCAAACTCTTTAAATTCTTCAATAAATTGTTCAGCTGCTGGTTTGTCTGAGCTGGCAGCCTCCCCATGCCTCACAACACTATGGATACCACTTCTTTTTTCAAACCATCCCCTGCTTGCCTTAAAGTCTATCGTATCTGCACTCGTTCCAGGGGTTTTCTTTACAAGGTCTTCGTGCAATACCCTGGCTTTCTCACAAATGATGGCCTCTGAAACACTATCACCCGCTAACTCCTTGTTGTGTATCCAAATTAATAACAACTTTTCCACTTCTTCAAGTATTTGTGGTCATTGTTTCATGATTGTTCTTATGCCTTTTGCCACTTTAGCACTCATAATGTCCTTTTTCTTGCTAAGTATAGTGCATATTGTTGACGTGGCTTTGTTGTACTGCCTACAAAGTTCAACAACACGTGTACCGTTCTCATGCTTCCGAATGATCTCTTGTTTCTCCTCTATTGTCATCCTCACATGGGCTTTCTTGCCTTGATCCTTACCACTGGCTTTCTTGGGGCCCATGGTGAGATATATAATAACAACTTTTATGGTCAAATGACCAAAAATCCAACAAAACACTGAAATTCCTGGTGAAGAATTGACGCGGGATAGTCACTGGGCACAAGGCACTGGTAAACTGTGGGGTGAGGGGCGACGATCGCCGTACCACCACGCTGTAGGTCAGCCTGTACGTGTATCAACAAACTCGCCTTCCGAGGTACATTTTCTGAGCAAATCCTGCTCGTATTCCGAAAAACTCATATACAGGGACACTCATATTCCGAGGCACCACTGTAATTTATTTTTTCCCTCCATTTCCCGTTTACGAACTTACATGATAACCGACGGGTCTCATCCCCAAGGGGTTCGGAAACCAAGTGGTGCTCTGTAACACTGTTACAACTGCCCTAAATTAATACCACAGAATTTATCCCAGCTTTTTAAAAACTGTATTATTAGTTTTGCAATATTTATCCAGCCAGCAGCTGATACTAATTGCTCTAGGCAACCTTTTCTAGGCTTAATGCAATCATAATTGGGTACATCCTTTGGTGCTAATTAGTTTGAGTGCTGTTCTAATTTACCTAGCTCCTACATTCCCTTTATCATTGCCATCAACACTGGAAAAACAATGAGTCAGTTCCTACTTTCAAGCATTTATATTGTCCACATTACTAACACTATCCTCAACATCTGCTTCTTCAAAGCACACCTGCATCCTCCACGTCGTATCCATGACACAGAACATCCTGTTCATATACAGTACCTTACTTGGGAGTCCCAAGCTATCAAGATAATCTTACCTTATTTTCTACCTTTGTCATTTCTTTGTATCCCTTCACTGCACTCATCAAAATTATTTAAAAAACTTGAAAAAAAAAAAATCATTGGCTATTGAAAAGACCCTGACCCATACAGTAAATGCAAAACAAAAAAAAATCCTAATTTTATAAAACTTACCTAACACAATATGTGTCACAGATTCATTTAGTTCTTTTAAATATGTGGCTCCTCCAGTATTGAGAACTGAAGATAATTTTTTGATGTGACAGGTGCCAAATCCAGACAAAAATATCTTGCAACCTTTCAAGAACAATCCTGCTTTCCTTACTTCATCTAATTCTAGATTTTCAAAGGCCTCCAACCCACGATTCCCTGCAAATTTCATAAATGAAAATTCAGTAATACAGCAACAAATTTGTAAAATGCCTACATCAGTCATTTCTTTACTTGGAAATTGGTTCATTGAGACAAAGATAAATAATTTATATAAAATTATTGAAATGAAATACAGTGCACTTAAAACTTACCAACTTGGCAAAATTAATAAGTAACTTAGGATTTGTAATTTTGAACTTCATATCAATACAACCTCACATAATTAAGTTTAGAAACATTACAATCCTAATCAAAGAAAATGTAAGGCTGTTGGGACAGAAATATTCTAGACATCATTAAACAAAAATAAAACATCCACTTTCTTTTTCCCAACACCATTGATCTTCACTCATTCAATGACACAATAACTATTTGCAGTTTTATTTTAAATTCACGCTAATGTTTTCTTTTCCAAGTTCATGAAATGTAAGAAACTCACCCCTATCTTTAATAACGGAGTCCTCCGTCATAGCTACCGATGCCATTACATTTAGCGTTTCATTAATTTTGCATAAAATTGGTACTTTAGATTCAAACTTGCTGGTGCTGTAGTTCGCGATATCTTGAGACACTGCAAACGACAATATAGAAAATATTTCAATTAGAGACATAAAATACTGACAATCTCATTCATATGGTTATAATTTAACTGACCCAAAATATGATAATCCAGACAATTACATAAAAATATTATTAAATGTTTATGTTTACAAGCAATGACAAAAAAAATGTATAGACAAACTCTATACAGCTGTGCCAATTTTTATAAATTTACTGTTTCCGGTATTGTCACTGGTTGGGGTAAAGGCTCCACAACTTGAAACAAACTTTATAACTATCCATATTAAGGGCAAAGCCTTGTTAAACAGTCATAAATCCAATCGGGTATCAAACACTGTATACATATGCCTATTACGAGCATAGGTGTACTTATTATCCTCTGATGTGGGTATGATAAGCACTGAAGTACCAGCCATATCCAAAATACTGGAATATGTGCCACCTAAGTAATGTTACAAAACCAGTGTTGAATGTAATGAAACACCATTTTCTGGGTGAGACCCGGAGCTATCCAGACTGATATGCATATTAATAAACTTTGGCATCAGTGTGAATGGAGTTCTAGGCCTACTGGGGGACCATGAGCCAGAATCTGGCCCCCCTTCCCCCCTCAGAGAGGCATGAGAAGCAATGGCCTATAGAAGTGCACATATGTTAGGAGATTTCTATGTCTGCCATCGACCGGGTCAGACACCCAGAAAGGTGTCTGACCTGGCCTCAAAGGTGCCTCAAAACAAACCCCTATTCTGATTAAAACTACTACTGAAAGCTAACGAGTGGACAGAATTCCCCAATTGAAAACGAGCATGATGTCACACTTGCCGCGCAGCTTGTCTGCGCAGCTCCCTCCTCCTTGGGAGAGAAAAGGGGGGGGGGAGCCCCAGACCCCTCACGCCGGCTATCCATACCCCAGTTCGAGGCTGGATGTCAAAACACTCGAAAAAACGCCAACCGGCGGCAAGGGAGGGTTGCAGGGGAGTCTCCGGGTCTCGACCAGAAAATGGCGTTTCATTACATTCAACTCAGGTTTTCTGGGGGGAGCCCCTTTGGCTCCCCGGAGCTACATCACAAGACGAAAACAAAAAATGGACTTACCCGGGAGGCGGGAGGCACTCGCTCCTCAATGCAAAGTCGAGACAATAGGCTGCAACCGCCGACCCAAAGCAACACAGACCCGACTAGGCCCAGGAACATTTACCAGGTAACATGCAGCCAGGACCCTGTTCGACTGTCAAAAACCCCATGCCCGAATGTCAGCCCAAGACATGTTACCGAAGATGGCAACAAGCGCAGCAAACTTACGAACCTTGTGGGCACGGAGATAGACCGCAGGCTGGCTGGACCGAACATCCCTGTGGAAGACCTGAGAGACCTGAACCCAGGAACAGGGAAGAACGGAAACCTGATCAACCCTGAGCACGTCCCCGGAGACCTTGGCGCGCAAATAACGGCGGAGAGCCACAACCGGACACAGAACATGATGCACCCTTGGTGTGACCAACAAAGCATCAACAACCCAAGGACCCCTCCAGAAAGCAGCCATCTCATTCTTCACCAGGAAAGACAGAGACGGCTGCAACCGAACAAACCTATTATCAGAACCAAAAAAGCAGAAATCCCTGCGCCGGAGGAGTGCATGAAACTCCCCGACCTGATCCCCAGAGGTCAATGCCAACAAGAAAAGAGCCTTAGAAAAACAGTCCTAAACCGAAGAAGCCACAACAAACCGAGGAGAAGAGATAAGAGAGCACCCCATCCAAGAACCAGGACGGATCAAGCAATGCATGAGAAGGCCGAAGGTGAAGCAATGCACGAGACAGCTTGCGAAACAGCGCAGAAGTAACATCAATACCGAAAGTAAGCTGCAGTGACTCCGATCGAACCAGCCATGTAACGGACCGGACCGATCTGCTGAAAGAGGTGGAGCCGTGGGGAAAAGCTCTGGGTTTGGACACCGAACAAACAGCACCTGAAAGCAAGGCTGGGCCGGCCACCACGGGGTCAAGAGGACTACTCTCCCCTGGTAAGTCTCCAAGCGAGCCAGGATCTGGAGCAACAGCTGAACCGGAAGGAAGAGGTTTCTCAGAGTTTGACTCTCCTGCCTGTTCACGTCCAGGGGGTGTCCAATGTCTTGGCGGATGGCTTCTTCCGGTTCATTACCTCTGTCCACGGAATGGACGGTCGATGCCAGCTCGTTCAGATGGCTCTGCCAGACATTCGGTCGCCTGGAGGTGGACCTCTTCGCGTCGGCATGGTTGAGGCGTCTTCCGGTATATGTGGTGCTCTTCCTTGACTGTGAGACTGTCAGGGTCGATGCCTTCAGACAAAACTGGTCCAGGTGGGGGTTCCTAGGACATGCAGGAGAAACTCCGGAGGGAGAGACAAAGAAGCAGTCCGAGAGTCGCACACAAGACCCAGCCAAAACCGAACCTGGGAATCGACCAGATGGGACTTCCTCTTGTTCACCAGGAACCTGAACCCCGGCAAGCAGGAAAAGAACCAAATCCCTGGCAAGTAGACATGCGCACCGACTGGGAGCTCATACCAGCCAGTTGTCGAGGTAGGCCAAAACCCGAACACCTAAGAGACGTAGATGGGCTACCACAACCCGGGAAAGGTATGTGAATACGCAAGGAGCCAGGTTCAACCCAAATGGGGGACAAGGAAAGCGGTAACATAGACGTCCCACCACAAGTCCTCAGCCACAAGCGCACTATGTGGACCTGGGCCTATGTGTGCAGTACCTGGCATCGGAGAGTCCCCGGTGTTAACATCGATAAGCGATTGTACTCACCTAGTTGTACTCCCCTAGTTGAACTTGTGAGGGTTGAGCTTTGGCTCTTTAGACACGCCTCGCAACCGTCTTTCGTAGGTATACTGTTCCCGAGTTTCTCGAGCTCTTCTTTTTTTTTTCTCACTTGGAAGTGTGTATGGAGTCAGCTTTATCCACATCACTTATGAGTGTTTTCCTTTACATGTTACTCTGACAACAAAATTTTCATTCTAATGTCATTTGCCCGAAACGCATTGCGTAATAGTGGCTTTAGGCATTGTATGTACTAGCTCTATCTATATATCAATCCATTAATGTAACATCACTTGTATGTATGTATGTACCTTACCTGAATAAACATATTTATTTATTTATTTAATGTCTCTTGCTCTTTTGGGCACTCAGCTTTCACCCGAGCCCCCCCTTTGTGCATGACTCCCACGTTAACAATTCCCTCCTTGGCTTCCCTGTCAATTCCCCAGAGTTTCGTCTGTGGCATCCATGCCTTCCCAAGTCTTCTGGCTTACAGCGACACGAGGTGCTGTTACTCAGGCTTTTCCTTGTATCACAGGCCTCTTATTTCTGGGACTAGACTAGTGGCATTCCTCGGAACTTCTTCCAGTTTCGTCATGTGCTTGGCAAAGTACGGGCTCCATGCAGGGACCGCCTACTCCAGGATGGACCTTACAAGGTTCTGAAAGACTCCTTCACAAGTGTCTGAAGGCAGTTCTGGTGTTAGCCAGCCTCTTTACGCCACTGCCGTTTTCTTCCGATGTGGGCTTCACTGGCATTCTAAATTCCAGTCGCCCCTTCTACGCTTTACGCACGTACTTCTTGTCAGCACTGCATGGTGGGACAGGGAACGACGCTTGCCTGGGCTGCCTTACTTTCACTTATTTTTTCACAGAAAAGAGAAGGAGATCTCACCCACTCCCCACACGCAGAAGAAGGTATGACCGACTGCTCGGCAAGGATGGCAATGAAGCAACCCATGAAGGCAGCCGCCCAGAACGTGGACCAAGCCGGCGCACTTTGCTTCACCAACGTCAGATGACACGTCAGGAGACTCAGACTCTAATGACGACCCCCTGTGGCCCCCCAGCCATGGGAAAGGGGGACAAGACGCACGGATGCGAAGCACCAGTGATTGTCAAAAGAATACTGGGTCACACTACAGACACTCTTGACTCAGTCGCGCAGCCCGGCCGGGGCTAGGTAACAGGGCCAACGCGCACACCGTGGGCAGTAGCGGTACAAGACGAACAGGAAGCAACTTCGAACTCAAACTCTTCCACGAAAACTCTTCCGCTTCTGCAGGAGGGCAGCACACACTTCGCCTGGAACAACTTATCTCTCGAGGAATAGTGCCATGCTTACCTTTTCCTCCTATAAACACAGTACAAGCAGGACCCTGGCTCTACAACTGCAGGCACTACCCTTTGTCCACAAGAAGACCTGGACAAAATACGTATATGGAGCAACACTTGGCAAATGGAATTTATTGGGAATAAATGCCATGTTATGGAATGTGGAATTGGAGAACATAGATCCCCCCACACAACCTATAAATTATGTGAGAAATCTTTAAAGAATTCTGACAAAGAAAGGGATCTAGGGGTGGTTCTAGATAGAAAACTGTCACCTGAGGATCACATTAAGAACATTGTACGAGGAGCCTATGCAACACTTAATAACTTCAGAATTGCTTTTAAATACATGGATGGAGAAATACTAAAGAAATTGTCACAAATTTTGTCAGACCAAAGCTGGAATATGCAGTGGTTGTATGATGCCCATATCTTAAGAAGCACATCAACAAACTGGAAAAGGTGCAACGACATGCCACTAAGTGGCTCCCAGAACTAAAGGACAAGAGCTACGAGGAGAGATTAGAGGCATTAAATATGCAAAAACTAGAAGATAGAAGAAAAAGAGGCGATATCATAACTATGTTCAAAATAGTAACAGGAATTGATAAAATTGATAGGGAAGAATTCCTGAGACCCGGAACTTCAAGAACAAGAGGTCATAGATTTAAACTAACGAAACAAAGCTGCCAGAGGAATATAAGAAAATTCACTTTTGTAAACAGAGTGGTAAACGGTTGGAACAAGTTAGGTGAGAAGGTGGTGGAGGTCAAAACCATCAGTAATTTCTATGCGTTATATGACAAAGAGTGCTGAGTAGACGGGACACCACAAGCGTAGCTCTCATCCTGTAACTACACTTAGGTAATTACACACTGCCCCATGCAAGAGCTGCGGAAGTTTATCAAGAGACAGGGCACCCGCCCCGGGGCCATTATACATACACAGGGCTGGGAGCCCAGTCACAAGGTATGACTTCAATAAGATGCTACACACCTCTCTCGAGGTACTCAACATTATGAAGGAAAATTATGCGCTGCACTCCTTCCGAATTAGCAGGGCAATGCAATTTTTTTTTTTTTTTTTTTTTTTTTTGAGATATATACAAGAGTTATTACATTCTTGTACAGCCATTAGTACGCATAGCGTTTCGGGCAGGTCCCTAGAATACGATCCCCTGCCGCGAAGAAACGTTTACATAGACAACCTCCCGACAGAGACCATCAAGGTAGTGAGAGGTGGAGGAGTGACGCTTTCAACTCCTTACATCAGATGGGACATCATCTCCCTACCTCCATGAGGTAGGGAAATGATACCAAACCCAACATCAGACCCAAAAATCAGCTCTAACTATGCACTGATTGATATGATTAACTTGATACATGCAGCGCTTGATAAAAATGAGTTCCCTGTTTGGTTATTTGTTGACCTGCGTAAGGCTCTTGACACTGTCAACCACCAAAACCTTCTTCTTAAATGATATCATTATGGAGTCAGAGGTCACTCCCTCCAATACCTTCAGTCTTACCTTAGTGACAGGCTCCAGTATGTTTGTGTGAATGATTCCATTTCTCCCACCCTACCCATCAACACTGGTGTACCACAGGGCACATTACTTGGCCCTTTCCTCTTTCTCATCTACATTAATGACCTTCCAAATGCCTCTCAGCACCTCAAACCAATTTTATTTGCTGATGACACAACTTTCATTTTCTCCAGTCCTGACACTCTTACTCTGAATGTTACAGTGAATACTGAACTAAATAAAGTCCATCTTTGGCTAACAGCTAACAAACTCACCCTTAACATTGACAAAACCTTCTATATTTTGTTTGGTAATAAATCCTCAGATCAAATTAATCTAAAAATAAACAATATCCAAATAAGTAACAATATAGACGGTAAATTCTTTGGTGTCCTCATCGGTAACAAGCTGAATTTCCAGGGACACATTCTAAATATAGGGAAAAAACCCAGCATTGAATGTAATGAAACGCCATTTTCTGGGCGAGTCCCAGAGGCTTTACAGAGCGCCTGACAGCTGAGTGGACAGTGGTTTGGATTCATAGTCCTGAGGTTCCGGGTTCGATCCCCAGAGGAGGCGGAAACAAAAACGGGGAGTTTCTTTCACCCTGATGCCTCTGTTCACCTAGCAGTAAATAGGTACCTGGGAGTTAGACAGCTGCTACAGGCTGCTTCCTGGGGGTGTGTAACAATAAGGAGGCCTGGTCGAGGACCGGGCTGCGGGGACGCTAAGCCCCTAAATCACCTAAAGATAACCTATAGATAAGCTCCCCAGAGCTATCCAGGCTGATAAGGATACCCTAACTTTTGGCATCAGTCGATGTGGGTGGAGTTCTAGGCCTAACGGGGACCATGAGCCAGGACCTGGCCCCCTCAGAGAGACACGAGGAGCAATGGCCTATAGAAATTCACATGTGATTTTGGAGCATTTTATATCTGTCATCAACCGGGACAGGCACCCAGAAAGGTAAGCACCCCAAAACAAACCCCTATTCTGGTGAAAAACAACAAAAATAGACAAACGAGCGGACAGAACTCTCCAAATGAAAGCGAGCAAACAAGCACGACATCACACGAGCTGCGCCACATGTCTGCGCAGCTCACGCTCCCTGGGAGGAAAAAGGGGGAGCCCCAGACCCCCGCATTAGCAATCCACACCCCAGTTCTGAGGCTGGACATCAAAATACGTGAGAAAGCACCGAGCGGAGGGAGGGAGGGTTGTCGGGAAGCCTCCGGAACTCACCCAGAAAATAGCGTTTCATTACATTCAAAGCTGGTTTTCTAGGGAGAGCCCCTACGGCTCCCCGGAGCTACTTCACCAAAGACGAAAAAAAGAAAAAAGAAAGGGGGACTTACCCAGATGGTCGGTGCTCACATCTCAACTCGAAGTCGAGACAGGCTGCACCTGCTGACCCAAGCGACACAGGCCTCAGAAACCCGCACCCAAGAACAGGGAAGAGAAACCGGATCAACTCAAAATGCGTCCACAGACACAGAAGCCAGAGCGCACAAAGAACAGCGGAGGGCTGCAACCAGACACAATACACGATGCACCCCTGGCCTGACCAACAAAGCATCAACCTCATCTAACACTTAATGACTGTGGCATATCTGAAAACCAGAATCTTTCCAAATGCCAATACTGAAAATAGTTCATGAGTGACTGAGGTTAGCCTGACCTAGCCTACTGGTTAAATAATGCTCTTTCATCCATAAAAGTTCCTAACTAATCAGTAAAGTCCCCCATGTACTTATGCATGCATCTATCTTGGTATCATAGTAAAATCTTACTCATATGTATAATCTTACTCTATTATCTTTAAATTTAATTGTAATTTGAATTATATTAGTCATTTATTGGAATTAATTAATTGAGTTCCTTTTTATTTTCTAAGTTCATAGTAATTATAGGATAATAACTAAGGTATTTAAAGTTAATTAGCATTAAGATTATACTGCTTTATGATTATAATTCAACTTATTATTATTCTCATTGTATATTATTCTTGTCAATCTTTATTGATTCTTGTGTTCTCTTTTTTACCTAACTCCTGTACACTTCTTGTCTGTCTATAGTAATGTTTATTGTACTTCTAATTATTTCTCTTATATGTGTATTTGCATTTATTATTCATTTCCTAGTTACTTTATATTTACAGCAGATTTAGTATTCAACTGTTCTGTAATTACTTGTCTTATTGTATTTTGACCCCATTGCATCTACATGCAACCTACATTGATCCTGAACTAAATCTGCTATCACAAATCTACAATAACCATCATATTGATCATCACTACTGCAGGTATTACTCAGCAAACCTTGCAAAAAACCAACGCTGAATGTAATGAAACGCCATTTTCTGGGTGAGCCCCGGAGGCTCCCTGGAGCTTATCGGGCTAATGTATGTTATGTTAGACCAGGACATTAGCTACGGAGTTCAGACCTATCAGGGACCAGCGCCAGAACCTGGTCCCTTCAGAGAGGTTTCAGGGACCAATAGCCCTGGAAAACCCCATTATGGTTGGGGGTTTTTCCTTATCTGCCATCGACTGGGGTTAGGCACCCAGAAAGGTAGGCATAACAAAACAAACCCCACATGGTAAAAAAACTACAACAACCGAACAGAGAGGTAGAAACTCCCTACAATCCCAAGGAAACAATTTACTGCCGCGCCGGTCGTCTGCGCAGCCCTCCCCTCCCCGGGAGGGGGAGTGGGGGGCCCAGGACCTCACCACGCCAGCTGCCTTCAGTTCGGAAACTAGGCTTCAACCAACGTGAAAAAAAAAAAACGCCGACCAAATGGGAAGGAGGGTAGCCAGGGAGCCTCCGGGGCTCACCCAGAAAATGGCGTTCCATTACATTCAACGCTTGTTTCCTGTGGGGAGCCCCTATGGCTCCCTGGACTACATACCCAAAGAGAAGGAAATAGGGACTTACACGGGAGGCGGCGACCACAAACTCTTTAATGTGAAGTCGAGACAACTGGCTGTCTGTGCGACCCAAAGCAACACAAGAACGCCGAGGAGCATGGACGTTCACCAAATAACGGGCGGCCAGGACCCTATTCGACTTCCAAAATCCACGACCCAAATATGTGCCCAAGACATGTTACCAAACACTGCAGCCAAAGCTGCAAACTTCCGAACATCATGGGCGCGAGGATAGACCGCAGGCTGGCTAGACTTAATAACCCTGCGGACAACCTGGAAGACCCGAGCCCTGAAACAGGGAACAAGGGAAACTGGATCAACCCAAAGCGCATCCCCAGCCACCCCAGCTGAAGCGCGCAGGTAATGGCAAAGTGCTGCAACCGGACACAACACATGATGCACCCCTGGCCGAACCAACCAAGCATCAATGACCCACGGACCCCTCCGGAAAGCAGCCGTCTCGTTCTTCGCCAGAAAAGATAGAGAAGGCTGCAAACGGACAAACCTACCCCCAGGACCAAAAGAGCAGAAACCCCTGCGCCGGAGGAGAGCATGGAGCTCCGCTACCCGGCCCCCAGAGGCCAATGCCAACAAAAACAAAGCCTTGGAAAAACAATCAGGAACCGAAGGGACCACCACAAACCGAGGAGAGGAAAGATAGGAGAGCACCCTGTCCAAGGACCAGGACGGCTCAGGAGGCGCATGAGCAGGCCGGAGGTGAAACATAGCACGGGAATGCTTACGAAACGGGGCAGATGGCAGATCCAACGAAACGAATCGTCATCGACCGTCCACTCTGTGGACAGGGGATGGAAGTGTGACAGACCGTCCGCCAGAACGTTGGACACTCCCCGGGCATGAACCGCACGGAGAGCCAAACCCGGAGAATCCCGCAGAAGAACCACTCGAAGGGACCAACCCCAAAGGGCCAAGGACTGAAGAGAACCCCCGCGGTTCAGGCAATGAACCGGTGGAGAACAGTCTGAATGGAGACAAATGGTCGATCCCAGAGCGACCCGAACCCTCCGAAGCGCAAACCAGACTGCCGCGAACTCCCGAACCAAGCTGTGAGCCCGACGGAAGGACGGACCCCACCGTCCCTGGCCTGCCTGGTGAGCACTGGTCACAAAGCCCCAGCCGAGAGACGACGCGTCCGTGAACACATCGAGTGAGGGACCAAGGTACTGAACCCCGAAAACCTCGAAGAGGAAGCCGGTGATGCAGCAACCGACACAAGGCCCCCGGAGGACGAACCCAACAATTGCGAGAGAGGCGGAAGGAACGTCCCCGAAGGAACCAAAACAGACGCCGAAACTAAACCCAACCAGGCGGGTAGACTAGCACGGCGAAGTTCAGACTGCCGCACAACCGCTCGAGCAATCGCCAAGTGACCCGGGACCCCCTCAGAAACAGCCGACCGCGGTGCCACAGCCACAACAACGTGTCTGGAGGGAGAGACAAGGAAGCGGTCCGAGAATCCCAAACAAGACTCTGCCAGGTCCGAACCTGGGACGGAACCAGATGGAACTTTCTCCAGTTCACCAGGAACCCAAACCTGGCGAGCTGGGAAAGAACCATAACCCTGGCAAGCAGACAAGCTGACCGACTGGGAGCCCACACCAGCCAGTCGTCGAGGTAGGCCAAAACCCGAATCCCTAGAAGACGCAGACGGGTCACCACAACCCGGGTCAGACACGTGAAAGCGCGAGGTGCCAGATTCAAGCCAAAAAGTAGGCATCGAAAATGGTAAGCGTGACGCTCCACCACGAAACCTAACCAGTCCCTGAACCCCGGATGAAAAGGAATGTGCTAATAGGCGTCCTTGAGGTCCAGGGACACCATCCAGGCACCTGGCTCCAACAGAAGCCAGACCTGAGACAGAGTAGTCATCCGAAAGGAGGGGCAAGGAATCCAGGGGTTCAGACGGGACAAGTCCAGAATGAACCTCAGATCTGCACAGTCCCGTTTCGGCACTGGAAACAGATGGGAAACCCACCTGAGGGACGTAGTCGTTTCGACCACGCCCAAGCGCACCAACTCCAAAACGACTTGATGAAGCGCAGGAGAAGAAACCTGCTTTTTAGCCCCAAACCCCCCAAAGGAGGACGATTCGTCCAACGCCACCGCAGGCCGGATGACACGACCGAAAAGGCCCACAAATCATGGGACCAAGCGTGGGCAAACAGAGCGAGTCTCCCCCACATCGCCCCGTCAACGGGACGAATCGCGAAAAGGCCGACGCCCCTTACGAGAACCCAAACGTCGAACAGGGCGATCATCGCGCCGACCAGATGACGCTGGCCCCGAAGAGAACAACGGCTCAGAAACTGGCACCAATGGCCCACCTCGACCAGCGGAACCCGGAACCCTGACACGACCCCTCCGAAACTGCCGAGAACGACTGCTTCAGAGAATCAACAAGTCCGCCATAGGACGACAACTGGACGAAGCCGCGTGCAGAAACTGAGAGACCGCAGTCTCTGCAAACAGCAATGGACAAAACGGAGACGAAAACCTAAGAGCCCAGGCCCAAGCGGATTCCAAAGAGAGGGCGAGCACAGCATGACGGCATGCAAGGCGAGAAGTAAAAAACAGAGACACCGTTTCCTTCAGGATGGGCGCAGAGAGCTTCAACAGTGCAGCCGACGCCCTAGCTGCCGAAGTCAGCGCCCCAGACGAAGGCCTTTCACTCAACGCTCCCACATCCTCCTCAAGTCAAGCAGAAGACAGCTCAAGAAGGAAAAAGAAACGCAAGACCGAAGCCAAATGCCCACGGGAGCGCAACTCCTCCGCAACCAACGAAGTCAAAAGCTAAGGAACCTGCACATGAAGCTGGAAAAGGTCAACATCCCGATAAAGCACGGGAGCGAACAAGCATGCATTAACCCTTAAATGGTGCATAGCTATATACCATTTGACACCCACAGGCGCATACCAAAAAAAAAAAAAAAAATTATTTTTTCTTGCTAACCTGTTAATTTGTGTTCACTGATCACGGGAAAAATAATAAAAAAATCCTAAGTGGCATATATTGCCCATTATAGGGCGGGGAATTCTGGCAAAAAATAGGCGCTGACTCAGCATGCGTCCCAGGCGGTCTGTTGATCGCCAGCTGTCAGGCCGGAGTTGCCATAAAGAGATAATTACCTAATTATTTCAATGTCTCTGATTGATTTTTCATAGTTTTTTTGCTGTAATATTATTCAATAGTGTGTAGTGTGATATATTTATATAATAAAATGAGTGAATCATCGCTGTACTCAAAAATATGGTGTGCATATTGTTGATTCAATTATGTTCATCAATCAGTGAACAAATATTTTGTCGGTTATTACACTATAAGCACAGGTTATATATAAGTATCTGCATGTTTTGTTCACTATAACGAACCACTAAGTAGCTATTATGAGTCAAAAAGTAACGAGGAGTGACCGCCGTGTACCAGCCAGCCACTCCCGCCCTCCCTCCAGTCATCTGACTCACCCACATTCTCCTCCCACAATTATGTTTTTGCTATAATTCACTATATACAGACGTTATATATAAGTATCTACATGTTTTGTTCACCATAACTGTACATCTAAGCTTGTATGGTGAGTAAAGGCACAAAGACGTAGGACCTCACACAGTCAGCTGATGGCTGCCGCCCTCAAGGCCAGACGCACTAATATTTCTCCTCCAACAATACTGTGTGGTGTTATTACGCTATATACACACATTATATATAAATATCTACCTGTTTTATTCACCATACTTGTACAAATGAACTGGTATGGTGCCCAAAGACCATCGCGGTAACCAGTAAACACCACCATTCTCTGCACGGTGGCGTCGTGCAGACGACGCCAAAGCCCGTACCAAAATGGCGGCTCCAAACCTTCTCTTGCTGTTTATACCCTCTATACACACGTTATATATAAGTATCTACATTTGTGTTCACCATAGCAAACCACTAAGCTGGTATGCTGAGTGCAGTCAATAAAAATTGGCCACACACAGTCAGAAGACATCGCCACC
Source organism: Procambarus clarkii (assembly GCF_020424385.1). Classification (NCBI taxonomy): domain Eukaryota; kingdom Metazoa; phylum Arthropoda; class Malacostraca; order Decapoda; family Cambaridae; genus Procambarus; species Procambarus clarkii. The sequence goes on from NC_059580.1 coordinate 27,087,012, forward strand.
AGACCCCCTCCCACAGCATTACTCCTCCCTCCATGGCGCACAGTGCTAAATATCACCACAATCCTGCTATTATCAGAACCCTGGTCAGTTTTATCACAGTCAGGGGTCATCTGTAATAATATCATCGCTACATAATAGCATGAACAAGTATATTTTGGCATTTTTAGGCGATTCTGTGGTCACAAGCTGAACAGCAGTGCTGTTAGCTCATGCTGCGTGCGTCAGGCTTGGTTGCTCACTCAATACGGAGGCCAATAACACCCGGGAGTTTGGCCCACGATTTTTTTAAAAAATGGCGTCTGTTTACAAGAGCCCTGATGAAGGTGTGGTGAACCCCGTGTATCCACGGGCCATTTAAATCTTGCGTAGTACTCCAAAGCATCACATGATGCGATGCGCAATTTACTGCAAGTCGGTCAAAGCATCATATGGTGCGATGCGCAATTGAAGGGTTAAGGTGCTCAAACTCGCCCTCCAGGTAAACTTGCATAAAAGTAGCAGTCTCCCGCCAATCAAGCGTGCGGGTCCGATAGAACCCATGCCACGCCCCCAACGAAAAGAAAGGGCAGTCTGCCAGCCAGGAAGACTCCGGAACCTCCAAACACACCCAAAAACGGAAAGAAGAACTGAGCTAAAACTAGGACAGATCCATTGCAGAGGCATAACCCGGATCTTGCAAGAGGTAAGCAGCAAGAGCTTCCCGAGCCACCTTCGTGGAGATACAGGAAGTAGAAAACCTCTGGAAAGACGGATCTGAGGTACCCAAAGGCGCCCAGAACTGAACCCGGGGAGGAGCCAAACCCAAATCATACTCATACGGGGAAAGGGGTTAAGAAAATCCCTCCCCCTGCAACAATAAGCCCCGCGAGGAAGGCAAAAGCATCCAAGCGGGGTCAAAGGGGGCCCAAGGCCCCCAGGTTGACTCCTCCCCAGCCCCAGGATCCCCCACGTCGGGACCCGGGGCAGAGCCATCCTCCAAACACTCTACTCCTGAAGAAAAGGCAGAGTCCAAGAGAAAGGCAGACAAGAAGTGGGGTCTGCTGGTGGGACCCAGAAGCCTTGGCAGTAGGAACCGGCTCAAATGCCTCTGTCCCCGACCCGGGTGGGGTGCTGTCCCCCGACCCTGGGGCGGCCAGAGTCTCATTACCAACTAAACCCTGTGCTGGGGCCCGAAACCCTCAGACGTTTTGGAGCCAGACACGGGGAGGGGAGGTGCAGGAAGAACCACATGGGAAGGTCTAGGGGGGCACGGCTGGAGCTAAAGCCGAAGTGACTAACGCCCCCAGGTCAGGGTCCCTAAAACCAAAATGAGGCAGCCTCGGGGCATCTGGGTGGGAAACCAACCTAGAGCGTTGCACTAGCCTAAACCTAACAGGCAACACTGATGCTGCCTGTACTCTAACAGGAAAATCCTCAGAGTAAAACTGGAGCACAAGCAGAGAACATGACTTGCAAGACTCTGGGTCAAAGGTGTCGTTGACCCAACAGGCAGCATGACGGAGGCAAAACAGGTGATTTTCATCCTGAGACAAGGGCACACTGCAACCTTCAAACCCGCACAAGGCAGGCTGGAACTTGGGAGATGCATCCATGGGTCCACCGAGCCCCGACAGGGGTTTCCAGAGCCCGTAGGGTAACAACTACAGGAAGCCCGGGCAAGGTGTTGCTAACCTGATAAGAAACCCAAACAAACAAGGGTAGATGATAACACTGAAAGCCACTGTGACGTGTGCAAGCACGGGGGCCTAGCAGAGGGCCACCAAAACAATACCAGGGGAACTATAGACCCACGAGGCAGAACCTTCACCAGGCAAACAAAAAGAAAACAAAAGGAAAACCCCGCAAAAGTACACCATCCCCAGAGGCAACAGGAACCGGTCGCCGCTTAGGTGGCAGGCCGTGCAACACCTTGATGCCCTAACCAGCACAACACCACTACCTACCCAAGGCCTAACAAGGGCCCCAAGCCCGAGGCAAATGCCGAGCAACAAGAACCCCTACGGGAGCGGTTTCCGAATGCCCCAGGGAAGATAACCCTGACAAGCAGGGGCAGTACTCACAGGGCGCCTAGGGAAGGAAGCCCCTAAGCGCAAGCAGCCCCGGCACTGATAAGGCACTCCTGGCCACCGCACACCACACAAAGACAGCAGAGAACGCCACACGAGGCAAATACCGCCCAGGAATTTGAGGCCAGAGAAGCGTCTATCTCGGTTGACACTAGCTTACGAACTGAAGGCAGCCGGCGTGGTGAGGTCTGGGACCCCCCTCCCCCTCCCGGGAGGGGAGGGCTGCGCGGACCACTGGCGCAGCAGTAAATTGATTGTTTGATTGTTTCCTTGTTATTGTAGGGAGTTTCTACCTCTCTGTTTATTTTTTTTTTGTTTTTTTTTACCATGTGGGGCTTGTTTTGTTATGCCTACCTTTCTGGGTGCCTAACCCCGGTCGATGGCAGATAAGGAAAACCCCCAACCATAATCGGGTTTTCCAGGGCCATTGCTCCCTGAAACCTCTCTGAAGGGGCCAGGTTCTGGCACTGGTCCCTGGTAGGTCTGAACTCCATAGCTAATGTCCTGGTCTAACATAACATACATTAGCCCGATAAGCTCCAGGGAGCCGTAGAGGCTCCCCACAGAAAACAAACTCCAAAAAACACTTGCTTATCAGTTTTCAACCTAAATGTCAGATCACTCAGTAAACATTTTGATGATATAAATGCACTACTCACAGCACTAGGTACTAAACTATCGTTCATTATTTTAACAGAAACATGGCTAAGTAAAGACCATACCCAACTTTACAACTTAGCTGGTTATAAAGCTATTCACAACTGTAGACCTAATAAAAAAGGAGGTGGCACAGCTATATATTACCAAAATACCTTCATCTGCAATAGTGTCATTAGTGATAGAGACGACTACTGTGAATATACGTTTGCTCAATTCTCGGTTAATCCATTAAATCCTCCTTGACTATTGGAGCTATCTATAGATTTCCCAATACTAACATAGCATCATTCTCAGATAACCTAAGGAATCTTATCATAAACCACAATCTCAACAAAAATCACATCATTTTAGGAGGAGACTTCAATATTGACCTAAATCAGCAAAATAGCTCCCCAAGTCGACTATTTCCTAAATAGCATGAACTACTCTAATACAGTGGGCTTCGATTTATGATGGTAATCCGCTGCCAGAGACGTATCGTAAGTCAAAATATCGTAAGTCAAAATGAATTTTCCCATAAGAAATAAAGGGAATTGAATTAATCTGCTCCACACCCCAAAAATATTAACTAAAAAATATATTTTATACTGAATACAATTTTTTTCTTTAACTACAATACAGTACATATGTTTATCTTACCTTTATACAGGACTCTTGATTGCAAATGGAAGATAGGGATGAGGGGGGAGGAGGAGAGGTGATACTAATTGGAAGGGGAGTCCCCTTCCATTATAATATCAGGCAGTGATGATTTCTCTGGGGTACACTCTCTCCTACGTTCTTGCCTGCATACCACTAGGACCTGGTTGTGGTTCACTGCTTGTTTGTCTCACTAAAAATTTGTCTAGTGACACTTTTTTTTCCCTTCGTTTTAACATTTGTCTGTAGTGATGCATCACAGTGTCACTGAAAAGGTTAAGGCAACGGCCTACTGCAACTTGACTTGGGTGAGACGTTTTAGCAGAAGTTTACAGTTCATTCCATGCTGCCCGCATTTTCTTAACACTTTCGCTCGGGGATGACGCAGCATTGCGTCATCCGTTTACTGGCGGTAATGCCGGGGATGATGCAGCATTGCGTCATCCACTTTAAAAATTCGCCAAAAATCAGGTTTGTATCCGATTTTTTGGGGACTGGTTTTAAAATGTGCGCCGATGTCTTCCCATTTCCTTTGTTGAGCCTCGTGGCCCTCAGGCGGCTTGGCACACGCCGTGGGCCCATTGTCTTTGCTCCACTGTTGTGACCAATGTCGTCTCCCCTCGCATCTCAAACGTGTGAACATTTCGGCTATTTTCCGTGGCTATATTTCTTACTGCGGCTTTAGAAACTATCTACGCTTACTCCACGATGGATAGTAATCATGAACAAGGCCCTTCCAGGAAGAAAATTGCGAAAGAAAGGCTTGAAAAGGGTGGGAATTGGGAGTGTAGTAGGAAGGCCTCTGAGCGCTCACTCACGGCTAACGCGTGGCCCGTCTTCAACTCGTTGGCGGTTGGAGCGTGACCAGGTGTTTTTTTTTATATGCTAATGTTCCTCTAGAGAATTTTATTACGAACCCATTGAGACCAAAATGAAAGACCTAGGACAAAAATTGAGGTGACCAGAGTGAAAATAGTGAAAACATTTTATCCCGTTTGCGCGCTCCCGGGTAACTCGTTCGCACTTTCTCTGTTTGCTGCGGGTAATTAGCCGGGCTTTTGGAGTTTATATGCATTTAGTGCTGTAGAGAATTTTATTGCGAACACAATGATACCAAATTTATTCTCGTAGAAGGAGAATTGAGGTGACAAAGTTGAAGAGAGTATACACTTTTCGGAATTAACGCGTGCTTCCGTGACACGCTGGGGCCCATATTGCCCTGTCGAGGGGTGGCGCGCGGGGTGAGCGAAAGTGTTAATTTTTGAGGAAGGGATATTCTGTACTGCCTCGATGGTCATCCTCACATGTGTTTTCATATGTTGAACCTTACCACTAACTTTCTTGGGACCCATGGCGTGATATATAATAATCAGTTTTATGTTCAAAAAGCAAAAAATCACCAAAAAACTAGAATTTGTTATAAGCGTGATCGTCACTAAGCGGGCGGCTCTAGTAAACTGAGGCAGGTTGGCGACCAGGAACCTTCTGCTTGGTCGACCCGAACGTGTATCAACAAATATCGTTAGTCGACGACACTATCATAATTTGAGTCTCATTTTCCGATCAAATTTATATCGTAACTCAAAATTATTGTAAGTTGGGGCAATCGTAAGTCGAGGTGCCACTGTATGCTAATATGCAACAGTATGCTAATCCCCACAATCACCAAGCCCACCCAAATCACTCAAACATCTGCTACTACCTTGGATCACTTATGTACTAACATAACAGTTCCCCTTGTATCTGGTATAATCACTGACCACTATCCTACCCTACCTCATAGCAAATATGGACATAACACCACCAAATAACAAGAAACTTACCTTCAGGTTATACAGTGAAACAGTAATAGGCAACCTCACAAATGCACTACACAATATTAACTGGGAATCTGAATTCAATAATACACTGGATATAAATTCATTAATTAACCTCTTCCTTTCCAAAACTCTAAGCCTCCACAACACTCATTGTCCCCTTCTTACCAAGCAAGTAACTGACAAAAGAATAAACAATCCATGGCTCACAAGTGGCATATTCAAAGCAATTGACAGGAAACATGAATATGAAAAAAACTTAAGAGTGGCCTAGTTACAAAGGAAGTAATTAAGAGGTACTCATCAATGCCTACCAGTATCATAAGAAAAACAAAACTTTCTTATTATGAGAATAGATTCAAAGAAGCAAAAGGCAACATGAAAAGCACATGGAAAGCTATCTCTAGCATAAATAAATAAATAAATAAATAAATAAATAAATAAATAAATAAATAAATAAATAAATAAATTTATGTTTATTTAGGTAAGGTACATTCATACAAGAGATTTTACAAGGATTGATGGAATTATAGATAGAGCTAGTACATACAATGCCTAAAGCCACTATTACGCAAAGCGTTTCGGGCAGGAAAAATATTAATGACTAAAGCTTAATACTAATTGGGTATAAAGAATAAAATGTGTTGAGAACAAATAAAAATAGAGATAAAGAGGGGGGAACAAGGCTGAAAAAGCAGCACAAATACAATTAAGTTGACAAACAGAGTTGTTTAAAAAAACAGACATGGGTTGACCATAGAGGGGTAAGGTAGGTTACAGGGAATTTATTAGGTAGTGCTTCGTTTTTATCTTAAACTGGTTGAGAGAGGTACAGTCTTTAACATGGTTGGGAAGGTCATTCCACATTCTGGGTCCCTTGATTTGTAGAGCATTTCTAGTTTGATTAAGTCTTACTCTTGGAATATCAAAACTGTATTTATTTCTGGTGTGGTGCTCATGAGTTCTGTTACAACCTTCAATGAAGCTTTTGAGGTCAGGATTGGCATTACAGTTCAGCATTTTATATATGTATAATACACATGAGAGAATGTGCAGTGACTTAATATCTAACATATTCAGAGATTTGAGTAGGGGTACCGAGTGATGTCTGTGGCCAGAGTTGGATATTGTCCTAATAGCAGCTTTGTGTTGGGTAATAAGAGGACGTAAATGATTTTGGGTAGTAGAACCCCAAGCACAAATACCATAGTTGAGATATGGATAGATAAGGGAGTAATAGAGAGTCACCAGGGCAGGGCGTGGTACATAATATCTGATCTTAGAAAGAATGCCAACAGTTTTTGAAACTTTTTTTGATATATTTAGAATGTGTCCTTGGAAATTCAGCTTGTGGTCAATGAGAACGCCAAGGAACTTGCCATCTAATTTGTTACAAATTTGGGTATTGTTTATTTTGAGATTTATTTGATTAGAGGATTTATTGCCAAACAGAATATAGAAAGTTTTGTCAATGTTAAGGGTGAGTTTGTTGGCAGTTAGCCAAAGATGGACTTTATTTAGCTCAGTATTTACTGTGGCATTTAGAGCAAGGGGGTCAGGACTGGAGTAAATGAAGGTTGTGTCGTCAGCAAATAGAATCGGTTTGAGGTGTTGGGAGGCATTTGGAAGGTCATTAATGTAGATGAGAGAGGAGAGGGCCAAGTATGCTGCCCTGAGGAACACCAATGTTGATGGGTAGGGTGGGAGAAATTGAATTATTCACAGAAACATACTGGAGCCTGTCAGTAAGGTAAGATTTGAGGTATTGCAGGGAGTGTCCTCTGATTCCATAATGATGTAATTTAAGAAGATGCTACATCAATATGTAGCATCCTAGGAACTAAACAACACTCAAATAACCAGATAAAATTCTCCAAGGCTGGTTATACACTTGCAACTGATTTAGAAACGACAACTGAATTTTGTTGCTTTTTTCATCAGTTGGTGCTAACCTTGACAGAAAAATCCCACAGACTCAGACATGTGTTAACACATATCTTTCAGGCAGCTATCCAAACTCTCTTCTCCTTTCACCAGTCAGCCCAACAGATGTTGTGTCCATCATTCACTCGCTAAAAACCAAAGCTGGGAACATAAGTGAAATACCATCAATGGTATACAAGAGTGCCTCCCATGCCCTTGCGCCACCTATAGCTCTGCTGTTCAACAAATCTCTAGTGTCATAACCTCCCTGATATTCTTAAAAAAGCACGTGTAATGCCAGTTCATAAAGGAGGCACTCTGGCAGACATAAACAATTACAGACCAATATTAAACCCACCCATATTATCAAAAAAATTTTAAACAATTAACTTACAAACAACTCTACTCCTACCTGGTAAAATTTGACATACTCAGCCCCTGTCAGTTTGGCTTCCGCTCCCAAAAAGAGTACCAACGATGCAATTATTAGTCTGCTTGATATAATCTACTCAGCCCTTGACAAAATTGAGTTTCCGAATGGATTCTTCATTGACCTGAGAAAGGCCTTTGATACTGTTAATTAACCATAACTATCTCTTACTTAAACTCCACCATTATGGAATCCGAGGCCTTGCCCTGAACTATATACGATCCTATCTTAATGACGGACACCAATATGTAGCCATCAATGGTATATAACCTCTTCCACTCTACCATTAACCGTAGGTGTGCCACAGGGCAGCATCCTAGAACCTCTCCTATCTCTTATTTATTTATTTATTTATTTATATATATATTACAAGAAGGTACATTGGGTTTATTAGAGTACAGAGACTATAAATTTTACATTCTTGTAAAGCACCTAGCACGCATAGCATTTCGAGCAGATCACAACAACAAAAATGTCCTTAAAACCTTAAACAGCGCGCGCGCGCATTTTATATATATATATATATATATATATATATATATACATATATATATATATATATATATATATATATATATATATATATATATATATAACTGAAAACTCACACCCCAGAAGTGACTCGAACCCATACTCCCAGAAGCAACGCAACTGGTATGTACAAGACGCCTTAATCCACTTGACCATCACGACCGGACATAATGAGGTGATAGCCGAGGCTATTTGAACCACCCCACCGCCGGCACTCGGATAGTAATCTTGGGCATAGCATTTTACCAAATCACCTCATTCTTTGGGGCACACGTGAGGAACACGAATGCGAACAAGCCTGAATGGTCCCCAGGACAATATGCAACTGAAAACTCACACCCCAGAAGTGACTCGAACCCATACTCCCAGGAGCAACGCAACTGGTATGTACAAGACGCCTTAATCCACTTGACCATCACGACCGGACATAATGAGGTGATAGCCGAGGCTATTTGAACCACCCCACCGCCGGCACTCGGATAGTAATCTTGGGCATAGCATTTTACCAAATCACCTCATTCTTTGGGGCACACGTGAGGAACACAAATGCGAACAAGCCTGAATGGTCCCCAGGACAAACCAGTTGTACATACCAGTTGCGTTGCTCCTGGGAGTATGGGTTCGAGTCACTTCTGGGGTGTGAGTTTTCAGTTGCATATTGTCCTGGGGACCATTCAGGCTTGTTCGCATTTGTGTTCCTCACGTGTGCCCCAAAGAATGAGGTGATTTGGTAAAATGCTATGCCCAAGATTACTATCCGAGTGCCGGCGGTGGGGTGGTTCAAATAGCCTCGGCTATCACCTCATTATGTCCGGTCGTGATGGTCAAGTGGATTAAGGCGTCTTGTACATACCAGTTGCGTTGCTCCTGGGAGTATGGGTTCGAGTCACTTCTGGGGTGTGAGTTTTCAGTTGCATATTGTCCTGGGGACCATTCAGGCTTGTTCGCATTTGTGTTCCTCACGTGTGCCCCAAAGAATGAGGTGATTTGGTAAAATGCTATGCCCAAGATTACTATCCGAGTGCCGGCGGTGGGGTGGTTCAAATAGCCTCGGCTATCACCTCATTATGTCCGGTCGTGATGGTCAAGTGGATTAAGGCGTCTTGTACATACCAGTTGCGTTGCTCCTGGGAGTATGGGTTCGAGTCACTTCTGGGGTGTGAGTTTTCAGTTGCATATTGTCCTGGGGACCATTCAGGCTTGTTCGCATTTGTGTTCCTCACGTGTGCCCCAAAGAATGAGGTGATTTGGTAAAATGCTATGCCCAAGATTACTATCCGAGTGCCGGCGGTGGGGTGGTTCAAATAGCCTCGGCTATCACCTCATTATGTCCGGTCGTGATGGTCAAGTGGATTAAGGCGTCTTGTACATACCAGTTGCGTTGCTCCTGGGAGTATGGGTTCGAGTCACTTCTGGGGTGTGAGTTTTCAGTTGCATATTGTCCTGGGGACCATTCAGGCTTGTTCGCATTTGTGTTCCTCACGTGTGCCCCAAAGAATGAGGTGATTTGGTAAAATGCTATGCCCAAGATTACTATCCGAGTGCCGGCGGTGGGGTGGTTCAAATAGCCTCGGCTATCACCTCATTATGTCCGGTCGTGATGGTCAAGTGGATTAAGGCGTCTTGTACATACCAGTTGCGTTGCTCCTGGGAGTATGGGTTCGAGTCACTTCTGGGGTGTGAGTTTTCAGTTGCATATTGTCCTGGGGACCATTCAGGCTTGTTCGCATTTGTGTTCCTCACGTGTGCCCCAAAGAATGAGGTGATTTGGTAAAATGCTATGCCCAAGATTACTATCCGAGTGCCGGCGGTGGGGTGGTTCAAATAGCCTCGGCTATCACCTCATTATGTCCGGTCGTGATGGTCAAGTGGATTAAGGCGTCTTGTACATACCAGTTGCGTTGCTCCTGGGAGTATGGGTTCGAGTCACTTCTGGGGTGTGAGTTTTCAGTTGCATATTGTCCTGGGGACCATTCAGGCTTGTTCGCATTTGTGTTCCTCACGTGTGCCCCAAAGAATGAGGTGATTTGGTAAAATGCTATGCCCAAGATTACTATCCGAGTGCCGGCGGTGGGGTGGTTCAAATAGCCTCGGCTATCACCTCATTATGTCCGGTCGTGATGGTCAAGTGGATTAAGGCGTCTTGTACATACCAGTTGCGTTGCTCCTGGGAGTATGGGTTCGAGTCACTTCTGGGGTGTGAGTTTTCAGTTGCATATTGTCCTGGGGACCATTCAGGCTTGTTCGCATTTGTGTTCCTCACGTGTGCCCCAAAGAATGACGTGATTTGGTAAAATGCTATGCCCAAGATTACTATCCGAGTGCCGGCGGTGGGGTGGTTCAAATAGCCTCGGCTATCACCTCATTATGTCCGGTCGTGATGGTCAAGTGGATTAAGGCGTCTTGTACATACCAGTTGCGTTGCTCCTGGGAGTATGGGTTCGAGTCACTTCTGGGGTGTGAGTTTTCAGTTATATATATACATATATATATATACATATATTTATATATATATATACATACATGTATATATATATACATATAAATATATATATATATATACATATATATATATATACATATATATATATATATATATATATATATATATATATATATATATATATATATATATATATATATATATATTAGTATATTTTGGTAGCAGTCTTTCCTGTAGACATATATTATTAAATATGACCGAAAAAGTAAGATTAATAATTCTTACACGAATTTTCTCAATCTTTCGTACATTTCTTTTCACTGTTGGAGGTAAATAAAAAATCAATTCTCCAAAATTCATTTTTATTTAAAAATAAAAAATAAAAACAAATAAAAATGAATTTTGGAGAATTGATTTTTGATTTACCTCCAACAGTGAAAAGAAATGTACGAAAGATTGAGAAAATTCGTGTTAGAATTATTAATCTTTCTTTTTCGGTCATATTTATTAATATATATATATATATATATATATATATATATATATATATATATATATATATATATATATATATATATATATACATATATATACATATATATACATATATATACATATATATACATATATATACATATATATATATATATATATATATATATATATATATATATATATATATATATATATATATATATATATATATATATATATATATATTGTGATAATAATCTCCTTCAAGAGATTGAGCCTGCTCTTCCCTCTACAAATACGTCGCAACAAACTATATAAAACTACTAGGGAAGAAATGTCCAACGACAACAACATCTCCAAGGTTTGCCAGAGCGCAAAACGTATGCAGCCAGAGACACCTGTTCAGACTCAAACCGCCAAACTACCTGTTGATCGCTACCGGCTCCGCTGATTGGTCGCCGGTCTGGCTGCAACTGCACTCGCCCCCCCCATACTACTTGATGTCTGGGGTCGCCACGACCTCAGACCTCAGAATATTCAGTGCTTCCACAGTTAACACTTCTCCCGGCTAGATGTAAGCGTGTACTGAGAGAGGTGGTAGCTTAAAGCCAATATTCCAGCACCTTACCTTTATTTTTGTATTGCACTTCTTGTTATTTTGTCTTAACGTAACTTTTCATTGTGTCATTTAATTATTCTTATTATTTTGATTGATTGATTTTATTATACGAATTTGTTTGTCCATTTTTTCATGTTTTGATTTATTTAACGTAATTAAAATTTCATTGTTAAAATTTACTTGTGTTTTGTGTGTCTTCTCCTTACCTTACCACAGACGAAGTTCCAGTTTTTTCTATTTTTTTTTATAACTATGTGACGAGGCCATACCCCTAGCCTTAAACAGCCGAACACCAACGCGTTACCGTCACAAGTTATATGGGGGCCTGTCCGGGAGCTTCACTCAGGTACTGGTGCCAAGTGGTAATTTATGGTAAGCGTATTTAACTTTGTTAACGTAGCTTTACTATTTTTCATATTCAATTTCATTTTTTATAAGGTGCGGTGTATTGTGCATTACGAGAGTAACATATGGTGAAGGTGAGACAACTTTGGATTACGTGGTGACTGTAGGCCGCAGTCATACTCTTAATTGGTCATCTCTCCCTCCGTGTTATTACTCGTGTTTACCATCTATGTCCCTTGAATATTTCTCATTTTGACAGATCATCATATTGGTACCCTGGTACTGTGGTCTGCCCCGGGTCAAGAGTACCCAATCTTCTGCAATCTGACTGTAGGAGGACAAAGAGGGCCATAGTTCCTCTAGCTCGAACTTTAGTTGCTGAATTGGGACCTCAGCAGCAGTTCTCGTCACCAGTTATAAATAATAAATAAATATAAATAAATAAATAAATATGTTTATTCAGGTAAGGTACATACATACAAGTGATGTTACATTAATGGATTGATATATAGATAGAGCTAGTACATACAATGCCTAAAGCCACTATTACGCAATGCGTTTCGGGCAAGAAAAACATTAATATCTAGAACTTAATACTAATTGAGCATAAAGAATAAAAAGTGTTGAAAACAAATACAAATAAAGATAAAAAAAAGGGGGGAACATGACTGAAAAAGCAGCACAAATACAATAGGTTGACAAACAGTGTTGATTAAAAAAAATAATAATAATAAAATAACAGACATGGGTTGTTATAGTTGACACCTCGCACCCCTACACGTCAGTCAGAGATGATGATACATACAACGGTAGGGAATTAGCTTACTTTTCAGAGCACAAAAGTTCGCTAATTCTGTAAGTATCATATTAAATTCAGTAGGAAAAACTTGCTTTATGTCCTATAGAGACTTGGAAAGGTATGCCTACATCCTTGGACTACCAATTTTACTTTTGAAGCATTTAACTGTTTCATTTGTTTTCGAAACTCTGTTTCATTTGTTAGTAGGATTTTCTTGCCCTTATTCTCTTACATGAGTACCGGGTACAAGATTTCCTGCGCCCTTGATTTAATTTAATCATTTAACATCTTTTACTTAACTTTAATTGTTAAAGATCTCACAGGATAGGTACCAGTTGCCACGTTGTCCTGTTTCTGACATTCACTATTGAATATTCGTGTACCTTTATTTGCTAATTTCACCATGTTTCGTCTCCAAGCTTTCCGTACAAATCCAGCAGGTGAAATAGGGACTTTAAGTCGTGCCAAGAAGACTGAATTACAAACTCTTGCACATGAGTATCAACTAGAAGTTCCCTACCAAGCCAACAAAAATGACCTACACAACCTGTTGCTGGATTACTATTTAGAGCAAGGTAAGATAGACTCTGAAACTCATGAAACTTACTATATTGCAGATAAAACTGATTTGGCAACGATGAAACTCAAACTAGAGCTGGCCAAGATTGAGCGTGAGCAGCAAAGGGAAGCAGCTGCCATAAGAAGGGAAGAACATGAACGTGAGGCTGCTTTGAGGAGAGACGAACAAGAACGCGAAGCTGCTTTGAGGAGAGGAGAACAAGAACGAGAAATCACCCTCAGAGAACGCGAAGCTGCCTTGAGAAGAGAAGAACACGAACGTGGACTCGCCCTCCACGAACGTGAGGTCGCATTACTCCGTGAACGTGAACGAGTACAGCTTGAAACACTCCAGGAGCGGGAACGCTTACAGCTCGAAACCAAACAACGCGAGTTAGAGATGCAACGCGAACATGACAAGCAACAAGCGACTCTGGCTCTAGAGTGTCGTCAACGTGAAATCGCCTTGGAAACTTCACACTTCACTCAACGCCAGCAAGCTACTGCCAATCTTCCCGTCAGTTTTAATATATCACATGCAAGTAAGTTAATGCCATCCTTTGTAGAAGCAGAAGTTGATGTGTTTTTCACCACCTTTGAAACCCTTGCTAATCAACTCAGTTGGCCTGTCGACCAATGGGCCACACTTCTCAGAGTCCATCTTACAGGTAGAGCTGCAGTCACACTCAGTACTCTGGCATCTGAGAATGACTACCCGACTCTGAAACAAGCAGTGTTGGACGCCTACCTCCTCTCTACTGAAAGTTATAGAAGGAAATTCCGTGACCACCTGAAGGCAAGTACCACTACCTTCCTTGAGTTTGCTAACACGAAACGGAGGTATTTCATGAAATGGCTGGAAGCAGCACATGTCTCTACTTTTACAGAACTCGTCAACCTGATGCTTGTTGAAGAATTCTTGAGGCGTGTGCCGCCTCCTGTCCGCCTCTACTTAGCAGATAAAGAAGAAACCGACTACCTGAAGTGTGCTAAGTCGGCTGACACTTACAGCCTCAGCCACCGGCTGACACCCGAACCATCCTCCAGTAAAAAGTCGTGGTACAGTTACGAGAAGGTGAGCCCCGATCAAGCTGGTTCACAACTGTACTGCAAGTATTGTAGACTCTATGGACATACCATAGACAAGTGTGGTAAGTCTCAATACAAGGGAATCACTGACCAACAAAAACCCAAACCAACTCCTCCTAAGTCCGGTAAGCCTGTGATGAATGTTGGTGTTGAGGTTAATGATCTTTCTCTTTTCAGTAACCACCTGTATACTGGAACTGTCTCTGCCAACGGTTCAAATCCGGAGGGACGTTTCAAATTGAAGATCTTGAGGGACACAGCGGCTCTACAATCGATCATCTTGAAGTCGGCTGTGCCCAACATCACCTACACCGGAGAAACTGTCTTCATCACTGACCTCACTGCTACCACTCCATACCCTCTCGCCAGAGTCCACCTGGATTGTCCCTACGTGAACGGGGAAGTCCAAGTCGCCGTCAGGGAAAAGCCTTTTCCCATGCCTGGAGTGCAACTTCTCCTAGGCAACGACTTGGCAGAAGACCTGCAACCGACCAACCTGATCGTCATGGACAAACCCCAGGTGTCAAGTGTGTAACTCTGTGCCAAGTAACCCTATTCTAGAGTATGTTCCAGCAGAGGTTCAAGAGAGTGATGAAGTTTCTCCTCCGGTTCTCGTGACCACCCGTGCACAAGCCGCACGTCCACAGCCAGCTGACTCTACTGCTACCGCTGTCCCTCAAGACCCTCAGAAACTCCCCCCGCATCTGACCAAGTTGGAGTTCCGTAAGTTGCAGAGGGAAGATCTTACTTTAACACCATTGTTTTTCCAGGCTGAGACTCAACCCGACAGTATTCCTGGGTTCTTCCTAGAGAACGACTTGCTCTACCGCAGATATAGACCCAGTAAACTGAAGGAGGAGGACGATTGGGCCAACATCGAACAACTTGTGATTCCCACCAGCCTGCGGCCCACTATTCTACACCTGGCCCACGGAGCATTCTCCCACTACGGCTTCAACAAGACTTACCATGGGATTCGTCAAGACTACTACTGGCCAGGTATGGTAAATAACGTCAAACAGTACGTAAAACAGTGTCATACATGTCAGATGGCAGGCAAACCGAACATCTCCATTCCCAGAGCGCCACTGATTCCCATACAGGTGCCTGCGGAACCTTTCCACAGACTCATAATAGACTGTGTTGGTCCTTTACCTCGGACCAGTTCAGGTAACGCCTACATCCTAACCATCCTGTGTCCTACCACCAGATTTCCCATAGCAGTTCCAGTGAAGAACATCACGGCTGCTACGGTTATAAAACATCTATTGAAGATCTTCACTCAATACGGATTTCCCAGGGAGATTCAAAGTGACTGTGGTACCAACTTCACCAGTGATCTCTTCAAAAGGACACTGGAGGAGTTCAACATCAAACAGGTATTGTCCAGCCCCTATCATCCTGCTTCACAGGGTTCTCTTGAACGTAGTCATCAGACCATCAAAGCACTCTTGAAAAAGTTTTGTAGTGAAACCTCGAAGGATTGGGATAAGCAGATTGACCTTATAATGTGTATTTTCAGAAGTCTCCCCAATGCGTCCCTAGGAGTATCTCCTTATGAGATGCTCTACGGCCGTAAGTGCCGTACTCCCCTTAAGGCTTTCAAAGACTCTCTCAGAGATGCCACCTTCAGTGAGCATCAGAATGTGCCCCAGTTTCTTCAAAACCTTCAACACATTCTAGAGAGAGTCCACCGTTTTGCCCATAATAATCTATTGAAAGCCCAGGTGAGAATGAAGACTCATTACGACCAGACCAGCAAAGTAAGAAAATTCAAGCCGGGAGACTTCGTCCTTGCCTATTTCCCTATCCCAGGTTCACCTTTACAAAACAGGTTTTCAGGACCCTACTGCGTCAAAGAGTGCAGGAATAATAACAACTACGTAATAGAGACTCCAGATAGGCGGCGGAAGACCCAGCTGTGCCACGTCAACCTCCTGAAGCAATATAATGGTACTCCTCCCACTGTCCTAATTAACTATTCCACCTTCACAGAACCCTACATCCACAGTGAGACCTTCCCAGCTTCTCCTCCCGAAAGCACTGACAAGGAGTCAGCGCTTTCTAATTCCGAAATCCTTAATGATCTTCCCAAATACTTTCAGGATAATCATAGTGCACCTCTTGTCAAGATCTTCAGAGGACATCAAGAGTTGTTCCGAGATGATCCCCAAAAGTGTAATGTTACCCAGCACGACATCCAACTGCTCCCCAACACCCGGCCGATTCGTCAACCCTTCTACCGAATCAGCCCGAGCAAGAAGGAAGTCATGCGTGCTGAGGTGCAGTACCTCTTGGA
>NC_059580.1:27108703-27118703 GCF_020424385.1 Procambarus clarkii
ACGTAAATTGTTAAGAATTTTTAACTTCAAGATGTGTGGCATCAATCAAGAAGACGAACACCAACAAGGTAAGCTGAGGTTTCTAGTTACATATTTAATAATTGTATGTGGCAAGGCAATTCAAATTATGTTGTTTGTAATATAAAAATAGTTGGAAATGGTCCCTTTTGGACTCGTAGGTGAAAAAGTACCATTATCCGAAAAACGTGCTAATCCGGCTGGGGGTCCTTCCCATATAGTCCGGATGATCGAGTGGAGACAGTATATATATATATATATATATATATATATATATATATATATATATATATATAACTGAAAACTCACACCCCAGAAGTGACTCGAACCCATACTCCCACAACTGGTATGTACAGGGACGCCTTAATCCGCTTGACCATCACGACCGGACATAAGGAAGTGATAGCCGAGGCTATATGAACCACTTCCCCGCCGGCACTCGGATGGTAATCTTGGGCATAGCATTTTATCAAATCACCTCATTCTTTGGGGCACACGTGAGGAACACAAATGCAAACAAGCCTGAATGGTCCCCAGGACTATATACAACTGAAAACTCACACCCCAGAAGTGACTCGAACCCATACTCCCACAACTGGTATGTACAGGGACGCCTTAATCCGCTTGACCATCACGACCGGACATAAGGAAGTGATAGCCGAGGCTATATGAACCACTTCCCCGCCGGCACTCGGATGGTAATCTTGGGCATAGCATTTTATCAAATCACCTCATTCTTTGGGGCACACGTGAGGAACACAAATGCAAACAAGCCTGAATGGTCCCCAGGACTATATACAACTGAAAACTCACACCCCAGAAGTGACTCGAACCCATACTCCCACAACTGGTATGTACAGGGACGCCTTAATCCGCTTGACCATCACGACCGGACATAAGGAAGTGATAGCCGAGGCTATATGAACCACTTCCCCGCCGGCACTCGGATGGTAATCTTGGGCATAGCATTTTATCAAATCACCTCATTCTTTGGGGCACACATGAGGAACACAAATGCAAACAAGCCTGAATGGTCCCCAGGACTATATACAACTGAAAACTCACACCCCAGAAGTGACTTGAACCCATACTCCCACAACTGGTATGTACAGGGACGCCTTAATCCGCTTGACCATCACGACCGGACATAAGGAAGTGATAGCCGAGGCTATATGAACCACTTCCCCGCCGGCACTCGGATGGTAATCTTGGGCATAGCATTTTATCAAATCACCTCATTCTTTGGGGCACACGTGAGGAACACAAATGCAAACAAGCCTGAATGGTCCCCAGGACTATATACAACTGAAAACTCACACCCCAGAAGTGACTCGAACCCATACTCCCACAACTGGTATGTACAGGGACGCCTTAATCCGCTTGACCATCACGACCGGACATAAGGAAGTGATAGCCGAGGCTATATGAACCACTTCCCCGCCGGCACTCGGATGGTAATCTTGGGCATAGCATTTTATCAAATCACCTCATTCTTTGGGGCACACGTGAGGAACACAAATGCAAACAAGCCTGAATGGTCCCCAGGACTATATACAACTGAAAACTCACACCCCAGAAGTGACTCGAACCCATACTCCCACAACTGGTATGTACAGGGACGCCTTAATCCGCTTGACCATCACGACCGGACATAAGGAAGTGATAGCCGAGGCTATATGAACCACTTCCCCGCCGGCACTCGGATGGTAATCTTGGGCATAGCATTTTATCAAATCACCTCATTCTTTGGGGCACACGTGAGGAACACAAATGCAAACAAGCCTGAATGGTCCCCAGGACTATATACAACTGAAAACTCACACCCCAGAAGTGACTCGAACCCATACTCCCACAACTGGTATGTACAGGGACGCCTTAATCCGCTTGACCATCACGACCGGACATAAGGAAGTGATAGCCGAGGCTATATGAACCACTTCCCCGCCGGCACTCGGATGGTAATCTTGGGCATAGCATTTTATCAAATCACCTCATTCTTTGGGGCACACGTGAGGAACACAAATGCAAACAAGCCTGAATGGTCCCCAGGACTATATACAACTGAAAACTCACACCCCAGAAGTGACTCGAACCCATACTCCCACAACTGGTATGTACAGGGACGCCTTAATCCGCTTGACCATCACGACCGGACATAAGGAAGTGATAGCCGAGGCTATATGAACCACTTCCCCGCCGGCACTCGGATGGTAATCTTGGGCATAGCATTTTATCAAATCACCTCATTCTTTGGGGCACACGTGAGGAACACAAATGCAAACAAGCCTGAATGGTCCCCAGGACTATATACAACTGAAAACTCACACCCCAGAAGTGACTCGAACCCATACTCCCACAACTGGTATGTACAGGGACGCCTTAATCCGCTTGACCATCACGACCGGACATAAGGAAGTGATAGCCGAGGCTATATGAACCACTTCCCCGCCGGCACTCGGATGGTAATCTTGGGCATAGCATTTTATCAAATCACCTCATTCTTTGGGGCACACGTGAGGAACACAAATGCAAACAAGCCTGAATGGTCCCCAGGACTATATACAACTGAAAACTCACACCCCAGAAGTGACTCGAACCCATACTCCCACAACTGGTATGTACAGGGACGCCTTAATCCGCTTGACCATCACGACCGGACATAAGGAAGTGATAGCCGAGGCTATATGAACCACTTCCCCGCCGGCACTCGGATGGTAATCTTGGGCATAGCATTTTATCAAATCACCTCATTCTTTGGGGCACACGTGAGGAACACAAATGCAAACAAGCCTGAATGGTCCCCAGGACTATATACAACTGAAAACTGTGGGAGTATGGGTTCGAGTCACTTCTGGGGTGTGAGTTTTCAGTTGTATATAGTCCTGGGGACCATTCAGGCTTGTTTGCATTTGTGTTCCTCACGTGTGCCCCAAAGAATGAGGTGATTTGATAAAATGCTATGCCCAAGATTACCATCCGAGTGCCGGCGGGGAAGTGGTTCATATAGCCTCGGCTATCACTTCCTTATGTCCGGTCGTGATGGTCAAGCGGATTAAGGCGTCCCTGTACATACCAGTTGTGGGAGTATGGGTTCGAGTCACTTCTGGGGTGTGAGTTTTCAGTTGTATATAGTCCTGGGGACCATTCAGGCTTGTTTGCATTTGTGTTCCTCACGTGTGCCCCAAAGAATGAGGTGATTTGATAAAATGCTATGCCCAAGATTACCATCCGAGTGCCGGCGGGGAAGTGGTTCATATAGCCTCGGCTATCACTTCCTTATGTCCGGTCGTGATGGTCAAGCGGATTAAGGCGTCCCTGTACATACCAGTTGTGGGAGTATGGGTTCGAGTCACTTCTGGGGTGTGAGTTTTCAGTTGTATATAGTCCTGGGGACCATTCAGGCTTGTTTGCATTTGTGTTCCTCACGTGTGCCCCAAAGAATGAGGTGATTTGATAAAATGCTATGCCCAAGATTACCATCCGAGTGCCGGCGGGGAAGTGGTTCATATAGCCTCGGCTATCACTTCCTTATGTCCGGTCGTGATGGTCAAGCGGATTAAGGCGTCCCTGTACATACCAGTTGTGGGAGTATGGGTTCGAGTCACTTCTGGGGTGTGAGTTTTCAGTTGTATATAGTCCTGGGGACCATTCAGGCTTGTTTGCATTTGTGTTCCTCACGTGTGCCCCAAAGAATGAGGTGATTTGATAAAATGCTATGCCCAAGATTACCATCCGAGTGCCGGCGGGGAAGTGGTTCATATAGCCTCGGCTATCACTTCCTTATGTCCGGTCGTGATGGTCAAGCGGATTAAGGCGTCCCTGTACATACCAGTTGTGGGAGTATGGGTTCGAGTCACTTCTGGGGTGTGAGTTTTCAGTTGTATATAGTCCTGGGGACCATTCAGGCTTGTTTGCATTTGTGTTCCTCACGTGTGCCCCAAAGAATGAGGTGATTTGATAAAATGCTATGCCCAATATTACCATCCGAGTGCCGGCGGGGAAGTGGTTCATATAGCCTCGGCTATCACTTCCTTATGTCCGGTCGTGATGGTCAAGCGGATTAAGGCGTCCCTGTACATACCAGTTGTGGGAGTATGGGTTCGAGTCACTTCTGGGGTGTGAGTTTTCAGTTGTATATAGTCCTGGGGACCATTCAGGCTTGTTTGCATTTGTGTTCCTCACGTGTGCCCCAAAGAATGAGGTGATTTGATAAAATGCTATGCCCAAGATTACCATCCGAGTGCCGGCGGGGAAGTGGTTCATATAGCCTCGGCTATCACTTCCTTATGTCCGGTCGTGATGGTCAAGCGGATTAAGGCGTCCCTGTACATACCAGTTGTGGGAGTATGGGTTCGAGTCACTTCTGGGGTGTGAGTTTTCAGTTGTATATAGTCCTGGGGACCATTCAGGCTTGTTTGCATTTGTGTTCCTCACGTGTGCCCCAAAGAATGAGGTGATTTGATAAAATGCTATGCCCAAGATTACCATCCGAGTGCCGGCGGGGAAGTGGTTCATATAGCCTCGGCTATCACTTCCTTATGTCCGGTCGTGATGGTCAAGCGGATTAAGGCGTCCCTGTACATACCAGTTGTGGGAGTATGGGTTCGAGTCACTTCTGGGGTGTGAGTTTTCAGTTGTATATAGTCCTGGGGACCATTCAGGCTTGTTTGCATTTGTGTTCCTCACGTGTGCCCCAAAGAATGAGGTGATTTGATAAAATGCTATGCCCAAGATTACCATCCGAGTGCCGGCGGGGAAGTGGTTCATATAGCCTCGGCTATCACTTCCTTATGTCCGGTCGTGATGGTCAAGCGGATTAAGGCGTCCCTGTACATACCAGTTGTGGGAGTATGGGTTCGAGTCACTTCTGGGGTGTGAGTTTTCAGTTGTATATAGTCCTGGGGACCATTCAGGCTTGTTTGCATTTGTGTTCCTCACGTGTGCCCCAAAGAATGAGGTGATTTGATAAAATGCTATGCCCAAGATTACCATCCGAGTGCCGGCGGGGAAGTGGTTCATATAGCCTCGGCTATCACTTCCTTATGTCCGGTCGTGATGGTCAAGCGGATTAAGGCGTCCCTGTACATACCAGTTGTGGGAGTATGGGTTCGAGTCACTTCTGGGGTGTGAGTTTTCAGTTGTATATAGTCCTGGGGACCATTCAGGCTTGTTTGCATTTGTGTTCCTCACGTGTGCCCCAAAGAATGAGGTGATTTGATAAAATGCTATGCCCAAGATTACCATCCGAGTGCCGGCGGGGAAGTGGTTCATATAGCCTCGGCTATCACTTCCTTATGTCCGGTCGTGATGGTCAAGCGGATTAAGGCGTCCCTGTACATACCAGTTGTGGGGAGTATGGGTTCGAGTCACTTCTGGGGTGTGAGTTTTCAGTTGTATATAGTCCTGGGGACCATTCAGGCTTGTTTGCATTTGTGTTCCTCACGTGTGCCCCAAAGAATGAGGTGATTTGATAAAATGCTATGCCCAAGATTACCATCCGAGTGCCGGCGGGGAAGTGGTTCATATAGCCTCGGCTATCACTTCCTTATGTCCGGTCGTGATGGTCAAGCGGATTAAGGCGTCCCTGTACATACCAGTTGTGGGAGTATGGGTTCGAGTCACTTCTGGGGTGTGAGTTTTCAGTTGTATATAGTCCTGGGGACCATTCAGGCTTGTTTGCATTTGTGTTCCTCACGTGTGCCCCAAAGAATGAGGTGATTTGATAAAATGCTATGCCCAAGATTACCATCCGAGTGCCGGCGGGGAAGTGGTTCATATAGCCTCGGCTATCACTTCCTTATGTCCGGTCGTGATGGTCAAGCGGATTAAGGCGTCCCTGTACATACCAGTTGTGGGAGTATGGGTTCGAGTCACTTCTGGGGTGTGAGTTTTCAGTTGTATATAGTCCTGGGGACCATTCAGGCTTGTTTGCATTTGTGTTCCTCACGTGTGCCCCAAAGAATGAGGTGATTTGATAAAATGCTATGCCCAAGATTACCATCCGAGTGCCGGCGGGGAAGTGGTTCATATAGCCTCGGCTATCACTTCCTTATGTCCGGTCGTGATGGTCAAGCGGATTAAGGCGTCCCTGTACATACCAGTTGTGGGAGTATGGGTTCGAGTCACTTCTGGGGTGTGAGTTTTCAGTTGTATATAGTCCTGGGGACCATTCAGGCTTGTTTGCATTTGTGTTCCTCACGTGTGCCCCAAAGAATGAGGTGATTTGATAAAATGCTATGCCCAAGATTACCATCCGAGTGCCGGCGGGGAAGTGGTTCATATAGCCTCGGCTATCACTTCCTTATGTCCGGTCGTGATGGTCAAGCGGATTAAGGCGTCCCTGTACATACCAGTTGTGGGAGTATGGGTTCGAGTCACTTCTGGGGTGTGAGTTTTCAGTTGTATATAGTCCTGGGGACCATTCAGGCTTGTTTGCATTTGTGTTCCTCACGTGTGCCCCAAAGAATGAGGTGATTTGATAAAATGCTATGCCCAAGATTACCATCCGAGTGCCGGCGGGGAAGTGGTT
Source organism: Procambarus clarkii (assembly GCF_020424385.1). Taxonomy (NCBI): domain Eukaryota; kingdom Metazoa; phylum Arthropoda; class Malacostraca; order Decapoda; family Cambaridae; genus Procambarus; species Procambarus clarkii. Next base: position 27,115,251 of record NC_059580.1, read on the forward strand.
CATATAGCCTCGGCTATCACTTCCTTATGTCCGGTCGTGATGGTCAAGCGGATTAAGGCGTCCCTGTACATACCAGTTGTGGGAGTATGGGTTCGAGTCACTTCTGGGGTGTGAGTTTTCAGTTGTATATAGTCCTGGGGACCATTCAGGCTTGTTTGCATTTGTGTTCCTCACGTGTGCCCCATAGAATGAGGTGATTTGATAAAATGCTATGCCCAAGATTACCATCCGAGTGCCGGCGGGGAAGTGGTTCATATAGCCTCGGCTATCACTTCCTTATGTCCGGTCGTGATGGTCAAGCGGATTAAGGCGTCCCTGTACATACCAGTTGTGGGAGTATGGGTTCGAGTCACTTCTGGGGTGTGAGTTTTCAGTTGTATATAGTCCTGGGGACCATTCAGGCTTGTTTGCATTTGTGTTCCTCACGTGTGCCCCAAAGAATGAGGTGATTTGATAAAATGCTATGCCCAAGATTACCATCCGAGTGCCGGCGGGGAAGTGGTTCATATAGCCTCGGCTATCACTTCCTTATGTCCGGTCGTGATGGTCAAGCGGATTAAGGCGTCCCTGTACATACCAGTTGTGGGAGTATGGGTTCGAGTCACTTCTGGGGTGTGAGTTTTCAGTTGTATATAGTCCTGGGGACCATTCAGGCTTGTTTGCATTTGTGTTCCTCACGTGTGCCCCAAAGAATGAGGTGATTTGATAAAATGCTATGCCCAAGATTACCATCCGAGTGCCGGCGGGGAAGTGGTTCATATAGCCTCGGCTATCACTTCCTTATGTCCGGTCGTGATGGTCAAGCGGATTAAGGCGTCCCTGTACATACCAGTTGTGGGAGTATGGGTTCGAGTCACTTCTGGGGTGTGAGTTTTCAGTTGTATATAGTCCTGGGGACCATTCAGGCTTGTTTGCATTTGTGTTCCTCACGTGTGCCCCAAAGAATGAGGTGATTTGATAAAATGCTATGCCCAAGATTACCATCCGAGTGCCGGCGGGGAAGTGGTTCATATAGCCTCGGCTATCACTTCCTTATGTCCGGTCGTGATGGTCAAGCGGATTAAGGCGTCCCTGTACATACCAGTTGTGGGAGTATGGGTTTGAGTCACTTCTGGGGTGTGAGTTTTCAGTTGTATATAGTCCTGGGGACCATTCAGGCTTGTTTGCATATATATATATATATATATATATATATATATATATATATATATATTTTCAGTTGCATATTGTCCTGGGGACCATTCAGGCTTGTTCGCGTTAGTTATATATATATATATATATATATATATATATATATATATATATATATATATATATATATATATATATATATATATATATATATGTCGTACCTAGTAGCCAGAATGCACTTTTTAGCCTACTATGCAAGGCCCGATTTGCCTAATAAGCCAAGTTTTTTTGAATTAATATATTTTCTCAATTTTTTTCTTATGAAATGATAAAGCTACCCATTTCATAATGTATGAGGTCAATTTTTTTTTTATTGGAGTTAAAATTAACGTAGATATATAACCGAACCTAACCAACCCCACCTAACCTAACCTAACCTATCTTTATAGGTTAGGTAGCCGAAAACGTTAGGTTAGGTTAGGTTAGGTAGGTTAGGTAGTCAAAAAACAATTAATTCATGAAAACTTGGCTTATTAGGCAAATTGTGTCATGCATAGTAGGCTGAGAAGTGCATTCTGGCTACTAGGTACGACATATATATATATATATATATACATATATATATATATATATATATATATATATATATATATATATATATATATATATATATAGAACACCACTTGGTTTCCGAACTTTAGTTATCCGAAACTTCCAGTTCCCGATTGGGGTTGGGGAGTCATGGTACCCGAACAAAGTTCGGGTAGGAAGGGGTCCGCCAAGCGTCACGCCGGCTTGTGGTGGTGGGTGGGAGATGGTCCAGTTTGCCCACTGTGACTTCACAGATTCACGGCCTATTATTCCTATTATTTTGAATTGCCTTAAGGCTGGAATGTTCATTCTGTACTTTTGTTTTACATATCTGCACAATCAAGAAACATCTGTGCACCATGTTGGCTCCAAATGCACGCATTGCGTCAGTGATGGCTGACTGGTGGGTGGATGGACGATGGAGCTTAGGTGGGAGGCAGTATGAGAGAGGGGGGGGGGAATCAGTGAGAGAGGGGGAGAATTAGTAAGAAAGGGAGGGAGAGAGAGATGCTAGGAGGGAGGGGGAGGTAGGGAGAGATGTTAGGAGGTAGGGAGAGATGCTAAGAGGGAGGGGGAGGTAAGGAGAGATGCTAGGAGGTATGCAGGAAGGGACGGAAGTAGTGAGAATTAGGGAGGGAAAGGCAGGGTGGCAGGCACAGGCAGGCAGGCTAGCTTGCAGGCAGGGTGGCAGGCACAGGCAGGGAGTGAGTGGTAGTCACGAGGTTGAACCGCGTGACCTTGAGAGATGGGATGTAGGGGGCGGGTGGTTTGTTGGTGGTGGGGGTGAGACCGGCTCATCCCCCGGGGGGGGGGGGGGGGGAGGTGTGTCGGTGGTGGGCGAGGGACCGGCTGACTCCGTAAGCCTAACCACACTCCACAGACCTGTGACCCAGATTTGTTTCTTAAATGTACAGTACATCATCGTATATTTTTGGCAGGATGTTCCTGCAGGCAGGCAGGATGTGCCTGCAGGCTGGCAGGATGTGCCTGCAGGCTGGCAGGATGTGCCTGCAGGCTGGCAGGATGTGCCTGCAGGCTGGCAGGATGTGCCAGCAGGCTGGCAGGATGTGCCTGCAGGCTGACAGGATGTTCCTGCAGGCTGGCAGGATGTTCCTGCAGGCTGGCAGGATGTGCCTGCTGGCTGGCAGGATGTGCCTGCTGGCTGGCAGGATGTGCCTGCTGGCTGGCAGGATGTGCCTGCAGGCTGGCAGGATGTGCCTGCAGGCTGGCAGGATGTTCCTGCTGGCTGGCAGGATGTTCCTGCTGGCTGGCAGGATGTGCCTGGTGGCTGGCAGGATGTGCCTGCAGGCTGGCAGGATGTGCCTGCAGGCTGGCAGGATGTTCCTGCAGGCTGGCAGGATGTTCCTGCTGGCTGGCAGGATGTGCCTGCAGGCTGGCAGGATGTGCCTGCAGGCTGGCAGGATGTGCCTGCAGGCTGGCAGGATGTGCCTGCAGGCTGGCAGGAAACATCCAGAGGATGTTTGCCACACGTCTTAATAATCAGTTAGGAACAATTAAGGACTTTTATAAAGCGGATCAGGACTTCACTTATTGGTGAGTACAAACAAAACACGGTCGCATTTACGCTATAAACCTGTCGATTTTTTCCCCTAGAGTTTTTTCGTAAATTTTTTCGGAAAAAATTCTTTTTACATTTCTAGTTTATTTTTTCCCCTCTATTTCTCGTATACGAACTTACATGTTAACCGATGGGTCTCGTCCCCAAGGGGT
>NC_059580.1:27123703-27138703 GCF_020424385.1 Procambarus clarkii
ACCACTCTGTTTGTGAAAGTGAATTTTCTTATATTTCTTCGGCATCTTTGTTTAATTAGTTTAAATCTATGACCTCTTGTTCTTGAAGTTCCAGGTCTCAGGAAATCTTCCCTATCAATTTATCAATTCCTGTTATCATTTTGTACGTAGTGATCATATCACCTCTTTTTCTTCTGTCTTCTAGTTTTGGCATATTTAATGCCTCTATAGTCTCCTCGTAGCTCTGCCCTTCAGTTCTGGGAGCCACTTAGTAGCATGTCTTTGCACCTTTTCCAGTATGTTGGTGTGCTTCTTAAGATATGGGCAGCACACAACCGCTGCATATTCTAGCTTTGGCCTAACAAAAGTCGTGACCAATTACTTCAGTATTTTGCCATCCATGTATTTAAAAGCAATTCTGAAGTTAGAAAGCATGGCATAGGCTCCTCGCACAATGTTTTTTTTTGTGGTCCTCAGGTGATAGTTTTCTATCTAGAACCACTCCTAGATCTCTTTCTTTATCAGAATTCTTTAAGGATTTCTCACATAATTTATAGGTTGTGTGGGATCTATGTTACCTATTCCACATTCCATAACATGGCATTTATTAACATTAAATTCCATTTGCCAAGTGGTGCTCCATATACTTATTTTGTCCAGGTCTTCTTGAAGGGCATGACAATCATCTAAGTTTCTTATCCTTCCTATTATCTTAGCATCATCAGCAAACATGTTCATATAATTCTGTATTCCAATTGGTAGATCATTTATGTAGACAATGAACATCACCGGTGCAAGAACTGAACCCTGTGGTACTTCACTTGTGACATTTTTCCAGTCTGATACAATGCCTCTGATTACTGCCCTCAATTTTTTTATCAGAAAATTTTTCATCCATGTTAGAAGCATACCTGTCACTCCTCCAATATTTTCCAGTTTCCAGAACAACCTCTTATGTGGAACTCTGTCAAAAGCCTTTTTTAGGTCCAGATAGATGCAGTCAACCCAACCATCTCTTTCCTGTAATATCTCTGTTGCTCGATCATAAAAACTGAGTAAATTCGATACACAGGATCTTCCAGATCGAAAACATACTGTCTGTCTGATATAATATCATTTCTCTCCAGATGTTCTACCCACTTAGTTTTGATTAGTTTTTCCAATACTTTCACTATTATACTAGTCAATGATACAGGTCTATAATTGAGGGGGGGAGGGGGGGTCTTCTCTGCTGCCACTTTTGTAGATTGGAACTATGTTAGCCTGTTTCCACACATCTGGTACGACTCCTGTACACAGGGATGTCCGAAAAATCAGCCAAAGTGGTATGCTGAGTTCTGCACATTTTCTCAGAACCCATAGTGAAACTCCATCTGGGCCAACTGCTTTGTTCTTACTTAGCTCCATGAGCATTTGTTTCACTTCGTCTCTAGACACCTCTATGTGCTCTATGTTGTTCTCTGGAATTCTTATTGTGTCTGGTTCCCTGAAGATCTCATTTTGTACAAACACACTTTGGAACACACAGAAATCATAATTGTGTGATGCATCAAATAAACAAATCAACAAGGGCTGTGACGAAAATTCAAACCTGCGTCCGAGAATCGTAGCTCAGTCGATTAAGGCAGCATCTGGGATGGTCTTATACGCAGGTTTGAATCCTCGTCACAGCCTCCTGCTTGATTTTACCAGATACATATTGAAGCAGTTGAGTACTGCAACATCTATTAGGTGGAAAAAGAACTTTTTCATCCACTTCACAGACTTCCGCACGCACTCGACTGCAACGAGCATCAAGTCACATTTATCTATGTTCACTTTGTAGTCTATGACACAATCTGGTTTATACATGGGGAAGCGCATTTGAAAGTGGACTTTGCCACTGTCCAACATGACACCAGTGTGAATTGAAGTAAGCATATTCACCTCGTGTCTCTCCCTCCATCGCACTGAGAGCATATTGTCACACTTGTGTAGCTGGCAATCACCCACTGCTATAACTATGCCAAATACTGGCATTTCCTTCCTGTGGGCATTCACAGTGCCACATACGCCGGTGTTGTGGGCAAGAAGGTATCTGGTCAAAAAGGGGCTGGTGTAGTAGTTGTCGGTGAACAGTATATGCCCCTTGTTCAGCAACAGTTTCATTAGGGTTTTGACGACACTGCCAGATGTGTTCCCGTGTTCTTCTTGAGCTGGTATGTCGACGTCTGTACCTGAATACAGAATCATGTCCATGACGATACCAGTCTCACAGTCGCATAGGACAAAAAACTTGAGTCCAAATCGGTGGAGCTTTAATGGGATGTACTGCTTGAACGCCAGTCGCCCCTTGAACAGTACAAGTGATTCGTCAATTACCACATTCTGTGCAGGTACAAAATAATCCCTGAACTTCCCTCTCATGTCACTGAACACCTTCCGTACCTTCCACAGTCTGTCGTGTCTGTCCTCATTTGCATTATTTTTTAAATGTAGGCACCTGAGAAGCAACAGGAACCTATCACATAACATGTACCAGTTGAACACGGGTGATGGAACAAGGCCGTCTTTGCTCCAATAATCCTGGATGATGTGTTTCTCGGAGTGCTTCATCATCATGTTCAGTGCGAGAAACACATACATATCATCAATTGTGGTGTCCTTCCACCGTGTCAGGCGAGAGGCAGGTAAAATGTCAGCGTCTATGATGCTGCGAGCGTATCCGTTTGTCACAGTCATGAATTCGTTATCAAAATATGCGAGGAAATAGTCTATTTCTTCCATATCCTCACCTGTATAAGGGAATAATGGGTGTCACATTAACATCAGTACCATCAAATGTTGGTATTTGTGGAACAAATGTGGCACAATCCTCCCACACAAGTACACCTGGGGGTTTGGTATTGGCGCCAACACCACCACGAGCACCAAAAACACGGCTACATCGTCTGGTGCTGGAGCTGCGTGTGGGTATGGTAGGAGATGAGGCTGATCTGCGTATTGTAGGCCTACTACAAACACCTAATGTAGAGGGACCACTGTCACCATTGTCCTGTAGCTGTGTGACATGCTGCCGCTTGCCGTGACGTTTTGCTGAGGCAGCAAAACCCGCATGGGAACACCCTCGCTACTCGTACTCGGGTCGTCCACACTACTTGTATTGGAGCCTATGTCACTGAAGCCCAAGAAAGATTCATCGCAAGTTTACTATCACTGAATAAACTTGTGTCAGGGGACACACATGGTGGTGGTGATGATAACGGTGAATGGTGTTGACCCAGGATGGCGAGGCAAGCTGGGCGAGGCGCGTGTACGTACACGCTCGCGACATCATCCACCTTAGTCTCTCCCTCACTCGTATCAGACTTCTGTGTAGAGTCTTTCTCTGGATCATAGTTTTAGTCATCATCCATAGCACCAGCATCATACAAAATGTCGCGTATTTCCTCCTCAGAGAGTCGTTTGCCATGACCACGGGTCATCGTGGAGCGGGAGCTCGTAGACGATGCATCAGACATGGTTGCTGCTCTGAAACTGAGGCTCCCCATAGCCACGGGGTATGCTGGGATTTTTTTTTCAACATGGCGGATGATTACTGGGGCCCTCAGGCATCCATTTTGTACCCTCGTCACCGTGCGCCAGTTTTGAATGAAACGCTAAAAATATAAATGCCTGGAGTCGCGTTGTGCAGTTCAGTGGTTAAATAATCTTAAATTAACCCTTAAACTGCGCAACGCGCCTGCAGGCTCACGTCTGGTTTGCGCAACGCACCTCCGGGTATTTGTATTTTTCACGTTCCATTCAAAACTCCCGCGGCTACATGGGGTTCACATCAGCTTCCTCAGGGCTCTTGTAAACAGACGCCATCTTTAAAAAAAATCGTGGTCCACATTCCCGGGTGTGGGAGCCTCAGTAGTGTGTGAGCAACCAAGGATGGCGCTCGCAGCATGAGCGCACAGCACTGCTGTTCAGCATGTGACCACAGCATCGCCTAATAATGTCAAAATATATATATAACTTGTATTATTTAGCTCTGATAGTGTTATATTAGAGCCTGAGTGTGATAATGACTGGGTACAATGTTCAAATATCAGTGATTCAATGCTGTTCACGATGTTCACAGCGCTAGCCACAGCACCACAGCATTATTTCGTTCATCTAGGAATCTTCAAATGATTTCTTAGGTTCCTTTTCAAAATAAACGTGTGGTCAATTATTCATTTACAGGAATTAGTGATCAGGATTGTGATAATAGCAGGATTGTGATAATAGCAGGATTGTGGTTATAATTAGCGTTGTGCGTAGTATTGTGGAAGGAGGAATTTTGATGAGGGAGGGAGGGCGAGAATTGAGGTAGCCTCATTGTGTGTGTGTGGCTGCCACTCTTGTTTTGCTCACCATACTAGCTTAGTGGTTCGCTATGGGCAACACATATGTACATGGGTATATATAGTGTGTGTATATAGTGTAAGAACAGCAACAGGAGAATGTTGAGAGGAGCTATTTTGGTGAGGGTGATGTAATCGTAGCGCATCTGCTGTGTGATTTTTCATGCAGTGTATGGTGGCCACTGTACTGTTTGGACAATACCGGCTTACTTGCATAGTTCTGGTAAATAAAACATGTAGATAGGCATATAGAACATGTGTAATAAGAACTATAACAATATGGTGGGAGGAGCAATGTTGGCGAGTAAGATGTTGGAGTGAGGGAGACTGGCTGGGTGTGGCTGCTCTCACTCGAGGTGTTCTGAATGTGTTCATGGCCAAATGCTACTATTGGCCCATACAAGGCAGCTCCTATTGGCCCATATGCGGCAGCTGCTATTGGCCCATACGAGGCAGCTGCTGTTGGCCCATACGAGGCAGCTGCTGTTGGCCCATACGAGGCAGCTGCTGTTTGCCCATACGAGGCAGCTGCTGTTGGCCCATACGAGGCAGCTGCTGTTGGCCCATAAGGGGCAGCTGCTGTTGGCCCATACGGGGCAGCTGCTGTTGGCCCATAAGGGGCAGCTGCTGTTGGCCCATACGGGGCAGCTGCTGTTGGCCCATACGGGGCAGCTGCTGTTGGCCCATACGGGGCAGCTGCTGTTGGCCCATACGGGGCAGCTGCTGTTGGCCCATACGGGGCAGCTGCTATTGGCCCATACGGGGCAGCTGCTATTGGCCCATACGGTGCAGCTGCTATTGGCCCATACGGGGCAGCTGCTATTGGCCCATACGGGGCAGCTGCTATTGGCCCATACGGGGCAGCTGCTATTGGCCCATACGGGGCAGCTGCTATTGGCCCATACGCGGCAGCTGCTATTGGCCCATACGGGGCAGCTGCTATTGGCCCATACGAGGCAGCTGCTATTGGCGCATACGGGGCAGCTGCTATTGGCCCATACGCGGCAGCTGCTATTGGCCCATATGAAGCAGCTGCTACGCGATGTTCTGAATGTGTTGATGGTGAATGTATATAGTGTGTGACAGTGTATAGTATGTAAATAGATTGTATATATACACAAATTAGCATGATACATAGTAAATATGTGCTGCATATGTGTACACAAGCTTCATGCAGTGTCACAGTGTCTACGGACAGTACGGATGTTGTACTGCGATATTAGTGTACGTGTTCATTATACATTGGACTGGCACATAAAAACAATGAAAATGTATTTGGAAAGGTGCGCAAAAAATGAACGAAAATATATTCGCGGCAACTCGCGCGCCCCGCCCCGAGCGCCTCACCGCCCCCGAGAGCTTACGGCACGGGCGCACGGGGAATGATGACGTCACGCCCCAACTTCCGGACCCCATAGCAGCCAAAGTAAGTACAATTTCGACTTTTTTTTTACATTCCCATACTGAGGGAAGGGTTTTTGACACTAAAAAGAAAAAAGAATTTTTTCCAGAGAATTTATTTCCTGCGCACTGCGAGGGTGTCACATTTGGAGGCAACGCAGTTAAGTGGTTAAATTAATGGCTAGGCTAGGTGGATTAGAGGCTAGGTGCAAAATACAAAAGATAAGTACAGTAGTAACATACCTTGAGAGTTTGGAATGCCTCCACTTGTTGCAGAATGGCCCCAACATTTTATACTTCTACCACTATATCTGTAGTCGTCTATTTCATTACTTTTACTATAATTTTTGTCATTTGAACAGTGGCTTTTTACCGTGTCTGCATTAGAATTCTCTGTAGTAGAAGGGAGATGAAGGGGAGAAAGGTCAGTTGAGTTTGATTAGTTGGTGTGACATCCTCATCTGGGGAAGGATGAGGACATCACTGGACTATGTTGTCTACTCTCATCTTTATGAGAGACAACATAGAGAACACAGCAAACTTCCAATCAGATGTGAATGAAGTCTTTCAATGGGCTACAGAAAATAATACGTATTTAATGAAAAGTTCCAGCTCTTACACTACGGAAAAAATGAAAATATAAAAGCAGAAACCATGTACAAAATGCAGTCAAATCATAACACAGAACAAAAAAAGAAATGTAAAGGATTTGGGTGTACTCATGTTGGAAGACCTTACTTTTAAAGAAAACAATGAAGACGCCATCACAATTGCTAGAAAAATGACAGGTTAGATAACAAGAACTTTTCAAACTAGAGATGCTATACCAGTGATGATACTCTTCAAGACACTAGTGCTCTCTCGAGTGGAATACTGCTGGACAATGACACTTGGATTTTCAGAATGATACACAAGCAAGGGTATAATTTTCAAATTGCCACTCGCATTACCACACAGCACAAGAGTTAGCCTATCTTTTATAGGCTTGTGTCTGGGCAACGACGTCTCCTCTTGGGTAATGTATGTCCTCTTCGGCAATTTTTTCCAGAATAGCCCTGTCTCGTCACAATTAACCCTCAAACCGCGCATATCATATATAAATGATATCAGTGACAAAACCGAAACCGCGCACATCATTTATATATGATTTCGTGTCTAGCTCTATAATTTAAACGCCCCGCCTGGGATAGGGGCAGCTATAGTACAGCCACGACCGATAGTTGCCAGATGCCACCTAGAAAAAAATCCTGGCCAACATTCTTGGGTGTTACAGTGTCAGTATTGAGCAAGCCACCAAGGCTGGCGCACGCAGCATGAGCTCACAGCACCGCTGTTCAGCTTGTGACCACAGCATCGCCTACAAATACCATAATGTAAATGATACTGCTATTATTTAGCAGTGATAGTATTACTGAAGCCCCCTGACTGTGATAAAACTGACCAGGTTTCTGATAATAGCAGGATTGTGGTGATATTTAGCGCTGTGCTCCATGGAGGGAGGAGTAAGGCTGTGGGAGGGAGGGTTGTGGCGTCGTTTTCTGACTGTGTGTGGCCACCATTTATTGACTGCACTCACCATACCAGCTTAGTGGTTCGCTATGGTGAACACAAATATAGATACTTATATATAACGTGTGTATAGTGTGAGATAACAGCGAGAGGAGTAGGCTGGGAGCCGCCATTTTGGTGAGGGAGGAGCGTCGTCTGCACGACTTGGCATGTTGTTTACTGATGGCCACTATGATCTTTGGGCACCATACCAGCTTATTTGTTCAGGTATGGTGAATGAAACAGGTAGATACTTATATATAATGTGTGTATATAGCGTAATAACACCACAAATAATATTGGAGGACAAATATTAGTGCGTCTGGCCTTGAGGGCGGCCGCCGATCAGCTGACTGTGTGAGTAGCTACGATTTCTGCCTTTACTCACCATACAAGCTTAGATGTACAGTTATGGTGAACAAAACATGTAAATACGTATATATAACGTCTGTGTATAGTGAATAAATACAGAAAGAGTATTGTGGGAGGTGAATGAGGGTGAGTGAGGTGGTGTCGAGGGAGGGAGTGGCAGTGAGTGGCTCGGAGGTGTGTGGCGGTCACTCCTCGTTGCTTTTTGACTCACAAGACCAACTTAGTAGTTCGTTATGGTGTACAAAACATGCAAATACTTATATATAACCTGTGTATATAGTGTAACAACAGCAAAACTATTTGTTTATTGTTTTATGAACATAATAATTGAATCACTAATATGCACACCATAATTTTGAGTACAGCGATGGTTCACACATTTTATAATATAAATATACCACAATTCACTGTATGGAATACTATTACTGCAAAAAAACTAAGAAAAAATCAGAGACATTGAAATAATTAGGTAATAATATATTTGTGGCAACTGCCGTCTGACAGCTCGGGCGGAGTAGACCTCGTCTGGCGAAGGCTCTGCCAACACCCCTTTTTTGCCACACTTCCCTACCCTATTGCGGCTAAAATATGCCACCTATGATTTTTTTGTTATTTTTTCCGTGATCAAGGAACAAAAATGAACACTTCTATAAGACGAAAGAATTTTTTGGATTTTTTTTTTTTTGTTGCGCCTGTGGGTGTGAATTCCATTTGGGCCCCTAGCGGTTTGAGGGTTAAAGAGACAGGTGTCCCAGCAACCACGTACTGGGCAACGGATTCTAGCGTCTCAACAGGAGAAGCTGAACGAGAGCACACATGACGGCCGTTTGGAGAGCGATGGACATCAGCCCGCACCGACAGGCGGCGGGGAGAGTCAAGAGACGGAGGGGAAGGATGGGAAGGAGGAACGGAGGGAGACGAGGAAGAAGACACAGGAGACACGACAGACCGGGTAGAAAGAAGGGGAACCCCAGACAGAGGACCAGGAGGTGGATCCTTCGGGAGAGAACCCAAAGGAACAGAGGAGGGGGCAGTGATCGTATCAGGGTCCAAGGCCCAGAAACGGTTGTGAGTCTGAGGAAGGCGGGAAGGACGAGGAGAGGAAGAGCGCAACACGCGAGCATAAGAGATATTAGCATAAGGCGGGAGCCGGCGAACCTGGCGTCTCGCCTCAGGAAAAGATAAACGCTCCCAGTGCTTCAAGTTGAGGACGGCTGCCTCAAGCTTGTAATGGACACACGCACGGGAGAAGGTAGGATGGGCCTCACCGCAGTTGAGGCAACGAGCCTGGGGAGAAGTGCACTCCGACTTAGAGTGACCTTCGCCACCACACAAAGGACAGAGAGAGACAGTCCCGGAGCAGCGGAGGGCACCATGCCCAAACCTCCAGCACTTGTTGCAGAGCCGAGGAGAAGGAATGTACTCCTGGACAGAGCACCTGGCACCAGCAAGAATGACAGAGGGTGCAAGGGTCCTACCATCAAAGGTAATCTTCACAACCCGGAGGGGTTGACCGCGACTACCACGAGGGGGACGAGTAAACGTGTCCACCTGGAGAATAGAATGGCCCTGGGCAGCAAGGATATGTCGAATATCGTCGTGTCAGTCGCGCATTTCCCAAACACCGGTCGCAACATGGGGCGGGAGCAGAATTGTGCCAACACTGGCATTCAACTGAGCGTTCTTCGAGACCCGAACAGGGGTCTCGCCAAGGCAGGATAAGGCAGCCAAGCGGGAAGCAGCATCCTGAGAAGGAGCAGCAACGACACGTGTACCGAGACGAGTGGGGTTGAAAGTAATGGAGGCATCCACAGAATCAACGAGATGTCGATGGAGGGAGAAATCGTCAGGAGGCGCAGAATCAAGAGGGAGGAGATCAAAATATTTGGCCCACGAAGCGGGACCAAACAAGGCTTGATAGGTAGCAGAACTGGAAGGAATCAAGCGAGGGCGGCCGTGACGAGGACGGCGGTGAGAACCCCCAGAGAGAGAGGGGTTAAAAGGCGCAGTAGTTACAACTAGAGAAGGAGCTGCGCCAGGGGACGAGGTAGTCACCACTGGGGGCTTGGGGCTTGACCCAACCACAGAGGCGGGAGGGGAGCCAAGGGAAGGAGTCAGAGAGGCCAAAGGAGGAGCAAGGTCGGAGCCCAATGCAGCGGAGGCTACAGAGCCCGGTCTTCCAACACGGACTGACTTCATCATCATTATGAAAAGAAAAATTCATTCACGAATGTGCCCCCACACCCCCCATGGAGCCACAATTAGAGGCAGGACACCCAACAAGAAGCTATCGCCGATCTTGCAAGGGCCTCCTAGGGGTGCGTCGTGAGTATACGCCCCACGAACGCCACCTTAAGAAACCGACAGTCCGTCGAGATCGGGTTCAGTGACGAAAGGGGGATTGACAATAAAAGGTTCCCCTCGCTCTTGACGTCGGGTACTACAGTTCTACGGGTGCAAGAGTATGCCTCCTCAAGCACACCGGGCGTCAAAATAGAAGAAGTCCAAGGGAAGAACCAGAACAAGCAAAAGGTCGGCAGGAAACGGCAAGCAGATAGAAGAGGGGGGAGAAAAACGAAACAGAAGGAAAAGGAAAAGGTGCCCAGCAGAATTGGAGAGGGCGGCAGCAGGAGCACAAGGCTAGAAGAGGACAGAGGACTGTCCCAAGGAGCATCACACTCCGGTAGCCGCCCACTAAGCCCCCACACGGCAACAATGAGCTGAGCGGGGAGGGGGTAGGGGGTATATATATATACATATATGCAAACAAGCCTGAATGGTCCCCAGGACTATATACAACTGAAAACTCACACCCCAGAAGTGACTCAAACCTATACTGCCAGGAGCAACGCAACTGGTATGTACAGGGACGCCTTAATCACGTGTGCCCCAAAGAATGAGGTGATTTGATAAAATGCTATGCCCAAGATTACCATCCGAGTGCCGGCGGGGAAGTGGTTCAAATAGCTTCGGCTATCACTTCCTTTTGTTCGGTCGTGATGGTCAAGCGGATTAAGGCGTCCCTGTACATACCAGTTGCGTTGCTCCTGGCAGTATGGGTTCGAGTCACTTCTGGGGTGTGAGTTTTCAGTTATATACATATATATGTATATATATATGTATATATATATACATATATATATATATATACATATATATATATATATACATATATATATATATATATATATATATATATATATATATATATATATATATATATATATATATATATATATATATATATATATATATATATACATACATATATATATATATATATATGTATATATATATACTGTATATATATATATATATACTGTATATAATATCGGATGGTAATCTTGGTCAAGCGGATTAAGGCGTCCTGTAGTTACCAATTGCGTTGCTCCTGGGAGTATGGGTTCGAGTCACTTCTGGGGTGTGAGTTTTCAGTCGCATATAGTCCTGGGGACCATTCAGGCTTGTTCGCATTTGTGTTCCTCACGTGTGCCCCAAAGAATGAGGTGATTTGATAAAATGCTATGCCCAAGATTACCATCCGAGTGCCGGCGGGGAAGTGGTTCAAATAGCTTCAGCTATCACTTCCTTATGTCCGGTCGTGATGGTCAAGGTAAGGTAATTATCAAAAGAAGGCACCAAACCGGGAAGGCTATGTAGCACCATCAAAGTGCGAAATAATCAGAGGGCGCTAAATATCACCAAGAATGCCAATACGAGAACAAAAACGCATAAGACGAACGATATCAAAAGTATCCGATTCACCTAGAATTCTATCGAGGGACAAGTGACCGCGAGGGGCGGTCGGAAAGCAAGACACACGCTCGTCCTGGAAGTCAGGACATTTGACAAGGATATGCACAACTGTAAGAGGGACAATGCAATTCGGACAATAAGGAGCAGGGCGGCGCTCCATTAAGTGACCGTGGGTTAAGTGGGTATGACCAACCCGCAGCCGTGCCAAAGCAGTTTCCCACCGCCAGTTACGGTGGTAGGAGGAAGGCCACGGGGACACACTACGTTTGAGAGTACGCAGCTTGTTACCAACCACAGAGGACCAACAACCCTGTCAACGGGCAAGAATGGAAGAATGAATAACAGGATAAAAGTCGGAATAAGGAATACTTTTACGGGACATGGGACAAGAACGGATAGCTTCCTTAGCGGCAGCATCCGCACGCTCATTGAAAGAAACACCAATATGGCTGGGAACCCAGCAAAACTCTACTGATTTAAATTTACTAGAAATAAGAAACAGCCAATGTTGAATCTCGATGACCACCGGATGGACAGGATTAAAGGACCCTAGAGCCATGAGGGCACTACGAAAATCAACTACAACCTTAAAGGAGGAATGAGAATGAGAAAGCAAGAGACGAAGAGCATAGAGAATAGCATAAAGTTCTGCCGTAAAGACGCTAGCCCCTGAAGGGAGGCGACACACATAAGTACGGTCAGGAAAAACAACAGAGTAGCCCACACCGTCCGCAGACTTAGACCCATCAGTGAAGATGGAAATAGAGTGGGAGTGCGAATTAAAGTGCTCAAGGAAGAGGCTTTTCAGAATAGTAGGAGGGATAAAGGCTTTAGTAATACAAGTCCAGGACGTACAAAACTTGGGAAGGGGGACTCTCCACGGAGGTAAGGAAGGAACAATACGAGGAGAAACATTAGAAATATGAACAGAAAGAGAATCCTGTAAGCGAGATAACCGGACAGAAAGTGGGAGACAATGAAGAGGAACAGGAACCACAGGAAGAGGAAAAGTCAATGCACGACAAAGGGGAAAGGAAGGATGTTGGAAGGACCGCTCAAGATAGCGAAGACAGTAGCGATCACGGCGGTCCTGAAGAGAGAGAAAGCCAGTGTCAACATACAAACTAAGGGCGGGAGTCGAACGAAAGGCACCAGAGCTGAGACGCAACCCAGTATGGTGCAAAGCATCAAGACGGCGAAGAGTAGAAGGAGAAGCAGAAGAGTATGCAGGGCAACCATAATCGAGTTTAGACAGGATGAGAGAGGAGTGCAAATAGAGGAGCGTGTGCCTATCCGCTCCCCAAGAAGTATGGGACAAAACCTTAAGGAGGTTAAGGGCCTTAGAGCATTCAACTCGGAGGTAAGAGATACGGGCTGACCAAGACAAACGAGTGTCAAAGACTAACCCCAAAAGCTTTGCGGAATCCCTGTACACAATGGGATGACCATAAAGCGACAAAGAGGGACGAAGAACGACATGCTTCCGAGTAAAAGTCATAGCACAAGTCTTAGATGCAGAGAACTTGAAGCCATGATCGGTGGCCCAAGACGACACGGCATCAATTGCAAGTTGAAGCCGCTGTAGAAGGAGAGGGGAATCATCACCCCGACAGCAAAGGGTAAGATCATCAACATAGAGAGCAGAGAAGACGCCAGAAGGAAGAGAGGAAAGAAGACCGTTGAGGGCAACTAGAAAAAGAGTAGTGCTCAGAACACTACCATGGGGTACACCCTCATACTGCTGAAAAGTGGCAGAGAGAGCAGTACCAAGCCCCACACGATAGGAACGACAAGAGAGGAAGCTCTGGAGGAAGAGAGGGAGGTTCCCACGAAGGCCAAAAGAATGAAGTTGAGACAGAATATGATACCGCCAGGTAGTGTCGTAAGCCTTTTCCAGGTCAAAAAGGACGGCAACAACGGAGGTCTTCGCAGCAAAAGCGGTATGAATATAGACCTCCAAGTTCACCAGGACATCTGTTGTGCTGCGGCACTTGCGAAAACCAAATTGAGAAGGGGAGAGGTGGCGATAGTGCTCTAAGAACCACATCAAACGAACGTTGACCATACGTTCAAAGAGCTTGCAGACACAACTCGTGAGAGCAATAGGGCGGAAGTCCTTGGGGGATGACCCGAGAGACCCTGGTTTCCGAACAGGGAGGACAACAGCATCGAGCCAGTCTTCAGGGACTGACGACGACTCCCAGACCCGATTGTACAGACTCAGTAAATACTGAGACGTGCACGGAGGGAGATGGCGAAGCATTTCATAATGAATGCCATCGGAATTCGGCAGCCCTAGCCCGCTGCCGTAGAACCAGAAAGGGCTAGGGCAGATTGAAGTTCAGAGAGAGAGAAGGGATCATTATAGGGAAGGTGAAAATAAGTACAGAAATTTAAAGGACGAGATTCAAGGAGAGGCTTACGAAGAAGGAAGGATTGGGGGAGATGAGAACCAGAACTAACAGAGGAGAAATGGGAACCCAGTTCGGTCGCAACCTGCAACGGGTCCGCCACAAGAGTACCATGAAGGCGAAGGATTGGTGAGACATCGGGAACGAACTTACCTGCAATCTTGCGGATACGCTTCCAGACCAGTGGGAGAGGAGTTTCGGACGTAACGGTGGAGACATAAGACTCCCAGCAAGCACGTTTAGCCACACGGATGGTCCTACGGGCCACTGCACTCGCCTTCCGAAACAAAAGAAAAGACTCAACCGGTTGCTGGCGGCGATGTCTCTTCCAGGCTGCACGCTTACAGCGGACAACCCAAGCACAGTCCAAACTCCACCAGGGAACGCACTTCTGCGTTCCCCGAGAGGAAGAGCGAGGAATAGAGTGGAGGGCAGCGTCAAAGACAGAGTCATGAAAAAGAAGGAGGGCGCGAGGGAGAGGTAAAACGGAGAGGTCGGAAATAGTAGCATGGAGAGTAAAGAGGCGCCAGTCAGCCTCAGCAAACCGCCACCTAGGGAAAGAGAGAGGAGGGCGAAAGGAGAAAAATGTAACAAGGATAGGAAAATGGTCACTGCCATGGAGGTCATCAAGGACTCGCCACCCGAAATCTAAGGAAAGGGATGACGAGCACAGAGAAAGATCGAGACAAGAAAGGGAGCGAGTCCGAGAGTCCAAATGAGTGGGCTCACCAGAATTAAGAAGGGACAGGGAAGAAGAGAGGATGAAAGGTTTAAGGAGGCGACCCCGGGTGTTTGTCAGCACATCACCCCAAAGGGCATGACGATAATTAAAAACACCCAGCAGGAGCACAGGCTCCGGCAAGGAGTCTAGGAGGTGTTTAAGATCGGGAAGAGAAAGTGGGACAGTGGGGGGTAGATAAATAGAACAAACCGTGTACCATCTACACACAAAGATACGGGCGGCAGAACAGTGGAGAGGCGAGGAAAAAAGTAAGGGGACAAAGGGAACATCGGAACGAATCAAGAGAGCAGAAGAATTATGGATCCCAGCTGTCGGGATGGGAGAGAAAAGAATAGCCACGGAAGCGACCAGGGCGAGAACCAAGCATTGGCTCCTGGAGACAGACACAAAGGGGCGAAAACTGTGAAATGAGAAGTTGGAG
>NC_059580.1:27143703-27320567 GCF_020424385.1 Procambarus clarkii
ACACCATCCTCCACCATCACCACACCATCACACCACACCACCACCACACCATCACCCACACCCACACCATCACCACACCATCACCCACACCATCACCCCCCCCACCCACACCACCCACCCACACCATCACCCACACCATCACCCCACCCACCACACCATCACCCCCACACCATCACCCACACCCACACCACACCACACCACCACACCACACCACACCATCACCCACACCACACCATCACCACACCATCACCACACCACCCACACCCACCATCACCCACACCATCACCACACCCATCACCACACCACACCATCACCCACACCACACCACCACACCATCACCACACCACACACACCATCACCCACACCATCACACCCCACCCACACCACCACACCCACCACACCATCACACCATCACCACACCATCACCCACACCATCACCATCACCACACCATCACCACACCACACCATCACCCACACCATCACCACACACCACACCCACCACCACCACACCATCACCCACACCACACCATCACCACACCATCACCCACACCATCACCACACCATCACCCACACCATCACCCCACCACCACCACACCACCACCACCCACACCACACCCACACCATCACCCACCATCACCACACCATCACCCACACCATCACCATCACCCACACCATCACCCACACCACACCATCACCCCCACACCACACACACCATCACCCACACCATCACCCCACACCATCACCCCACACCATCACCCACACCACACCATCACCCACACCATCACCCACACCATCACCCACACCATCATCCCACACCACACCATCATCATCACCACACCATCACCCACACCACACCCACACCACACCATCACCACCACACCATCACCCACACCATCACCCACACCATCCACACCATCACCCACATCACCCACACCATCACCCACACCACACCATCACCCACACCATCACCCACACCCATCACCATCACACCACACCATCACCACACCATCACCCACACCATCACACCACACCATCACCCACACCACACCATCACCCACACCACACCATCACCCCACACCATCACCCACACCATCACACCACACCATCACCACACCATCACCACACCACACCCACACCATCACCCACACCACACCATCACCCACACCATCACCCACACCACACCATCACCCCACACACCATCCACCCACCACACCACACCCACACCACACCACCATCACCATCACCACACCACACGCCACACCACACCATCACACCACACCATCACCCACACCACACCATCACCCACACCATCACCCACACCACACCATCACCACACCACACCATCACCCACACCATCACCCACACCATCACCCACACCATCACCCACACCATCACCCACACCATCACCACACCATCACCACACACACCATCACCCACCACCACACCATCACCCACACCATCACCCACACCATCACCCACACCACACCATCACCACACCACACCACACCTCACCACACCACCCCCACACCACCCACACCATCACCACACCACACCATCACCCACACCCACACCATCACACCACACCATCACCCACACCACATCCACCCACACCATCACACTATCCACCCACACCCACACCCACCATCACCCACACCATCACCCACACCACACCATCACCCCACACCATCACCCACCCACACCATCACCACACCACACCATCACCCACACCACACCATCACCCACACCATCACCCACACCATCACCCACACCACACCACCACACCACACCACACCATCACCATCACCCACACCATCACCCACACCATCACCCACACCCACCCACACCACACCATCACCACACCATCACCCACACCACACCCACCCACACCATCACCCACACCACACCATCACCCACACCATCACCCACACCACACCATCACCCACACACACCATCACCCACACCACACCATCACCACACCATCACCCACACCATCACCACACCATCACCCACACCACCACACCATCACCACACCATCACCCACACCATCACCACACCACACCATCACCCACACCATCACCCACACCACACCACCACCACACCATCACCCACACCATCACCACACCATCACCATCACCACACCATCACCCACACCACCATCACCACACCATCACCCACACCACACCATCACCCACACCCACACCACACCATCACCCCACACCATCACCCACACCATCACACCACACCACCATCACCCACACCATCCCACCACACCATCACCCCACACCATCACCCACACCATCACCATCACACCACACCATCACCCCACCCACACCATCACCCACACCATCACCCCACCACACACATCACCCACACCATCACCCACCCACACCATCACCCACACCATCACCATCACCACACCACACCATCACCCACACCATCACCACACCCACCACACCATCACCCACACCATCACCCACACCATCACCACACCATCACCCACACCATCACCCACACCACACCATCACCCATCACCACACCATCACCCACACCACACCCACCCACACCACACCACCATCACCATC
Organism: Procambarus clarkii; assembly: GCF_020424385.1. Lineage (NCBI taxonomy): Eukaryota > Metazoa > Arthropoda > Malacostraca > Decapoda > Cambaridae > Procambarus > Procambarus clarkii. The sequence goes on from NC_059580.1 coordinate 27,146,286, forward strand.
ACCACACCCACCACACCCACACCACACCGTCACACCACACCATCACCCCACACCATCACCCACACCACACCATCACCCACACCACACCACACCCACACCATCACCCACACCACACCCACACCACACACCACACCCACACCACACCATCACCCACCGTCCACCATCACCCACACCACACCATCACCCACACCACACACACACCATCACCCACACCATCACCCACCCACACACACCACCCACACCATCACCCACACCATCACCACACCATCACCACACCACACCATCACCCACACCACACCACCACCACACCACACCACACCACCCACACCATCACCACACCACACCACACCACACCACACCATCACCCACACCATCACCCACACCATCACCCACACCATCACCATCACCACACCACACCATCACCCACACCACACCATCACCCACACCATCACCCACCATCACCCACACCATCACCCACACCCACCATCACCACACCATCACACCACACCATCACCACACCATCACCACACCACACCATCACCCACACCATCACCCACACCACACCATCACCACACCATCACCCACCCACACCATCACCCACACCACACCATCACCCACACACCATCACCATCACCCACACCACACCATCACCACACCACACCATCACCCACCCACCACCACACCACACCATCACCACACCATCACCACACCACACCACACCACACCACACCATCACCACACCATCACCACACCATCACCACACCCACACCACACCACACACACCACACCACACTCACACCACACCATCACCACACCACACCACACCCACACCACACCATCACCACACCATCACCACACCATCACCACACCATCACCACACCATCACCCACCACCACCACCACACCACACCACACCACACCACACCACACCATCACCACACCATCACCACACCATCACCACACACACCATCACCCACACCACACCATCACCCCACCACACCACACCATCACCACACCACCACACCATCACCACACCATCACCATCACCACACACCACACCATCACCCACACCATCACACCATCACCACCACACCACACCACACCACACCACCACACCCACACACCACACCACCACACCACACCATCACCCACACCACACCACACACCACCACACCATCACCACACCATCACCCACACCACACCACACCATCACCACACCATCACACCCACCACACCACACCCACCCACACCACACCATCACCCACACCATCACCCACACCACATCATCACACCACACCATCACACCATCACCACACCATCACCCACACCACACCATCACCCACACCACACCATCACCCACCACACCATCACACCACACCATCACCATCACCCACACCACACCATCACCCACACCACACCACACACCATCACCACACCATCACCCACACCACACCATCACCCACACCACACCATCACCCACACCACACCATCACCCACACCACACCATCACCACACCACACCACACCATCACCCACACCATCACCACACCACCCACACCACACCCACCCACCACACCATCACCCACACCACACCATCACCCACACCACACCATCACATACACACCATCACCACACCACCATCACCCACCCACACCACACCCACCATCACCCACACCATCACCCACGCCACACCATCACCCAACACCATACCCACACCACACCATCACCCACACAACACCATCACCCACACACCATCACCCACACCACCATCACCCACACCACACCATCACCCACGCCACACCATCACCCACACCACACCATCACTTACAACACACCATCACCCACACCAAACCATCATCACACCACTACTGTGCCACTACTGGCACAGTAGTGGTGCCAGTAGTGGTGCCAGTAGTGGTGTCAGTAGTGGTGCCAGTAGTGGTGCCAGTAGTGATGCCAATAGTAGTGCCAGTAGTGGTGCCAGTAGTGGTGCCAGTAGTGGTGCCAGTAGTGGTGCCAGTAGTGGTGTTAGCCGGGTGACACCATCACCCACTCCACACCATCACACACCTCCACACCATCACACCACACCACACCCACACCACACCATCACCCACACCATCACCACACACCATCACCACACCACCACCACACCATCACCCACACACCATCACACCACACCATCACCACACCATCACCCACACCATCACCATCACCACACCATCACCATCACATCCCCCCCCCACACCATCACCCACACCACACCATCACCCACACCACACCATCACACCCACCACACCATCACCCACACCACACCATCACCCACACCACCACCCACACCACACCATCACCCACACCACACCATCACCACACCACCACACCACCCACACCACACCATCACCCACACCATCACCACACCACACCACACCATCACCACACCACACCACACCCACACCATCACCCACACCATCACCACACCATCACCCACACCACACCATCACCCACACCACACCATCACCACACCCACACCACACCATCACCCACACCATCACCACACCACACCACACCACACACCATCACACCATCACCACACCATCACACACCACACCACACCACACACCACACCATCACCCACACCACACCACACCACCCACACCATCACACCACACCACACCATCACCCACACCATCACCACACCATCACCCACACCATCACCACACCATCACCACCACACCACCACCCACACCATCACCCACACCATCACCCCACCATCACCCACACCATCACCCACACCATCACCCACACCACCCACACCATCACCCACACCATCACCACACCATCACCCACACCATCACCCACACCATCACCCACCATCACCCACACCACACCCACACCCACACCATCACCATCACCCACCACACCACACCACACCACCACCATCACACCACACCATCACCACACCATCACCACACCACCACACACCTTCACCATCACCATCACCCACACCATCACCCACACCACACCATCACCACACCATCACCCACACCACACCACACTTTCACCCACCATCACCATCACCCACACCATCACCCACACACATCACACCATCACCACACCATCACCCACACCCACCCACACCATCACCACACCATCCATCACCATCATCACACACACCACACTTCACCACACCATCACACCCACACCACACCACACCATCACCCACACCATCACCCACACCACACCACCCACACCATCACCATCACCACACCCACACCACACCATCACCCACACCATCCCCACACCATCACCACACCATCACCCACACCACACCCACACCACCACCATCACCCACACCATCACCACACCATCACCACACCATCACCACACCATCACCACACCATCACCCACTCCACCATCACCCACACCATCACCACACCCACACCACACCATCACCCACACCATCACACCACACCACCACACCATCACCCACACCATCACACCACACCCACACCATCACCACACCACACCACACCCACACCACACCATCACCACACCATCACCACACCATCATCACACCACACCATCACCACACCATCACCACACCACACCATCACACCACACCACACCACCACACCATCACCACACCATCACCCACCATCACCATCACCCACCACACCATCACCACACACCATCACCACACCATCACCACACCATCACCCACACCATCACCACACCATCACCACACCACACCACACCCACACCACACCATCACCACACCACACACCACACCCACACCACACCACACCATCACCCACACCATCACCCACACCATCACCACACCATCACCACACCATCACCACACCATCACCACACCATCACCACACCCACACCACACCATCACCACACCATCACCCCACCACACCATCACCACACCATCACCACACCCACACCACATGCTGGTCACCACACCATCACCACACCACACCATCACCACACCCACACCATCACCACACCATCACCCACACCATCACCACACCATCACCACACCATCACCCACACCATCACCACACCACACCACACCATCACACACCATCACCCACACCATCACCCACCACCACGTCACCACACCATCACCACCATCACCACACCATCACCCACACCACACCATCACCCACACCATCACCACACCACACCACACCATCACCACCACCACCCACACCACACCACATCACCCACACCATCACCACACCACACCATCACCCACACCATCACCACACCATCACCCCACCACCATCACCCACACCATCACCCACACCGTCACCACACCATCACCACACCATCCCCCACCACACCATCACCCACACCATCACCCCACATCACCACACCCACACCACACCATCACCCACACCATCACCCACCCACACACACCATCACCACACCATCACCACACCATCACCCACACCATCACCCACACACACCATCACCACACCATCACCACACCATCACCACACCCACCACACCATCACCACACCATCACCACACCATCACCACACCATCACCCACACCATCACCACACACGTCACCACACCATCACCACACCACACCACACCATCACCACACCATCACCACACCATCACCCACACCATCACCACACCATCACCACACCATCCCACACCACACCATCACCACACCACACCATCACCATCACCACCCACACCATCACCACACCACACCATCACACCACACCACACCATCACCACACCCACACCACACACCATCACCCACACCACACCACCACACCCACACCATCACCCACACCATCACCACACCATCACACCACACCATCACCACACCATCACCACACCATCACCACACCATCACCACACCATCACCACACCATCACCACACCACCCACACCATCACCACACCACCATCACCCACACCATCACCCACCACACCATCACCACACCATCACCACACCCACCCACACCATCACCCACACCACACCATCACCACACCATCACACCACACCATCACCACACCATCACCACACCATCACCACACCATCACCCACACCACACCATCACCCACACCATCACCCACACCATCACCACCACCATCACCCACCACCATCACCACACCATCACCACACCATCACCACACCATCACCACACCATCACCACACCGTCACACCACCGTCACCACACCCACACCACACCATCACCACACCGTCACACCCACACCATCACCACACCGTCACCACACCATCACCCACACCATCACCACACCACACCACACCATCACCCACACCACACCATCACACCACACCCACCACACCATCACCACACCATCACCCACACCATCACCACACCACACCATCACCACCCACACCCACCCACACCACACCACACCATCACCACACCATCACACCACACCCATCACACCACACCATCACCCACCATCACCACACCACACCCACACCATCACCCACACCATCACCACACCATCACCACACCCACCATCACCACACCACACCACACCATCACCACACCACACCATCACACCACACCACACCATCACCACACCATCACCCACACCATCACCACACCATCACCACACCATCACCACACCATCACCACACCATCACCCACACCATCACCCACACCACCATCACCCACACCACACCATCACCCACACCACACCATCACCACACCATCACCCACACCACACCACACCATCACCACACCACCACACCACACCATCACCACCACACCATCACCACACCATCACCCACACCACCACCCACACCACACCATCACCCACACCACACCCACACCATCACCCACACCATCACCACACCATCACCACACCATCACCACACCATCACCACACCATCACACCATCACACCACACCATCACCCACACCACACACACCATCACCACACCATCACACCACACCCACCACACCATCACCCATCACACCACACCACACCACACATCACCACACCATCACCACACCATCACCCACACCATCACCACACCATCACCACACCATCACCCACACCATCACCACACCACACCACACCATCACCACCCACACCACACCATCACCCACCACACCATCACCACACCCACACCACACCATCACCACACCATCACCCACACCATCACCACACCATCACCCACACCATCACCACACCATCACCCACCACACCACACCATCACCACACCATCACCCACCACCACACCACACCCACCCACACCACACCATCACCACACCATCACCCACACCACACCACACCATCACACCACACCATCACACCACACCACACCATCACCACACCATCACCACACATCACCCACACCACACCATCACCCACACCATCATCACCACACCATCACCACACCATCACCCACCACACCATCACCATCACCACCATCACCACACCATCACCACACCACCACCCACCACACCCATCACCCACACCATCACACCACACCATCACCCACACCATCACCACACCCACACCACACCCCACCACCATCACACCATCACCACACCATCACCACACCATCACCACACCATCACCACACCATCACCACACCATCACCACCACCATCACACACCACCATCACACCACACCATCACCACACCACACCACACCACACCATCACCCACACCACACCATCACCCACCACACCATCACCACACCATCACCACATCACCCACACCACACCATCACCACACCACACCATCACCACACCATCACCACACCATCACCATCACCACACCATCACCACACCATCACCCCACACCACACACCATCACCCACCATCACCACACCACACCACACCATCACCACACCATCACCACACCATCACCACACCATCACCCACACCACACCACACCACCACACCACACCACACCACACCATCACCCACACCATCACCACACCATCACCATCACCCACACACACCATCACCACACCATCACCCACACCATCACCCACACCACACACCATCACCACACCATCACCCACACCATCACCACACCCACACCACACCATCACCACACCATCACCCACACCACACCACACCATCACCACACCATCACCACACCATCACCCACACCATCACCACACCATCACCACACCATCACCACACCCACACCACACCATCACCACACCATCACCACACCATCACCCACACCATCACCACACCACACCACACCATCACCCACACCATCACCCACACCACACCCACACCATCACCCACACCACATCACACCACACCATCACCCACACCACACCACCCACCCACACCCCCACCCACACCATCACACCCACACCACACCACACCCACACCACACCATCACCCACACCATCACCACACCACACCACACCATCACCCCACCACCCCACCACCCACACCATCCCCCACACCACTCACACCACCACCACCACACCATCACCCACACCATCACCATCACCCACTCACACCATCACCATCACCACACCATCACCACACCATCACCCACACCACACCATCACCACACCACACCACACCCCCACCACACCCACACCATCACCCACACCACCCCACCCACACCATCACACCACACCATCACCCACACACCACCCACACCATCACCCACACCATCACCCACACCATCACCCACACCATCACCCACACCATCACCCACACCATCACCCACACCATCACACCATCACCACACCATCACACCACACCCACACCACACCATCACCCACACCATCACCACACCATCACCCACACCATCACCCACACCACACCACACCACACCATCACCACCACCCCCCACACCATCACCCACACCATCACCCACACCATCACCCACACCCACCCACCATCACCCACACCATCACCCACACCATCACCCACACCATCCTCCACACCATCACACCACACCATCACCCACACCACACCATCACACCACACCCACACACACCATCACCACACCACACCATCACCCACACCACACCACCCACACCATCACCACACCATCACCCACACCATCACCCCACACACCATCACCCACACCACCACCCCACCACCCCCACACCATCACCCACACCATCACCCACACCATCACCCACACCATCACCACACCATCACCCACACCATCTCCCACACCATCACCCACACCATCCCCCACACCATCACCCACACCATCACCCCACACCATCACCCACACCATTCACCACACCACCCACACCATCACCCACACCACACCACACCACACCATCACCCACACACACCATCACCCCACCATCACACCACACCATCACCCACACCACCATCACACCATCCACCACACCATCCCCCACACCACCCACACCATCACCCACACCACACACTCACACCATCACCAACACCCACACCACACCCACTCCACCACACCATCCCCACACCACTCACACCATCCCCACACCACACCATCACCCCACACACCATCACACCATCCCCCACACCACCCACCATCACCCACACCACACCATCACCCACTCACACCACCACACCCACCATCACCACACCACACCATCCCCCACACCACACCACCACCCACACCACACCCACACCACACCATCCCCCACCCACCCACACCACACCATCACCCACACCCATCCCCCACACCACACCCACACCACCCCCACCACACCACACCACACCATCACCCACACCACCACCACCCACACCACACCATCACCCACACCACCATCACCCACCACACCATCACCCACCATCCCCCACACCACACCACACCATCCACCACACCACTCACACCACCCCCCACACCACCCACACCACACCCCACCACACTCACACCATCCCCCACACCACCCACCATCCCCATCACCCACACATCACCACACCACACCTCCCCACACCCACCCACACCATCACCCACACCACACCATCACCCACCCCCACACCATCACACCACACCATCACCCACACCATCACCCACACCACACATCACCACCCACACCATCACCACACCACACCATCACCCACACCACACCACCATCCCCCACACCACTCACACCACACCACCACACCACTCACACCATCACCCACACCACACCACACCATCCCCCACACCATCACCCATCCCCCACCACCACTCACACCACACCCCACACCACACCATCACCCACACCACTCACACCATCCACCACACCACTCACCCACACCATCCACCCACCACTCACACCATCACCCACACCATCACCTCCCCACACCATCACCATCACCCACCACCATCACCCACACCACACCCCCACCCACACCACACCATCCCCCACACCACTCACACCATCCCCCACACCACACACACCATCCACACCATCACCCACACCATCCCCTACACCACCCATACCATCACCCACACCACACCACACCCACCCACACCATCACCCACACCATTCACACCACACCCCTACATCACCCACACCATCCTCCACACCACTCACCACCATCCCACACACCACCCACACCATCCCCCACACCACCCACACCATCCCCCACACCATCCCCCACACCACCACACCATCACCCACACCACCCACATCATCCCTTATACCACCCACACCATCCTCCACACGACCCACACCATTCACTACACACCACTCACACCATCCCCCACACCATCACCCACACCATCACCCACCACACCCACACCACACCACCCTCCACACCACCCACACCATCCCCCACACCACTCACACCATCCCCCACACCACTCACACCTCCCACACCATCCTCCACACCACCCCCCACACCAATCACACCATCCCCCACACCAATCACACCATCCCCCACACCACTCACACATCCCCCACACCACTCGCACCATCCCCCACCACCACCCACACCATCCCCCACACCACCCACACCATCCCCCACACCATCACCCACACCACTCTCACCATCCCCCACACCACCCACACCATCCCCCACACCACACCCACACCATCCTCCACACCACTCACACCATCCCCCACACCACCCACACCATCCCCACACCACTCACACCATCCCCCACACCATCACACCATCCCCCACACCACTCACACCATCCCCCACACCACCCACACCACACCACATCCACACACACCATCCCCCACCACCCACACCATCACCCACACCACCCACCACCCACACCATCACCCATCCCCCACACCATCACACCATCCCCCACACCACTCACACCATCACCCACCACACCATCACCCATCCCCACACCACACACTCACACCACACCATCACACCACACCACCATCCCACCACACCCACACCACACCCACACCACACCATCACACCACACCATCACCCACACCACACACCATCCCCCACACCACTCACACCATCACCCACACCACTCACACCATCCCCCACACCATCACCCACACCATCACCCACCACCACACCATCACCCACACCACTCACACCCACACCACCACCCCCACACCATCACCCACACCACACCATCACCCACACCACACCACACCACTCACACCACACCATCACACCACACCACACCATCCCCCACCACCACTCACACCATCCCCCACACCATCACCCTCACCCACACCATCACCCACACCACACCCATCCCCCACCCACACCCACCATCACCCACACCACACCATCACCCACACCACACCATCACACATCCCCCACACCACACCATCACACCATCACCCACACCACACCATCCCCCACACCACACCACACCCCACCCCACACCACACACACCACCCACCCCACACCATCACACCATCCCCCACACCACTCACACCATCACCCACCACCACACCATCACCACACCACTCACACCATCCCCCCCACCACTCACACCATCCCCCACACCACATCACACACCCACACCACCCACACCATCCCCCACACCACCACACCATCACCACACCACACCATCCCCCACACCACCCACACCATCCCCCCACCACACACCATCACCCACACCACACCATCACCCCCCACACCATCACACCCCCACACCACTCACACCATCCCCCACACCACTCACACCATCCCCCACACCACTCACACCATCCCCCACACCACTCACACCATCCCCACACCACACACCATCACCCACACCAACACCATCACCCACACCATCCCCCACACCCACACCATCACCCACACCACCCACCACACCACTCACACCATCCCCCACACCACTCACACCATCCCCCACACCACTCACACCACCCCCCACACCACCCACACACACCATCCCCCACACCACTCAGGCCACACCATCACCCACACCACACCATCACCCACACCACACCATAGCCCACACCACTCACCATTCTGTGGCGCACACACCATCCCCCACACCACTCACACCATCCCCCACACCACTCACACCATCCCCCACACCACCCACACCATCCCCCACACCACTCACACCATCCACTATGGGAGCCTGGTGGATAGCGCGCAGGACTCGTAATTCTGTGGCGCGGGTTCGATTCCCGCACGAGGTAGAAACAAATGGGCAAAAGTTTTTTTCACCCTAAGTGCCCCTGTTACCTACCAGTAAATAGGTACCTGGGAGTTAGTCAGCTGTCACGGGCTGCTTCCTGGGGTGTGTATGTGTGTGGTGTGGGAAAAAAAAAAGTAATTAGCAAACAGTTGATTGACAGTTGAGAGGCGGACCGAAAGAGCAAAGCTCAACCCCCGCAAAAACTCAACTAGTAAACACAACTAGTAAACACTCACACAATTCCCCACACCACTCACACCATCCCCCAAACCACCCACACCACTCACACCATCCCCCACACAACCCACACGAACCCCCACGCCATCCCCCACACCACTCACACCATCCCCCACACAACTCACACCTCCCACACCATCCCCCACACCACTCACACCACCCACACCATCCCCCACACTACTCACATCACTCACACCATCCCCCACACCACCTACACCATCCCACACACCACTCACACCATCCCCCACACCACTCACACCACCCACACCATCCCCCACACCACTCACACCATCCCCCACACCACTCACACCATCCCCCACATCACTCACACCATCCCACACACCACTCACACCATCCCCCACACCCCTCACACCACCCACACCATCCCCCACACCACTCACACCATCCCCCACACCACCCACACCATCCCCCACACCACTCACACCATCCCCCACACCACTCACACCATCCCCCACATCACTCACACCATCCTCCACACCACTCACACCACCCACACAATCCCCCACACCACTCACACCACCCACACCATCCCCCACACCACTCACACCATCCTCCCACACCACCCACACCACTCACACCATCCCCCACATCACTCACACCATCCCCCACACCACTCACACCATCCCCCACACCACCCACACCATACCCCACACCACCCACACCATCCCCCACACCACCCACACCAACCACACCACCCACACCATCCCCCACACCACTCACACCATCCCCCACATCACCCACACCACTCACACCATCCCCCACACCACTCACACCATCCCCGACACCACTCACACCATCCCCCACACCACTCACACCACCCACACCATCCCCCACACCAATCACACCATCCCCCACACCACTCACACCATCCCCGACACCACTCACACCATCCCCCACACCACTCACACCATCCTCCACACCACTCACACCATCCCCCACACCACTCACACCACCTACAACCATCACACCATCCCCCACACCACCCACACCACTCACACCATTCCCCACACCATCCCCGACACCATCCACCACACCACCCACATTATCCTCCACACCACCCACACCATCCCCCACACCACTCACACCATCCCCCACACCACTCACACCATCCTCCACACCACTCACACCATCCCCCACACCACCCACACCACTCACACCATCCCCCACACCACTCACACCATCCCCCACACCACTCACACCATCCCCCACACCACCCACACCATCCCCCACACAACTCACACCATCCCCACACCACTCACACCATCCCCCACACCACTCACACCATCCCCCACACCACTCACACCATCCCCCACACCACTCACATCATCCCCACACCACTCACACCATCCCCACACCACTCACACCATCCCCCACACCACTCACACCATCCCCCACACCACCCAACCATCCCCCACACCACTCACACCATCCCCCACACCACTCACACCATCCCCCACACCACCCAACCATCCCCCACACCTCTCACACCATCCCCCACACCACCCACACCATCCCCCACACCACTCACACCATCCCCCACACCACTCACACCATCCCCCACACCACCCACACCATTCCCCACACCACTCACACCATCCCCCACACCACTCAACACCCACACCATCCTCCACACCACTCACACACCATCCCCCACACCACCCACACCATCCCCCACACCACTCACACCATCCCCCACACCACTCACACCATCCCCCACACCACTCACACCATCCCCCACACCACTCACACCATCCCCCACACCACTCCACCATCCCCCACACCACTCACACCATCCCCCACACCACTCACACCATCCCCCACACCACTCCACATCCCCCCACCACTCACACCATCCCCCACCACCACCTCACACCATCATCCCCCACACACCACCTCACACCATCCCCCACACCACCACACCATCCCCCACACCACACACCACACCATCCCCCACACCACTCACACCATCCCCCACACCACTCACACCATCCCCCACACCACCACACCATCCCCCACACCACCACACCATCCCCCACACCACCACACCATCCCCCACACCACTCACACCATCCCCCACACCACTCACACCATCCCCCACACCACTCACACCATCCCCCACACCACTCACACCATCCCCCACACCACTCACACCATCCCCCACACCACTCACACCATCCCCCACACCACTCACACCATCCCCCACACCACTCACACCATCCCCCACACCACTCACACCATCCCCCACACCACTCACACCATCCCCCACACCACTCACACCATCCCCCACACCACTCACACCATCCCCCACACCACTCACACCATCCCCCACACCACTCACACCATCCCCCACACCACTCACACCATCCCCCACACCACTCACACCATCCCCCACACCACTCACACCATCCCCCACACCACTCACACCATCCCCCACCCACTCACACCATCCCCCACACCACCCACACCATCCCCCACACCACTCACACCATCCCCAACACCACTCACACCATCCCCCACACCACCCACACCATCCCCCACACCACTCACACCACCCACACCACTCACACCATCCCCCACACCACCCACACCATCCCCCACACCACTCACACCATCCCCCACACCACTCACACCATCCCCCACACCACCCACACCATCCCCCACACCACTCACACCACCCACACCACTCACACCATCCACCACACCACTCACACCATCCCCCACACCACTCACACCATCCCCCACACCACTCACACCATCCCCCACACCACTCACACCATCCCCCACACCACTCACACCATCCCCCACACCACTCACACCATCCCCACACACCACCATCCCCCACACCACCACCATCCCCCACCACTCACACCATCCCCCACACCACTCACACCATCCCCCACACCACTCACACCATCCCCCACACCACTCACACCATCCCCCACACCACTCACACCATCCCCCACACCACTCACACCATCCCCCACACCACTCACACCATCCCCCACACCACCCACACCATCCCCCACACCACTCACACCATCCCCCACACCACTCACACCATCCCCCCACCATCCCCCACACCACTCACACCATCCCCCACACCACTCACACCATCCCCCACACCACCCACACCATCCCCCACACCACTCACACCATCCCCCACACCACTCACACCATCCCCCACACCACTCACACCATCCCCCCACACCACTCACACCATCCCCCACACCACCACACCATCCCCCCCCACACCATCCCCACACCACCACACCATCCCCCACACCACCCACACCATCCCCCACACCACTCACACCATCCCCCCACCACTCACACATCCCCCACACCACTCACACCATCCCCCACACCACTCACACCATCCCCCACACCACTCACACCACCCACACCATCCCCCACACCACTCACACCATCCCCCACACCACTCACATCACATACACCCATCACACCATCCCCCACACCACTCACGCCACCCACACCACTCACACCATCCCCCACACCACTCACACCATTCCCCACACCACTCACACCATCCCCCACACCACCACACCCCCCACACCACCCACACCATCCCCCACACCACCACACCATCCCCCACACCACTCACACCATCCCCCACACCACTCACACCATCCCCCACACCACTCACACCATCCCCCACACCACTCACACCATCCCCCACACCACTCACACCATCCCCCACACCACTCACACCATCCCCCACACCACCCACACCATCCCCCACACCACTCACACCATCCCCCACACCACTCACACCATCCCCCACACCACTCACACCATCCCCCACACCACTCACACCATCCCCCACACCACTCACACCATCCCCCACACCACCCAACCATCCCCCACACCACTCACACCATCCCCCACACCACCCACACCATCCCCCACACCACCCACACCATCCCCCAGACCACTCACACCATCCCCCACACCACTCACACCATCCCCCACACCA
The DNA here is from genome assembly GCF_020424385.1 of Procambarus clarkii. NCBI lineage: Eukaryota > Metazoa > Arthropoda > Malacostraca > Decapoda > Cambaridae > Procambarus > Procambarus clarkii. The sequence goes on from NC_059580.1 coordinate 27,162,093, forward strand.
CCCACACCATCCCCCCCCACTCACACCATCCCCCACACCACTCACACCATCCCCCACACCACTCACACCATCCCCCACACCACCCACACACCATCCCCCACACCACTCACACCATCCCCCACACCACTCCACACCATCCCCCACACCACCCACACCATCCCCCACACCACTCACACCATCCCCACACACCACTCACACCATCCCCCACACCACTCACACCATCCCCCACACCACTCACACCATCCCCCACACCACTCACACCATCCCCCACACCACTCACACCATCCCCCACACCACTCACACCATCCCCCACACCACTCACACCATCCCCCACACCACTCACACCATCCCCCACACCACTCACACCATCCCCCACACCACTCACACCATCCCCACACCACTCACACCATCCCCCACACCACTCACACCATCCCCCACACCACTCACACCATCCCCCACACCACTCACACCATCCCTCTCACCACCCAACCGTCCCCCACACCATCCCCCACACCACCCACACCATCCCCCACACCACTCACACCATCCCCCACACCACTCACACCATCCCCCACACCACTCACACCATCCCCCACACCACACACACCATCCCCCACACCACTCACACCATCCCCCACACCACTCACAACACCCACACCATCCTCCACACCACTCACACCATCCCCCACACCACCCACGCCATCCCCCACACCACTCACACCATCCCCCACACCACTCACACCATCCCCCACACCACTCACACCATCCCCCACACCACCCCCCACACCGCTCACACCACCCACACTATCCCCCACACCACTCACACCATTAACACCACCCACAACACTCACACCATCCCCCACAACACTCACACAATCCCCCACACCACTCACACCATCCCCCACACCACTCACACCATCCACACCATCCCCCACACCACTCACACCATCCCCCACACCACCCACACCATCCCTATCACCACCCACACCATCCCCCACACCACTCACACCATCCCCCACACCACTCACACCATCCCCCACACCACTCACACCATTCCCCACACCACTCACACCATTCCCCACACCACTCACACCATCCCCCACACCACCCACACCACTCACACCATCCCCCACACCACTCACACCATCCCCCACACCATCCCCAAATAACACAGACGAGCAAGGAAGGTCCCAGGAAGAAGCATGTAAGGGCCAAACAAAATGCCACAACCAGCCCCCAACACACATCCCCAGTATCAAAACTGAAGCAAAATATCACCTCACAACATCCTGACACAATGTAACATTTACCTCATAACATTCACCTCCACCATTGAACTCGTAACAGCGTGGAGCTGGGGCCCCCTTGATTGACTCAAGCATCGGTTGGACATGTATATGAGTGGGACCGGATGGGTATAAACAGGAGCTGCCTCGCATGGGGCAACAGGTCCCCTGCAGCCATCTCTGTTCTTATGTTCTTATATTCGTATCCAAAAATCCACGAACCAGCACCTGGCCGAAAGAGACGCCAGACCACATAAACTCACCTGCAGAGTGTAGGTATGAATGTGTCACGACGCAACCTAGCCGAGAAGATTCCGGGAGCACTGCCAGAGGAAGAAGGCCAGAGCCGCCTACGCAGAAGAAGAGTAGGGTAAAGGAGAATGCGGCGCCCCACGCCCAGATGCAGGGAAAACCAGACGTCCTCCCCATAGTGGCAATCCAGAACACCCCCCCCCCCCTACAGTATCTACGGGGCACGGACTGGAGAGAGGAGACGAGAGGAGAGGAGCGAGAGGCAAAGCACCCAAGAGAAAAAGGACACGAAACACCAGCACTCATGGACACTGCCTATACCAAAACAAACTCCCCTGGAGCATGCACAGGACACATGAGGTCTGACTCGCACAACCCTGCCTGGCGGAGAGAGCGCCAACTAGAAGTATTTAAGGAATATTAACAGTGCCAAGACAGAGCATGTTGGGAAGATACAATTACAAAAGAATGAGACAGGACCAAAATCCAAGAAGAAGCATGGAAGAGGACCAATGAGCCCTAGAAAGACTGGAGGGATGCCACACGTAAAGACGATAGACGTTCCAATACTGTAATACAGGAAGAAGTGAAAATCTTCCCGAACCTTCGAGAACTCACAGAAGCAAGCACACACACGAAGGCTCATAAAGGCACAGTCGCACCTGTGACCAAAAGCCTTGAAGAACCCCAAAAAGAGGGGAACATGACCCCAACTTGATGGAGAAGTCCCATCCCCGAGAGAAGGGGGAGTAAATGGAGAAGAGCACCCATCGACAGGACGGAACCGATGGACCTAAGGGACAAGGAACTGAACATGGGGAGGGGGCCGCCACCCAACAACCCCTACGTAGATGGAGGAAAGGAAAAACCCACACTCTGTAACCGCAAGCCCCACTCATAGGGTAGAAAAACTCTAGCAGGGTCCAACGGGGCCCGAGGCCCCCCAAAAGTCAGCCCCTCCCCAGCCCCAGGAACCCACACGGTAGGCCCCAGGGTCAAGCCGTCCCCCCAAAGCCACAGCCGCGCAAGAACAACCCGGGGCAGCCGGAAAAATACTAAGGAAGGGAGCCCACTGGCAGACTCATACAACACGACTGGAGGAACAGGCTAGAATGCCTCTGTCGCCACCCCAGAAGGGGAATTCCCCGAGACCGCACAAGTCTCAAGACCATCAAAGCCCTGCCCCGACCCCGAACCCACAGACGGTGAGGATCCGGATGCAAGAAGAAGGGGGGCCCAGACCAAACAACAACAGGGGAAAGACAAGGGGGCACGGACGGAAACAAAACCGAAGCAACCAACACCCCTAGGCCCCGTCACAACAACCAAAACGGGGCAGCCTCGGGGCTCCTAGGGGAAGCAAGCAACATAGCGTATTGCACCTGAACTCAGCGTGCAATGCCCGTGCTGCCTGCACCTGCATAGTCAGCATAAAACTGGGTAACCAAGTCACAAACAAGCAATAAAACTCGCAGGACTCCGGGCCGAAGATGCCACCGACCGGACAGGCAACAGACGGAAGCAAAAACAGTGAGAGGCACCCTGAGGCAAGGGAACAGAGCAACCCTCTAACTCGCACAAAGCAAGGGGGGGACTATGGGGTCACATCCATCAGACCCACACATCCCTGTGGGGATTCCCAGGGTCCTGAGACGGAACTCAAGCTCAGAGAAGCCCAGGCAGGGTACTGCTAACCGGCACCCAAGTCTACCAAACAACTTTCTAAGAACTGAACCCTCGGGACATGTACACTCATGGGGACCTAGCAGGGGAAACCACCGGAAGAAGGAAGAGTACGCAGTACACAGGGGGCAAGAACCAAGGCAGACTCCTCCCCCCTCCCCACCAGGCACGCAAACAAAAAGAAAAAGGAAACCCTGCCAGAGGACATCGTACCCAGGCGGAACAGAGCTGGCCTCTATGATTGGTGAAAACAAGCTGTGCAGTACCCTGCACCCCTACCAGTGCAAACTGCCCCCCTACCCTAAGGAGAACAAGGGAGACAGAACACCCCAGCACACAAAGGGTGGCTGAAAACTAAGCAGTAAACGGCCTAGCAGAGGCAGAACCCATGGAACTTGTGGAAGGTAGCCCCATTGGCAGTACTTACAGGGCACCAAGGGAAGGAAACCCTTGGCGCATGCAACCCGAGTACTGGAGAATCACTCCTGGCTCACACACAACATAGAAGACGGACACCACACACAAGGCAAAGTGCTGAAACAACCACTGGAGCCAGAGCACATGACCGTTGCCTATAGCATCAGCCTCAGAACTGAGAGGTGGATAGCCAGCGCGGGGTCTGGAGCTCTCCCTTCCCCCTCCTGGGGAGCTGCGCAGACCGCGGCGCGGCGACATGTGACATCACACTCGTTTGGTTGTTTCTGTTTGGGGAGTTCTATCCATTTGTTCAGCTTTCTGTAGCAATTTTCACCAGAATAGGGGTTTGTTTTGGGATGCCTACCTTTCTGGGTGCCTAACCCGGTCGATGGCAGACAGAATGCTTCCAACGACACGGGAGTTTCTATGAGCCATCGCTCCTCGTGCCCCTGTGAGGTGGGGGGGGGGGGACCAGGTTCTGGCTCGTGGTTCCCGGTAGGCCCACAGAGCTCGATACACATGACTGATGCCAAAGTCTGACATTAGCATATCAGCGTTGATTTCTCTGGGGAGCTGACCCCCAGAAAACAAATATTAAGTGTAACTGTATTAGTATCAGTTAAAAAGGCAGTATCAGTCAAAATGTTTGCATTGGTTTACCTCTATTATGTACTGTGTACTGTAATAAAAGCAAACAATGGTATCAGGAGTTTTTTAGGATATGTCAGAGCCATTCAAATTTAATCATTTTTCTGCAAGAGTTATTCCACTGAAAGTGTAAAATACTATGTACATGAAAACAGTGTATAAACCACTTAATAACATACCACTGAAGATGCCTTCCATGAATGATGTCCGAGAGTCTGGGCATGCAGACATTTTACAAGTTTCAAACATTTTAGTATTATCACATTGAGCAGCCCCTTTTTTTTCAATAAGTATTTCTTCATACTCAGAAGTGGTCACTTTATCCTTTTTTAAAGAAGGTGCAGAAACTTTTTTAAATTTATCATGATGATTATTAAGGAAAAACTTTTCAGTATCAAGTAAAAGAGAAAAAGGGCCTTCATCTGCTGGTCGCCTTAACTTGATACTTTCAATTATCCAATCACCATTAACAATATGGGGCTTGAATATCCGGGCACCTTCTTTGATTTTCTCATTACTCTTTCCTGTTGACAAGTTAATTATCTATTAATATATCTTTATTCTGAGTTGATAATAAATGTTAAGACAAAATGTGAATTAGCAAAGTATCATTTAAAATAAATAGTACAATTGGTCGAGAGTTTGAAGCAAGATTTAGAGTAAATTATATACCACCCATGTTGCCAAGTTTTATCTGAAACATAAAAGAATACATTCAACAGATTAATTATAAATATATATATATATATATATATATATATATATATATATATATATATATATATATATATATATATATATATATATATATATATATATATATATATATATATATATATATAATGTCGTACCTAGTAGCCAGAACTCACTTCTATGCCTACTATGCAAGGCCCGATTTGCCTAATAAGCCAAGTTTTCATGAATTAATTGTTTTTCGACTACCTAACCTACCTAACCTAACCTAACAAAACTTTTTCGGCTACCTAACCTAACCTAACCTATAAAGATAGGTTAGGTTAGGTTAGGTAGGGTTGGTTAGGTTCAGGCATATATCTACGTTAATTTTAACTCCAATAAAAAAAAATTGACCTCATACGTAATGAAATGGGTAGCTTTATCATTTCGTAAGAAAAAAATTAGAGAAAATATATTAATTCAGGAAAACTTGGCTTATTAGGCAAATCGGGCCTTGCATAGTAGGCCGAGAAGTGCGTTCTGGCTACTAGGTACGACATATATATATATATATATATATATATATATATATATATATATATATATATATATATATATATATATATATATATATATATATATATATATGTCGTACCTAGTAGCCAGAACTCACTTTTTGGCCTACTATTCAAGGCCCGATTTGCCTAATAAGCCAAGTTTTCCTGAATTAATATATTTTTTCTAATTTTTTTCTTATGAAATGATAAAGCTACCCATTTCATTATGTATGAGGTGAATTTTTTTTATTGGAGTTAAAATTAACGTAGATATATGACCGAACCTAACCAACCCTACCTAACCTAACCTAACCTATCTTTATAGGTTAGGTTTGGTTAGGTAGCGGTAAAAGTTAGGTTAGGTTAGGTTAGGTAGGTTAGGTAGTCGAAAAACAATTAATTCATGAAAACCTGGCTTATTAGGCAAATCGGGCCATGCATAGTAGGCTGAGAAGTGCGTTCTGGCTACTAGGTACGACATATATATATATATATATATATATATATATATATATATATATATATATATATATATATATATATATATATATATATATATATATATATATATATATATATATATATATATATATATATATATATATATATGTCGTACCTAATAGCCAGAACGCACTTCTCAGCCTACTATTCAAGGCCCGATTTGCCTAATAAGCCAAGTTTTCATGAATTAATGTTTTTTCGTCTACCTAACCTACCTAACCTAACCTAACCTAGCTTTTTTTGGCTACCTAACCTAACCTTACCTATAAATATAGGTTAGGTTAGGTTAGGTAGGGTTGGTTAGGTTCGGTCATATATCTACGTTAATTTTAACTACAATAAAAAAAAATTGACCTCATACATAATGAAATGGGTAGCTTTATCATTTCATAAGAAAAAAATTAGAAAAAATATATTAATTCAGGAAAACTTGGCTTATAAGGCAAATCGGGCCTTGAATAGTAGGCCAAAAAGTGAGTTCTGGCTACTAGGTACGACATATATATATATATATATATATATATATATATATATATATATATATATATATATATATATATATATATATATATGTCGTACCTAATAGCCAGAACGCACTTCTCAGCCTACTATTCAAGGCCCGATTTGCCTAATAAGCCAAGTTTTCATGAATTAATGTTTTTTCGTCTACCTAACCTACCTAACCTAACCTAACCTAGCTTTTTTGGCTACCTAACCTAACCTTACCTATAAATATAGGTTAGGTTAGGTTAGGTAGGGTTGGTTAGGTTCGGTCATATATCTACATTAATTTTAACTCCAATAAAAAAAATTGACCTCATACATAAAGAAAAGGGTGGCTTTATCATTTCATAAGAAAAAAATTATAGTAAATATATTTATTCAGGAAAACTTGGCTTATTAGGCAAATCGGGCCTTGAATAGTAGGCTGAGAAGTGAGTTCTGGCTACTAGGTACGACATATGTCTATATATATATATATATATATATATATATATATATATATATATATATATGTTGTACCTAGTAGCCAGAACGTCGTACTCGGCCTACTATGGAAGACCCGATTTGCCTATTAGGCAAAGTTTTCCTGAATTAATATATTTTCTCTAATTTTTTTATTATGAAATGATAAAGCTACCCATTTCATTATGTATGAGGTCAATTTTTTTTTATTGGAGTTAAAATTAACGTAGATATATGACCGAACCTAACCAACCCTACCTAACCTAACCTATCTTTATAGGTTAGGTTAGGTTAGGTTAGGTAGCCGAAAAAGTTAGGTTAGGTTAGGTAGGTTAGGTAGTCGAAAAACAATTACTTCATGAAAACTTGGCTTATTAGGCAAATCGGGCCTTGCATAGTAGGCCAAGAAGTGCGTTCTGGCTACTAGGTACGACATATATATGTCGTACCTAGTAGCCAGAACTCACTTATCAGCCTACTATGCAAGGCCCAATTTGCCTAATAAGCCAAGTTTTCATGAATTAATTGTTTTTCGACTACCTAACCTACCTAACCTAACCTAACCTAACTTTTTCGGCTACCTAACCTAACCTAACCTATAAAGATAGGTTAGGTTAGGTTAGGTAAGGTTGGTTAGGTTTGGTCATATATCTACCTTAATTTTAACTCCAATAAAAAAAAATTGACCTCATACATAATGAAATGGGTAGCTTTATCAATTCATAAGAAAAAAATTAGAGAAAATATATTAATTCAGAAAAACTTTGCTTATTAGGCAAATCTGGCCTTGCATAGTAGGCCAAGAAGTGCGTTCTGGCTACTAGGTACGACATATATATATATATATATATATATATATATATATATATATATATATATATATATATATATATATATATATATATATATATATATATATATATATATATATATATATATAATATATATATATGTCGTACCTAGTAGCCAGAACGCACTTCTCAGCCTACTATGCAAGGCCCGATTTGCCTAATAAGCCAAGTTTTCATGAATTAATGTTTTTTCGACTACCTAACCTACCTAACCTAACCTAACTTTTTCTGCTACCTAACCTAACCTAACCTAACCTATAAAGATAGGTTAGGTTAGGTTAGGTAGGGTTGGTTAGGTTTGGTCATATATATACGTTAATTTTAACTGCAATAAAAAAAAATTGACCTCATACATAATGAAATGGGTAGCTTTATCATTTCATAATAAAAAAATTAGAGAAAATATATTAATTCAGGAAAACTTGGCTTATTAGGCAAATCGGGCCTTGCATAGTAGGCTGAGAAGTGAGTTCTGGCTAATAGGTACGACATTATATATATATATATATATATATATATATATATATATATATATATATATATATATATATATATATATATATATATATATATATGTCGTACCTAGTAGCCAGAATGCACTTCTCGGCCTACTATGCAAGGCTCGATTTGCCTAATAGGCCAAGTTTTCCTGAATTAATATATCTTCTCTAATTTTTTTCTTATGAAATGATAGAGCTACCCATTTCATTATGTATGAGGTCAATTTTTTTTTATTTAAGTTAAAATTAACGTAGATATATGACAGAACCTAACCAACCCTACCTAACCTAACCTAACCTATCTCTATCGGTTAGGTTAGGTTAGGTAGCAGAAAAAGTTAGGTTAGGTTAGGTAGGTTAGGTAGTCGAAAAAACATTAATTCATGAAAACTTGGCTTATTAGGCAAATTGGGCCATGCATAGTTGGCTGAGAAGTGCGTTCTGGCTATTAGGTACGACATATATATATATATATATATATATATATATATATATATATATATATATATATATATATATATATATATATATGTATGGAGCACAATTTCACAAATATTGGGATCCAAGAAGATTTTAAATAACAAACCAACAGCCTACTAATTCCATTGACGTCAATGAGATAATCCTTTCCCTTAAAACCAAGCCTAGTGCCCTCGAGGAAATACTAACCTTAATTTACAAAAAAGCCTCCAGATCTTTAGCCCCTGCTATTGCATTGCTCTTCAACAAGTCACTTGAACCCAAACCTTTCCAGATATGCTAAAAAAAGCGAGAGTAACCCCTGTACACAAATGTGGTGATCTCACAGATGTTAACAACTACAGACCTATATCAATCCTGCCTAACTTGTCAAAAATATTTGAAAAACTAATCTACAAGCAGCTTTACTCTTATCTAGCCAAACACAATATACTTAGCTCTTGTCAATATGGCTTCAGACCCAAAGAAAGCACTAACGATGCACTTATTAGTATGATTAACTTGATTCATGCAGCTCTTGATAAAAAGGAGTTCCCTGTTGGGTTATTTGTTGACCTGCGTAAGGCTTTTGACACTGTCAATAACCAAAACCTTCTTAAATTACATCATTATGGAGTCAGAGGACACTCCCTGCAATACCACAAATCTTACTTTACTGACAGGCTCCAGTATGTTTCTGTGAATAATTCAATTTCTCCCACCCCTACCCATCAACATTGGTGTTCCTCAGGGCAGCATACTTGGCCCTCTCCTCTTTCTCATCTACATTAATGACCTTCCAAATGCCTCCCAACACCTCAAACCGATTCTATTTGCCGACGACACAACCTTCATTTACTCCAGTCCTGACCCCCTTGCTCTAAATGCCACAGTAAATACTGAGCTAGAGAAAGTCCATCTTTGGCTAACTGCGAACAAACTCACCCTTAACATTGACAAAACGGTCTATATTCTGTTTGGCAATAAATCCTCCAATCAAATAAATCTCAAAATAAACAATACCCAAATTTGTAACAAATTAGATGGCAAACTCCTTGGCGTTCTCATCGACCACAAGCTGAATTTCCAGGGACACATTCTAAATATATCAAAAAAAGTTTCAAAAACTGTTGGCATTCTTTCTAAGATCAGATATTATGTACCCCGCCCTGCCCTGGTGACTCTATTACTCCCTCATCTATCCATATCTCAACTATGGTATTTGTGCTTGGGGTTCTACTACCCAAAATCATTTATGTCCTCTAATTACTCAACACAAAGCTGCTATTAGGACAATATCCAACTCTGGCCCCAGACATCACTCGGTACCCCTACTCAAATCTCTGAATATGTTAGACATTAAGTCACTGCACATTCTCTCATGTGTATTATACATATATAAAACGCTAAACTGTAATGCCAATCCTGACCTCAAAAGCTTCATAGAAGGTTGTAACAGAACCCATGAGCACCACACCAGAAATAAATACAGTTTTGATATTCCTAGAGTTCGACTTAATCAAACTAGAAATGCTCTACAAATCAAGGGACCCAGATTGTGGAATGACCTTCCCAACCATGTTAAAGACTGTACCTCTCTCAACCAGTTTAAGATAAAAACGAAGCTATACCTAATAAATTCCCTGTAACCTACCTTACCTCTCTATTGTCAACCAATGTGTGTTTTTTTTTTTAAGAGCGCTGTTTGTTGACAGAATTGTATTTGTGCTGCTTTTTCAGCTATGTTTTCATTCCATGTTTTCATTTTACTCCTTATGCTCAATTAGTATTAAGCTTCAGTCATTTAAGTTTTTCATGCCCGAAACGCTTTGCGTAATAGTGGCTTTAGGCATTGTATGTACTAGCCCTATCTATAAATCCATCACTCTTTGTAAAATCTCTTGTATGTATGTACCTTATTTAAATAAACATTTGATTTGATTTCATTTGATTTGAATCATTCCAGGCATAGCTTAATCCATGCCTGGATTAAGCTTGACTTGTGCATTATTGATCACACATTTGAGGAACCTCCTGTTTCCCCTAGCAATGATTCACTGCCCTGTTGTAACAATAGCCACCTAAAGTTACCTTGCCTGCAAACTAGATAAAGCAATGTCAAAGATTTAAGAGTAATCATGTTAGAATACCTTACATTTAAAGAACATGACAAAAAAGCTGTCAACTGCAAGAAAAATGAAAGGTTGGATAACAAGAACTTTTCAAACAAAAGATGCCACACCAATGATGATATTTTAAGAGAGTACTAGAGACCTCTAGAGATACATAATATAGTAATTTAAACTTGCAAAATACTAGAAGGACTGATTCTAAATCTGCACACAGAAATAATACCACACGAGACAAGAAGTCATGGCAGGATGTGCAAAATAACCCCACTGAGAAGCAGAGATGCAATAGGTTATCTTGAGGTTATCTTGAGACGATTTCGGGGCTGTTAAGTGTCCACGCGGCCCGGTCCTCGACCAGGCCTCCACCCCCAGGAAGCAGCCCGTGACAGCTGACTAACTCCTAGGTATCTATTTACTGCTAGGTAACAGGGGCATCAGGGGTGATAGAAACTCTGCCCATTGTTTCTCGCCGGCGTCCAGGATCGAACCTGTGACCACAGGATCACGCGTCTAGTGTTCTGTCCGCTCAGCCACCGGCTCCACCAGCTCTAGGTACACCCATTAAGAACTATTAACGTCAAACACTTTTCACCGCTCTCCCGGGAGGGGATAGGGGAAGCCTCAGACCTCTCGCATCAGCTATCCACACCCCAGTTTGAGGCTGGATGTTAAAACATGCAAAAAAACGCCAACCGGGGGGAGGGAGGGTTGCCGGGGAGTCTCCTGGTCTCACCCAGAAAATGGCGTTTCATTACATTCAATGCAGGTTATCTGGGGGGAAGCCCCCTTATGCTCCCCAGAACTACATCACAAGACAAAAATAAAAAATGGACTTACCCTGGAGGCGGTTGGCACTAGCTCCTCAAAGCGAAGTCGAAACAATAGGCTGCAACCGCCGACCTAAAGCAACATAGGCCCGACTAGGCCCAGGAACATTTATCAGGTACCATGCAGCCAGGACCCTGTTTGCCCATCAAAAACCCCATGCCCGAATGTCAGCCCAAGACATATTACCGAAGACAGCAACAAGCACAGCAAACTTACGAACATTGTGGGCACTGGAATAGACCTCAGGCTAGCTGGACCGAATAACACTGCAAACGACTTGAGAAACCCGAACCCTGAAAAAGGGTAGAAGGGAGACCAGATCAACCCAGAGCGCATTCCCGGACACACAGGCCGTGGTGCGCAAATAACAGCAGAGAGCCAAAACCAGACACAGAACATGATGCAACTCCGGCCTGACCAACCAAGCATCAACAACCCAAGAGCCCCTCCGGCAATCAGCCGTCTTATTCTTCACCAAAAAAGAGGGAGGCGGCTGCAACCGAGCAAACCTATCACCAGAACAAAACGAGCAGAAACCCCTGCACCGGAGAAGAGCATGAAGCTCCCCGACTCGATCCCCAGAGGCCAATGCCAACAAGAAAAGAGCCTTGGAAAACCTGTCCTGAACCAAAGGGGCCACAATACACTGAGGAGAAGAGAGAGAAGAGAGCACCCGGTCCAAGGAACAGGCCAGCTCAAGTGGCACATGAGCAGGCCAGACATGAAGCAACGCACGAGAGAACTTGCGAAACGCCACAAAAGTAACATCAATACAGAAAGCATGCTGCAGTAGCTCTGCCAGCGCCACACGATACGAGGCGACAGTATTCAGCATAAGATGACGGTCCTGAAACAACCACGAGAAGGAAAGACAAGACAACTGTAACCGAAAGTGAAGTATACCTTCGTAGCGAGGGAAAGAAATGGAAGGACCACCAGGAAACTTCATACTGCCACCGAGATGAAGCCCGCAGGTGGGACACCATCAACGAAGTTACCTGATAACCATAGAGATGGTGATGGACTCTAGTCAAAAAGACCAGACATGAAGACTCGAGGAGAAGATCGAACCAGCCATGTAATGGACCAGACCAATCTGTGGAAAAAGGCAGAGCTGCAGGAAAACCTCTGGGTTAGGACACCGAGCAAGCAATGCCTGAAACCCCGGCTGGACCAGCCACTGTGGAGCCAAGAGGTACTACAACACTCTCCCCTGATAAGTCTCGAAGCGAGCTAGGACCTGGAGCACCAGCTGAACTGGGGGGGGGGGGGGGGTGGGAGGGCTGGGAGAAGAGGTATAGGAACTCCCACGTCGACCAGTCCTGCCTGAAGGCATTGACCCCGACGGCCTCACAGAGCCAACTGAACAAGTTGTCGTCAACCGTCCATTCCGTGGACAGGAGGAATGAACTGGGACAGACCGTCCTCCAAGACATTGGACACCTCAACCATTACTGAGGTCCAGGGACACCATGCAAGTGTCCGGCTCCAACAGAAGCTGGACCTGGGACAGTAGTCATCCAAATGGAGGGGCAAGAGACCCAGGGGTTCAGACGAAACAAGTCCAGAATGAACCTCAGGTCTGTACAGTCCCATGTCGAGACTGGAAACAGACAGGAAACTCACCTGAGAGACGTTGTCATTTCGACCACACCCAAGCGCACCCACTCCGAGATGACCTGACAGAGCGCAGGAGAAGAGGCCTGCTCCGCCAGCCCTGAACCCCTTCCAAAGGAGGAGGGGACCACCCAGCGCCACGGCAGGCCGTCGGAAACGACCAGATAAGCCCACAAATCGTGAGACCAGGCATGAGCGAACAGAGCAAGCCTCCCCCCCCCCTTCCCCCCCCCCCCCCCCACCATCTCCCCATCAATGAAATGAACCGCAAACTGGCTAACACCACTTATGAGAACCTGATCTTCGCACAAAACGATCACCTCACAAACCAGACGAAGATGATTCCGAAGGCGGCGCTGGCTCTGAAACTGCCATCAGTGACCTATCATGATGAGCGGAACCCCGAGCCCTGGCACGACCCCTCCGGGAGGAACCTCCCTAGAACCCTAGAAGGACCAACAAGTAAAAACATCAAATAACAATTACCCGAGGATGCCTGCAAAACCACCCAACCGCAGACTGCAAACAGCAAACAGCAGACTCTGCAAACAAAAAGGGGAAGAATCTCCGAGAGCCAGGGCACAATCAGATTCCAACGAGGAAGCGAGCACCACCTGCCAACAAACAAAACACGCAGAGAAAAACTGTGACACCGCATCCCACAGGATTGGCATAAACAGCTTCTGCAGCGCAGACGATGTACCAGCTGCCAAGACCATGGCACCAGACCCATGAACGGCCCCCAGTGCCTCCACAAGCCAATCCGAAGACAGCTCCAGGAGGGAAAAGAAATGCAAGGCCGAAGCCAACAAGCCATGAGCGTGCAAACCCTCAGCCACCAGCACAGCCGAAAGGGATGGGACCTGCACGTGAAGCTCAACCATACTAACGTCCCGCGGAAAGGCAAGAGCAAACAAACATGCATCAAGGTGCTTGAATTCGTCCCCCAGGTAAATCTGGACCACCGTCAACGCCTCGCGCCACTCAATCATGCTGGTACGACAAAACGTACTCCAGGCATCCAACAACAACACTAGGCAGTCCGCAAGCCAGGATGACTGGAACCTCATAACGAAGCCAGTATGGACACAAAGAACCAAACCTGAAAGATGACGGATTCATTCTAGGTAGGTCTAGAATGGTAGAGGTAGGTAGGTCATTCTACGCAGGATCCATTCTAGTAGGTCTAGTGTCATCCAAAGATGACACTAGACCTACTAGAATAACTGATAATACTGCCACGACTCTAGATCACATCTGGACCAACATAACCTCTCCGCTTACTTCAGGTATAATCACCGATAGCACTACAGACCATTACCCCACATTTCTCTTAACTAACATTAACAAACCACCTCTAGAGTCAAGGGAGTTTAGTTTTAGGCTGCACAATGAAACTGCTATAGACAATTTTATAACTGCTGCTGATAATGTCAACTGGGAGTCCGAGTTAGGTAACATAGAGGACATCAACCTAGCAGTTCAATCTTTTCTTCAAAAAACTCTTAGCCTTTATAATACCCACTGTCCTATGCTTACAAAACAAGTCACAACCAAAAGGCTTAACAATCCCTGGCTTACAAAGGGAATACTTAAATCCATTAATAAAAAATATGACCTTGAGAAGAAGTATAGGTTAGGAACCGTCTCCAAAGAATTCTCAAAGAATTACTCGTTATTGCTAAGATAATTAGATGAGCCAAAACTAAATACTACGAAGATAAATTTACCCAAATAAAGAGCAACATTAAAAAAACTTGGAGCACAATTTCACAAATATTGGGATCAAAGAAGATTTTAAATAACAAACCAACACTTCTGTCCAATAACGATGGTCAGCTTTCAGCCTCTGATTCTGCTATTGAGTTCAATAGGTTCTTCTCTTCCATTGGGTCATCCCTTGCAAATGATATTCCATCTTCCAGTACTGATGTTAAGGACTATCTTACAGGTAACTATCCACAGTCTCTGTACCAAAAGCCTATTAATTCCACTGACGTCAATGAGATAATCCTTTCCCTTAAAACCAAGTCTAGTGCCCTTGAGGAGATACCAACTTTAATTTACAAAAAAGTCTCCAGATCTTTAGCCCCTGCTATTGCAGTGCTCTTCAACAAGTCACTTGAACTCCAAACCTTTCCAGATATTCTAAAAAAAGCGAGAGTAACCCCTGTACACAAATGTGGTGATCTCACAGATGTTAACAACTACAGACCTATATCAATCCTGCCTAACTTGTCAAAAAATTTTGAAAAAACTATTCTACAAGCAGCTTTACTCTTATCTAGCCAAATACAGTATACTTAGCTCTTGCCAATATGGCTTCAGACCCAAAAAAAGCACTAACGATGCACTTATTAGTATGATTAATTTGATTCATGCACCTCTTGATAAAAATGAGTTCCCTGTTGGGTTATTTGTGGACCTGCGTAAAGCTTTTGACACTGTCAACCACCAAAACCTTCTTCTTAAATTACATCATTATGGAGTCAGAGGACACTCCCTGCAATACCTCAAATCTTACCTTACTGACAGGGTCCAGTATGTTTCTGTGAATAATTCAATTTCTCCCACCCTACCCATCAACATTGGTGTTCCTAAGGGCAGCATACTTGGCCCTCTCCTCTTTCTCATCTACATTAATGACCTTCCAAATGCCTCCCAACACCTCAAACCAATTCTATTTGCTGACAACACAACCTTCATTTACTCCAGTCCTGATCCCCTTGCTCTAAATGCCACAGTAAATACTGAGCTAAATAAAGTCCATCTTTGGCTAACTGCCAACAAACTCACCCTTAACATTGACAAAACTTTCTATATTCTGTTTGGCAATAAATCCTTTAATCAAATAAATCTCAAAAAAACAATACCCAAATTTGTAACAAATTAGATGGCAAATTCCTTGGCGTTCTCATTGACCACAAGTTGAATTTCCAGGGACACATTCTAAATATATCAAAAAAAGTTTCAAAAACTGTTGGCATTCTTTCTAAGATCAGATATTATGTACCTCGCCCTGCCCTGGTGACGCTCTATTACTCTCTCATCTATCCATATCTCAACTATGGTATTTGTGCTTGGGGTTCTACTACCCAAAATCATTTACATCCTCTAATTACTCAACACAAAGTTGCTATTAGAACAATATCTAACTCTAGCCCCAGACAGCACTCAGTACCCTCAAATCTCTGTATATGTTAGATATTAAGTCATCTTGCACCCTTCCAAGAAAAATCCTGCTTTCCTTACTTCTTGTATATCTAGATTTTCTAAGGCCTCCAACCCACGATTCCCTGCAAATTTCATAAATGAAAATTCAGTAATACAGCAACAAATTTGTAAAATGCCAACATCAGTCATTTCTTTACTTGGAAATTGGTTCATTGAGACAAAGATAAATAATTTATATAAAATTATTGAAATGAAATACAGTGCACTTAAAACTTACCAACTTGGCAAAATTAATAAGTAACTTAGGATTTGTAATTTTGAACTTCATATCAATACAACCTCACATAATTAAGTTTAGAAACATTACAATCCTAATCAAAGAAAATGTAAGGCTGTTGGGACAGAAATATTCTAGACATCATTAAACAAAAATAAAACATCCACTTTCTTTTTCCCAACTCCATTGATCTTCACTCATTCAATGACACAATAACTATTTGCAGTTTTATTTTAAATTCACGCTAATGTTTTCTTTTCCAAGTTCATGAAATGTAAGAAACTCACCCCTATCTTTAATAACGGAGTCCTCCGTCATAGCTACCGATGCCATTACATTTAGCGTTTCATTAATTTAGGATAAAATTGGTACTTTAGATTCAAACTTGCTGGTGCTGTAGTTCGCGATATCTTGAGACACTGCAAACAACAATATAGAAAATATTTCAATTAGAGACATAAAATACTGACAATCTCATTCATATGGTTATAATTTAACTGACCCAAAATATGATAATCCAGACAATTACATAAAAATATTATTAAATGTTTATGTTTACAAGCAATGACAAAAAAAATGTATAGACAAACTCTATACAGCTGTGCCAATTTTTATAAATTTACTGTTTCCGGTATTGTCACTGGTTGGGGTAAAGGCTCCACAACTTGAAACAAACTTTATAACTATCCATATTAAGGGCAAAGCCTTGTTAAACAGTCATAAATCCAATCGGGTATCAAACACTGTATACATATGCCTATTACGAGCATAGGTGTACTTATTATCCTCTGATGTGGGTATGATAAGCACTGAAGTACCAGCCATATCCAAAATACTGGAATATGTGCCACCTAAGTAATGTTACAAAACCAGTGTTGAATGTAATGAAACACCATTTTCTGGGTGAGACCCGGAGCTATCCAGACTGATATGCATATTAATAAACTTTGGCATCAGTGTGAATGGAGTTCTAGGCCTACTGGGGGACCATGAGCCAGAATCTGGCCCCCCTTCCCCCCTCAGAGAGGCATGAGAAGCAATGGCCTATAGAAGTGCACATATGTTAGGAGATTTCTATGTCTGCCATCGACCGGGTCAGACACCCAGAAAGGTGTCTGACCTGGCCTCAAAGGTGCCTCAAAACAAACCCCTATTCTGATTAAAACTACTACTGAAAGCTAACGAGTGGACAGAATTCCCCAATTGAAAACGAGCATGATGTCACACTTGCCGCGCAGCT
The DNA here is from genome assembly GCF_020424385.1 of Procambarus clarkii. Lineage (NCBI taxonomy): Eukaryota > Metazoa > Arthropoda > Malacostraca > Decapoda > Cambaridae > Procambarus > Procambarus clarkii. The sequence continues at coordinate 27,180,156 of NC_059580.1, forward strand.
TGTCTGCGCAGCTCCCTCCTCCTTGGGAGAGAAAAGGGGGGGGGGAGCCCCAGACCCCTCACGCCGGCTATCCATACCCCAGTTCGAGGCTGGATGTCAAAACACTCGAAAAAACGCCAACCGGCGGCAAGGGAGGGTTGCAGGGGAGTCTCCGGGTCTCGACCAGAAAATGGCGTTTCATTACATTCAACTCAGGTTTTCTGGGGGGAGCCCCTTTGGCTCCCCGGAGCTACATCACAAGACGAAAACAAAAAATGGACTTACCCGGGAGGCGGGAGGCACTCGCTCCTCAATGCAAAGTCGAGACAATAGGCTGCAACCGCCGACCCAAAGCAACACAGACCCGACTAGGCCCAGGAACATGCAGCCAGGACCCTGTTCGACTGTCAAAAACCCCATGCCCGAATGTCAGCCCAAGACATGTTACCGAAGATGGCAACAAGCGCACCAAACTTACGAACGTTGTGGGCACGGAGATAGACCGCAGGCTGGCTGGACCGAACATCCCTGTGGAAGACCTGAGAGACCTGAACCCAGGAACAGGGAAGAACGGAAACCTGATCAACCCTGAGCACGTCCCCGGAGACCTTGGCGCGCAAATAACGGCGGAGAGCCACAACCGGACACAGAACATGATGCACCCTTGGTGTGACCAACAAAGCATCAACAACCCAAGGACCCCTCCAGAAAGCAGCCATCTCATTCTTCACCAGGAAAGACAGAGACGGCTGCAACCGAACAAACCTATTATCAGAACCAAAAAAGCAGAAATCCCTGCGCCGGAGGAGTGCATGAAACTCCCCGACCTGACCCCCAGAGGTCAATGCCAACAAGAAAAGAGCCTTAGAAAAACAGTCCTAAACCGAAGAAGCCACAACAAACCGAGGAGAAGAGATAAGAGAGCACCCCATCCAAGAACCAGGATGGATCAAGCAACGCATGAGAAGGCCGAAGGTGAAGCAATGCACGAGACAGCTTGCGAAACAGCGCAGAAGTAACATCAATACCGAAAGTAAGCTGCAGTGACTCCGATCGAACCAGCCATGTAACGGACCGGACCGATCTGCTGAAAGAGGTGGAGCCGTGGGGAAAAGCTCTGGGTTTGGACACCGAACAAACAGCACCTGAAAGCAAGGCTGGGCCGGCCACCACGGGGTCAAGAGGACTACTCTCCCCTGGTAAGTCTCCAAGCGAGCCAGGATCTGGAGCAACAGCTGAACCGGAAGGAAGAGGTTTCTCAGAGTTTGACTCTCCTGCCTGTTCACGTCCAGGGGGTGTCCAATGTCTTGGCGGATGGCTTCTTCCGGTTCATTACCTCTGTCCACGGAATGGACGGTCGATGCCAGCTCGTTCAGATGGCTCTGCCAGACATTCGGTCGCCTGGAGGTGGACCTCTTCGCGTCGGCATGGTTGAGGCGTCTTCCGGTATATATGGTGCCCTTCCTTGACTGCGAGACTGTCAGGGTCGATGCCTTCAGACAAGACTGGTCCAGGTGGGGGTTCCTAGGACATGCAGGAGAAACTCCGGAGGGAGAGACAAAGAAGCAGTCCGAGAGTCGCACACAAGACCCAGCCAAAACCGAACCTGGGAAGGGACCAGATGGGACTTCCTCTTGTTCACCAGGAACCTGAACCCCGGCAAGCAGGAAAAGAACCAAATCCCTGGCAAGTAGACATGCGCACCGACTGGGAGCTCATACCAGCCAGTTGTCGAGGTAGGCCAAAACCCGAACACCTAAGAGACGTAGATGGGCTACCACAACCCGGGAAAGGTATGTGAATATGCAAGGAGCCAGGTTCAACCCAAATGGGGGACAAGGAAAGCGGTAACATAGACGTCCCACCACAAGTCCTCAGCCACAAGCGCACTACGTGTAGCACCTATGTGTGCAGTACCTGGCATTGGAGAGTCCCCGGTGTTAACATCGATAAGCGATTGTACTCACCTAGTTGTACTCCCCTAGTTGAACTTGTGAGGGTTGAGCTTTGGCTCTTTAGACACGCCTCGCAACCGTCTTTCGTAGGTATACTGTTCCCGAGTTTCTCGAGCTCTTCTTTTTTTTTCTCACTTGGAAGTGTGTATGGAGTCAGCTTTATCCACATCACTTATGAGTGTTTTCCTTTACATGTTACTCTGACAACAAAATTTTCATTCTAATGTCATTTGCCCGAAACGCATTGCGTAATAGTGGCTTTAGGCATTGTATGTACTAGCTCTATCTATATATCAATCCATTAATGTAACATCACTTGTATGTATGTATGTACCTTACCTGAATAAACATATTTATTTATTTATTTAATGTCTCTTGCTCTTTTGGGCACTCAGCTTCCACCCGAGCCCCCCCTTTGTGCATGACTCCCACGTTAACAATTCCCTCCTTGGCTTCCCTGTCAATTCCCCAGAGTTTCGTCTGTGGCATCCATGCCTTCCCAAGTCTTCTGGCTTACAGCGACACGAGGCGCTGTGACTCAGGCTTTTCCTTGTATCACAGGCCTCTTATTTCTGGGACTAGACTAGTGGCATTCCTCGGAACTTCTTCCAGTTTCGTCTTGTGCTTGGCAAAGTACGGGCTCCATGCAGGGACCGCCTACTCCAGGATGGACCTTACAAGGTTCTGAAAGACTCCTTCACAAGTGTCTGAAGGCAGTTCTGGTGTTAGCCAGCCTCTTTACGCCACTGCCGTTTTCTTCCGATGTGGGCTTCACTGGCATTCTAAATTCCAGTCGCCCCTTCTACGCTTTACGCACGTACTTCTTGTCAGCACTGCATGGTGGGACAGGGAACGACGCTTGCCTGGGCTGCCTTACTTTCACTTATTTTTTCACAGAAAAGAGAAGGAGATCTCACCCACTCCCCACACGCAGAAGAAGAAGGTATGACCGACTGCTCGGCAAGGATGGCAATGAAGCAACCCATGAAGGCAGCCGCCCAGAACGTGGACCAAGCCGGCGCACTTTGCTTCACCAACGTCAGATGACACGTCAGGAGACTCAGACTCTAATGACGACCCCCTGTGGCCCCCCAGCCATGGGAAAGGGGGACAAGACGCACGGATGCGAAGCACCAGTGATTGTCAAAAGAATACTGGGTCACACTACAGACACTCTTGACTCAGTCGCGCAGCCCGGCCGGGGCTAGGTAACAGGGCCAACGCGCACACCGTGGGCAGTAGCGGTACAAGACGCACAGGAAGCAACTTCGAACTCAAACTCTTCCACGAAAACTCTTCCGCTTCTGCAGGAGGGCAGCACACACTTCGCCTGGAACAACTTATCTCTCGAGGAATAGTGCCATTCTTACCTTTTCCTCCTATAAACACAGTACAAGCAGGACCCTGGCTCTACAACTGCAGGCACTACCCTTTGTCCACAAGAAGACCTGGACAAAATACGTATATGGAGCAACACTTGGCAAATGGAATTTATTGGGAATAAATGCCATGTTATGGAATGTGGAATTGGAGAACATAGATCCCCCCACACAACCTATAAATTATGTGAGAAATCTTTAAAGAATTCTGACAAAGAAAGGGATCTAGGGGTGGTTCTAGATAGAAAACTGTCACCTGAGGATCACATTAAGAACATTGTACGAGGAGCCTATGCTACACTTTCTAACTTCAGAATTGCATTTAAATACATGGATGGAGAAATACGAAAGAAATTGTTCACGAATTTTGTCAGACCAAAGCTGGAATATGCAGTGGTTGTATGGTGCCCATATCTTAACCCTTAAACTGCGCAACGCGCCTGCAGGCTCACGTCTGGTTTGCGCAACGTGCCTCCGGGTATTTGTATTTTTCACGTTCCATTCAAAACTCCTGCGGCTACATGGGGTTCACATCAGCTTCCTCAGGGCTCTTGTAAACAGACGCCATCTTTAAAAAAAATCGTGGTCCACATTCCCGGGTGTGGGAACCACAGTAGTGTGTGAGCAACCAAGGCTGGCGCTCGCAGCATGAGCGCACAGCACTGCTGTTCAGCATGTGACCACAGCATCGCCTAATAATGTCAAAATATATATATAACTTGTATTATTTAGCTATGATAGTGTTATATTAGAGCCTGAGTGTGATAATGACTGGGTACAATGTTCAAATATCAGTGAATCAATGCTGTTCACGATGTTCACAGCGCTAGCCACAGCACCACAGCATTATTTCGTTCATCTAGGAATCTTCAAATGATTTCTTAGGTTCCTTTTCAAAATAAACGTGTAGTCAATTATTCATTTACAGGAATTAGTGACCAGGATTGTGATAATAGCAGGATTGTGGTTATAATTAGCGTTGTGCGTAGTATTGTGGAAGGAGGAATTTTGATGAGGGAGGGAGGGCGAGAATTAAGGTAGCCTCATTGTGTGTGTGTGGCTGCCACTCTTGTTTTGCTCACCATACTAGCTTAGTGGTTCGCTATGGGCAACACACATGTACATGGGTATATACAGTGTGTGTATATAGTGTAAGAACAGCAACAGGAGAATGTTGAGAGGAGCTATTTTGGTGAGGGAGGTGACGTAATCGTAGCGTCGTCTGCTGTGTGATTTTTCATGCAGTGTATGGTGGCCACTGTACTGTTTGGACACAATACCGGCTTACTTGCATAGTTCTGGTAAATAAAACATGTAGATAGGTATATAGAACATGTGTAATAAGAACTATAGCAATATGGTGGGAGGAGCAATGTTGGCGAGTAAGATGTTGGAGTGAGGGAGACTGGCTGGGTGTGGCTGCTCTCACTCGAGGTGTTCTGAATGTGTTCATGGCCAAATGCTCCTATTGGCCCATACGAGGCAGCTCCTATTGGCCCATACGAGGCAGCTCCTATTTGGCCCATACGAGGCAGCTCCTAATGGCCCATACGAGGCAGCTCCTATTGGCCCATACGAGGCAGCTCCTATTGGCCCATACGAGGCAGCTCCTATTGGCCCATATGCGGCAGCTGCTACTGGCCCATACGGGGCAGCTGCTATTACCCGCCCCACGGTCCGTCTAATTACCACAAGCTACACAAGCTTCAGAAAGCTTCCTGGCAATACGTTAGTAATGAATAAATATGATATATTTACTCATTATAATGTTGATGCTGAATGTACAACACGAAAAAACCTAATTTTAATATGAAAAAGTATCTTTTTATAAAGAAATTAGACGAAAATAAAAAGCTGGTGACGCCAAATCAAGTCGACGATCCAAGCGTCGGTTAGGTTAGGTTAGGTTTGGTTTAGTTAAGTTAGGTTAGGTTAGGATAGGATAGGTTAGGATAAGTTAGGATAGGTTAGGATAGCTTAGGATAGGTTAGGTTAGGTTAGGTTAGGTTAGGTCAGCCTAACTTAACATATCATATTTATTCATTACTAACGTATTGCCAGGAAGCTTTCTGAAGCTCGTGTAGCTTGTGGTAATTAGACGGACCCTTGCCCCATATGAGGCAGCTGCTATTGCCCCATATAAGGCAGCTGCTATTGGCCCATACGAGGCAGCTGCTATTGCCCCATACCAGGCAGCTGCTATTGGCCCATATAAGGCAGTTGCTATTGGCCCATATGCGGCACCTGCTATTGACCCATACGAGGCAGCTGCTATTGCCCCATACGAGGCAGCTGCTATTGGCCCATACAAGCCAGCTGCTATTGGCCCATACGAGGCAGCTGCTATTGGCCCATACGAGGCAGCTGCTATTGGCCCATACGAGGCAGCTGCTATTGGCCCATACGAGGCAGCTGCTATTGGCCCATACGAAGCAGCTGCTACGCGATGTTCTGAATGTGTTGATGGTAAATGTATATAGTGTGTGACAGTGTATAGTGAGTACATATATTGTAAATATACATAAATGAACATGAAACATTGGTGTGAATAACTGTATGATGAGAGGGGCAAAGTTGGCGAATACAATGTTGGAGAAGTGAGGGAGGGCTGGCTGGGTGTGGCAGCTCTCACTCGCGGTGTTCTGAACGTGTTGATGGTGAATGTATATAGGGTGTGACAGTGTATAGATTGTATATATACACAAATTAGCATGATACATAGTAAATATGTGCTGCATATGTGTACACAAGTTTCATGCACGTAACACAGTGTCTGCGGACAGTACGGATGTTGTACTGCGATATTATGGTGTACGTGTTCATTATACATTGGATTGGCACATAAAAACAATGAAAATGTATTTGGAAAGGTGCGCAAAAAATGAACGAAAATATATTCGCGGCAACTCGCGCGCCCTGCCCCGAGCGCCCCACCGCCTCCGAGAGCTTATGGCACGGGCGCACGGGGAATGATGACGTCACGCCCCAACTTCCGGACCCCATAGCAGCCAAAGTAAGTACAATTTCGACTTTTTTTTTACATACCCATACTGAGGGAAGGGTTTTTGACACTTTAAAAAGAAAAAATAATTTTTTCCAGGGAATTTATTTCCTGCGCACTGCGGGGGCGTCACATTTGGAGGCAACGCAGTTAAGGGGTTAAGAAGCACATCAACAAACTGGAAGAGGTGCAACAACATGCCACTAAGTGGCTCCCAGAACTAAAGGACAAGAGCTACGAGGAGAGGTTAGAGGCATGTAACGGTTCTATTGTTACGTAAAGTATGGTGACAAATAAACACAGACACTAAGATACTACATATATATTTGGTCGAATATACAGAAGTACACAGGTGATACTTTGGTGTGAGTTGAGAGCACTGAGCGTCAGTAGAGTATCTCGCAAGTGTCTGCTCTAGACCACACTTGAAAATAGACTCTGGTTAATGTTTGCTATTCTGCTGCTTATATGCTCGGACAACACCTCACCGTGTTGCCCGGGCAACGCCTCACCTCTTTCATCTCCAAAGGTTGACAGGAATATTAACAAAGCATTTGGAGCGAGTATATTATTGGGATAATCTACTCGCTACAGGCATTACATATGCAAAAACTAGAAGATAGAAGAAAAAGAGGCGATATGATCACTATGTTCAAAATAGTAACAGGAATTGATAAAATTGATAGGGAAGAATTCCTGAGACCCGGAACTTCAAGAACAAGAGGTCATAGATTTAAACTAACGAAACAAAGCTGCCAGAGGAATATAAGAAAATTCACTTTTGTAAACAGAGTGGTAAACGGTTGGAACAAGTTAGGTGAGAAGGTGGTGAAGGTCAAAACCATCAGTAATTTCAATGCGTTATATGACAAAGAGTGCTGAGTAGACGGGACACCACAAGCGTAGCTCTCATCCTGTAACTACACTTAGGTAACTACACACTGCCCCATGCAAGAGCTGCGGAAGTTTATCAAGAGACAGGGCACCCGCCCCGGGGCCATTATACATACACAGGGCTGGGAGCCCAGTCACAAGGTATGACTTCAATACGATGCTACACACCTCTCTCGAGGTACTCAACATTATGAAGGAAAATTATGCGCTGCACTCTGAAAAAACACTGGTGAAAAAACACCTGAAGGTAAAAGAGTTAATATTTGAAAACCCTCGAGATATTGACATAATGGCATTGCAGGTCTGGAATCAGGATGATAACCTGATAATTGTAAATGCCTACAGCCCACCAGCAAGCAACACGTGGACAAAGGAAGAACTGGAAAACAAACGAGAGGGCCTCATAATGGTCATGAGAGATATTATTGTACAAGCAGATAAAGATAAATCACGACTGTTGATACTGGGGGACTTCAACTTTAGAGCAATAGACTGGGAGGCCTATGAAGCAAGAACGGAGGACTTTTGGACATGCAGATTTGTGAACCTCATTCTGGAGACATTCTTGTATCAACACATAAAGCAAGCCACAAGAATGAGGGAAGGAGATATACCGTCAGTACTGGATCTAGTATTCACCAGGAAAGAAGAAGAGATTTTTGACATCCAGTACCTTCCTCCCTTGGGAAAGAGTGATCACGTCATGTTAGACATTAAATATGCTTTAAGATATCATCTAGAAGAAAATGTGGACATTGAAACAGTTGATAAACTCGATTTAAAGAGAGGCAACTATGGGGAACTTCAAAATTTTTTTAATGAGTGTAATTGGACAGAATTGTTGCTAGGCAGGGAAGTAAATGAAATGTATGCCAAATTTTTAAAACTATACGAGGAAGGCACACAAACATTCATACCAAAACAGAGATGCAGGACCAGAAAACAGGATTGGTTCGACAGAAATTGTGAGAGGGCAAGAGACCAAAAGACACAAAAATGGAATCAGTATAGGAAGAGGCCAAACCCCCAAACATACCAGCGATACAAAGATGCGAGAAACAATTATACAGCAGTAAGGAGAGAGGCAGAAAGAAATTTTGAAAAAGGGATAGCAGATAAATGTAAAACAGAACCGGGCCTATTCTACAAATTCATAAACAACAAATTGCAGGTAAAGGATAATATCCAGAGGTTGAAAATGGGAAACAGATTCACGGAAAATGAAAAGGAAATGTGTGAAACATTAAATGAAAAGTTCCAAAGTGTGTTTGTACAAAATGAAATCTTCAGAGAACCAGACACAATAAGAATTCCAGAGAACAACATAGAGCGGATAGAGGTGTCTAGAGATGAAGTGGAAAATATGCTAAAGGAGCTCGGGAGGAACAAAGCAGCTGGCCCAGATGGCGTTTCACCATGGGTTCTGAGAGAATGTGCATCTGAGCTCAGCATTCCACTTCACCTGATCTTTCAGGCATAACTGTGTACAGGAATCGTAGCAGACATGTGGAAACAGGCTAACATAGTTCCAATCTACAAAAGTGGCAGCAGGGAAGACCCCCTCAATTATAGACCTGTATCATTGACAAGTGTAATAGTGAAAGTATTGGAAAAGCTAATCAAAACTAAATGGGTAGAACACCTGGAGAGAAATGATATAATATCAGACAGACAGTATGGTTTTCGATCTGGAAGATCCTGTGTATCGAATTTACTCAGTTTCTATGATCGGGCCACAGAGATATTACAGGAAAGAGATGGTTGGGTTGACTGCATCTATCTGGACCTAAAAAAGGCTTTTGACAGAGTTCCACATAAGAGGTTGTTCTGGAAACTGGAAAATATTGGAGGGGTGACAGGTAAGCTTCTATCATGGATGAAAAATTTTCTGACTGATAGAAAAATGAGGGCAGTAATCAGAGGCAATGTATCGGAATGGAGAAATGTCACAAGTGGAGTACCACAGGGTTCAGTTCTTGCACCAGTGATGTTTATTGTGTACATAAATGATCTACCAGTTGGTATACAGAATTATATGAACATGTTTGCTGATGATGCTAAGATAATAGGAAGGATAAGAAATTTAGATGACTGTCATGCCCTTCAAGAAGACCTGGACAAAATAAGTATATGGAGCACCATTTGGCAAATGGAATTTAATGTTAATAAATGTCATGTTATGGAATGTGGAATAGGAGAACATAGACCCCACACAACCTATATATTATGTGAGAAATCTTTAAAGAATTCTGATAAAGAAAGAGATCTAGGAGTGGTTCTAGATAGAAAACTATCACCTGAGGACCACATAAAGAATATTGTGCAAGGAGCCTATGCTATGCTTTCTAACTTCAGAATTGCATTTAAATACATGGATGGCGATATACTAAAGAAATTGTTCATGACTTTTGTTAGGCCAAAGCTAGAATATGCAGCTGTTGTGTGGTGCCCATATCTTAAGAAGCACATCAACAAACTGGAAAAGGTGCAAAGACATGCTACTAAGTGGCTCCCAGAACTGAAGGGCAAGAGCTACGAGGAGAGGTTAGAAGCATTAAATATGCCAAAACTAGAAGACAGAAGAAAAAGAGGTGATATGATCACTACGTACAAAATAGTAACAGGAATTGATAAAATCGACAGGGAAGACTTCCTGAGACCTGGAATTTCAAGAACAAGAGGTCATAGATTTAAACTAGCTAAACACAGATGCCGAAGAAATATAAGAAAATTCACCTTCGCAAATAGAGTGGTAGACGGTTGGAACAAGTTAAGTGAGAAGGTGGTGTAGGCCAAGACCGTCAGTAGTTTCAAAGCGTTATATGACAAAGAGTGCTGGGAAGACGGGACACCACGAGCGTAGCTCTCATCCTGTAACTACACTTAGGTAATTACACTTAGGTAATTACTCCTTCCGAATTAGCAGGGCAATGCAATTTTTTTTTTTTTTTTTTTGAGATATATACAAGAGTTATTACATTCTTGTACAGCCACTAGTACGCATAGCATTTCGGGCAGGTCCCTAGAATACGATCCCCTGCCGCGAAGAAACGTTTACATAGACAACCTCCCGACAGAGACCATCAAGGTAGTGAGAGGTGGAGGAGTGACGCTTTCAACTCCTTACATCAGATGGGACATCATCTCCCTACCTCCATGAGGTAGGGAAATGATACCAAACCCAACATCAGACCCAAAAATCAGCTCTAACTATGCACTGATTGATATGATTAACTTGATACATGCAGCGCTTGATAAAAATGAGTTCCTTGTCGGGTTATTTGTTGACCTGCGTAAGGCTCTTGACACTGTCAACCACCAAAACCTTCTTCTTAAATGATATCATTATGGAGTCAGAGGTCACTCCCTCCAATACCTTCAGTCTTACCTTAGTGACAGGCTCCAGTATGTTTCTGTGAAAAATACAATTTCTGCCACCCTACCCATCAACATTGGTGTTCCTCAGGGCAGCATACTTGGCCTTCTCCTCTTTCTCATCTACATTAATGACCTTCCAAATGCCTCCCAACACCTCAAACCAATTCTATTTGCTGATGACACAACCTTCATTTACTCCAGTCCTGACCCCCTTGCTCTAAATGCCACAGTAAATACTGAGCTAGAGAAACTCCATCTTTGGCTAACTGCCAACAAACTCACCCTTAACATTGACAAAACTTTCTATATTCTGTTTGGCAATAAATCCTCCAATCAAATAAATCTCAAAATAAACAATACCCAAATTTGTAACAAATTAGATGGCAAATTCCTTGGCATTTTCATCGACCACAAGCTGTATTTCCAGGGACACATTCTAAATATATCAAAAAAAGTTTAAAAAACTGTTGGCATTCTTTCTAAGATCAGATATTATGTACCCCGCCCTGCCCTGGTGACTCTATTACTCCCTCATCTATCCATATCTCAACTATGGTATTTGTGCTTGGGGTTCTACTACCCAAAATCATTTACGTCCTCTAATTACTCAACACAAAGCTGCTATTAGGACAATATCCAACTCTAGCCCCAGACATCACTCGGTACCCCTACTCAAATCTCTGAATATGTTAGATATTAAGTCACTGCACATTCTCTCATGTGTATTATACATATATAAAACGCTGAACTGTAATGCCAATCCTGACCTCAAAAGCTTCATTGAAGGTTGTAACAGAACCCATGAGCACCACACCAGAAATAAATACAGTTTTGATATTCCTAGAGTACGACTTAATCAAACTAGAAATGCTCTACAAATCAAGGGACCCAGAATGTGGAATGACCTTCCCAATCATGTTAAAGACAGTACCTCTCTCAACCAGTTTAAGATAAAAACGAAGCATTACCTAATAAATTCCCTGTAACCTACCTTACCCCTCTGTTGTCAACCCATGTATGTTTTTTTTTTATTTTTTTTCAAAACAACGCTGTTTGAATGTAATTGTCTGTAATAATTTGTAATTGTATTTGTGCTGCTTTTTCAGCCATGTTTCCCCCTCTTTTACCTCTATTTTTATTTGTTCTCAACCCCTTTTTATTCTTTTTACTCATTAGTATTAAGCTTTAGTCATTAATGTTTTTCCTGCCCGAAACGCTTTGCGTAATAGTGGCTTTAGGCATTGTATGTACTAGCCCTAACTATAAATCCATCACACTTTGTAAAACCTCTTTTATGTATGTACCTTACCTAAATAAACATTTTGATTTTGATTTTTTTTATTTGATATATAAAACGGTGAACTGTAATGCCAATCCTGACCTCAAAAGCTTAATTGAAGATTGTAACAGAACCCATGAGCACCACACCAGAAATAAATACAGTTTTCATATTCCAAGAGTACGACTTAATAAATAAATAAATATAATAATAAATATGTTTATTCAGGTAAGGTACATACATACAAGTGATGTTACATTAATGGATTGATATATAGATAGAGCTAGTACATACAATGCCTAAAGCCACTATTACGCAATGCGTTTCGGGCAAGAAAAACATTAATATCTAGAACTTAATATTAATTGAGCATAAAGAATAAAAAGTGTTGAGAACAAATACAAATAAAGATAAAAAAAAGGGGAGAACATGACTGAAAAAGCAGCACAAATACAATAGGTTGACAAACAGTGTTGATTAAAAAAAAAAATAACAGACATGGGTTGACAATAGAGGAGTGAGGTAGGTTACAGGGAATTTATTAGGTAGTGTTTAGTTTTTATCTTAAACTGGTTGAGAGAGGTACAGTCTTTAACATGGTTGGGAAGGTCATTCCACATTCTGGGTCCCTTGATTTGTAGAGCATTTCTGGTTTGATTAAGTCGTACTCTAGGAATATCAAAACTGTATTTATTTCTGGTGTGGTGCTCATGGGTTCTGTTACAACCTTCAATGAAGCTTTTGAGGTCAGGATTGGCATTACAGTTCAGCGTTTTATATATGTATAATACACAAGAGAGAATGTGCAGTGACTTAATATCTAACATATTCAGAGATTTGAGTAAGGGTACCGAGTGATGTCTGGGGCCAGAGTTGGATATTGTCCTAATGGCAGCTTTGTGTTGGGTAATAAGAGGACGTAAATGATTTTGGGTAGTAGAACCCCAAGCACAAATACCATAGTTGAGATATGGATAGATGAGGGAGTAATAGAGAGTCACCAGGGCAGGGCGGGGTACATAATATCTGATCTTAGAAAGAATGCCAACAGTTTTTGAAACATTTTGATATATTTAGAATGTGACCCTGGAAATTATCAAACTAGAAATGTTTGTTGAAATGTCACAAACTAGAAATTAATCAAACTAGAAATGCTCTACAAATCAAGGGACCCAGAATGTGGAATGACTTTCCCAACCATGTTAAAGACTGTACCTCTCTCAACCAGTTTAAGATAAAAACGAAGCACTACCTAATAAATTCCCTGTAACCTACCTTACCCCTCTATTGTCAACCCATGTCTGTTTTTTTTTAAACAATGCTGTTTGTCGACCTAATTGTATTTGTGCTGCTTTTTCAGCCATGTTCCCCCCTTTTTTATCTCTATTTTTATTTGTTCTCAACACATTTTATTCTTTATGCTCAATTAGTATTAAGCTTTAGTCATTAATGTTTTTCATGCCCGAAACGCTTTGCGTAATAGTGGCTTTAGGCATTGTATGTACTAGTTCTATCTATAAATATATCAATCTTTGTAAAATCTCTTGTATGTATGTACCTTACCTAAATAAACATTTATTTATTTATTTATTTATTATTATTTAAGTACTGTACTTGGAACTCAACACTGTTACACATTATTTTTTGTTGCCTAATCAAAGACTTTATTAATATCGGTGTGTAGTTTTGTGTCTTTTACAGAGGAAATTTTCATTCTGATTTTTGTATCATCTGCAAAGCATGACATCAAGCTGTGACTAGTATTTCTGTCTATATTTGATAAAAGAATGAGAAAGAGCAGTGGTGCAAGGATTGTGCCCCGAGGTACAGAGCTTTTCACCGAACTTGAACTTTATTAAGCATCTGGCAACAGCTGGCTATCAACCCTGAACCCAGATTGAAAAGACAGTCAAGACCAATACTAGACAGGAGTACAAAACACACCCAGCCACCAAACACCGTGGCTAGGACAGCTGGTCATTGAGCAGTATACCTGCAACACCTTAAAAAATAATCAACTGGGAAAGGCAGCTGAAGGACTAGTGTTGACAAGTGAACATGAACACCTGACCACAAAAGGCCTCATGGAAAGAACAGCAAAAAAAAAAGCTCAAGCCACCAACAATGACACCCGAATGATTCCTGGAAAGATATGAAAACTACAACAGATCAAGAGAATGATTGGAAGCTCCAAAAATCTGGTTCTGGCTTCGTGTAGGCAGTCATGATTTGTTAATAAGTGCACCACTGCACTCAACACAAAGCTGCTATTAGGACAATATCCAACTCTGGCCCCAGACATCACTCGGTACCCCTACTCAATTCTCTGAATATGTTAGATATTAAGTCACTGCACATCCTCTCATGTGTATTATATATATATATATATATATATATATATATATATATATATATATATATATATATATATATATATATATATATATATATATATATATATATATATATATATATATATATATATATATATATATATATATATATATATATATATATATATATATATATATATATATATATATATATATATATATATATATATATATATATATATATATATATATATATAATATATATATATATATATATATATATATATATATATATATATATATATATATATATATATATATATATATATATATATATATATATATATATATATATATATATATAAAACGCTGAACTGTAATGCCAATCCTGACCTTAAAAGCTCATTGAAGGTTGTAACAGAACCCATGTCCACCACACCAGAAACAAATACCTTTATGATATTCCAAGAGTTCGACTTAATCAAACTAGATTCTTTTATTCCTTTTCTTTTGAACGATGAAAAGATTCCAAACTTTTATTCCTCTGGGCAGCATACTTGGCCCTCTCGTCTTTCTCATCTACATTAATGACCTTCCAAATGCCTCCCAACACCTCAAACCAATTCTATTTGCTGACGACACAACCTACATTTACTCCAGTCCTGACCCCCTTGCTCTCAATGTCACAGTGAATACTGAGCTAAATAAAGTCCATATTTGGCTAACTGCCAACAAACTCACCCTTAACATTGACAAAACTTTCTATATTCTGTTTGGCAATAAATCCTCTAATCAAATAAATCCCAGGATAAACAATACCCAAATTTGTAACAAAATAGATGGCAAATTCCTCGACATTCTCATTGACCACAAAATGAATTTTCAGGGACACATTCTAAATATATCAAAAAAAGTTTCAAAAACTGTTGGCATTCTTTCTAAAATCAGATATTATGTACCTCGCTCTGCCCTGGTGACGCTCTATTACTCCCTCATCTATCCATATCTCAACTATGGTATTTGTGCTTGGGGTTCTACTACCCAAAATCATTTACGTTCTCTAATTACTCAATACAAAGCTGCTATTAGGACAATATCCAACTCTGGCCACAGACATCACTCGGTACCCCTACTCAAATCTCTGAATATGTTAGATATTAAGTCACTGCACATCCTCTCATGTGTATTATACATATATAAAACACTGAACTGTAATGCCAATCCTGACCTCAAAAGCTTCATTGAAGGTTGTAACAGAACCCATGAGCACACCAGAAACAAATACCGTTCTGATATTCCAAGAGTACGACTTAATCAAACTAGAAATGCTCTACAAATCAAGGAACCCAGAATGTGGAATGACATTCCCAATCATGTTAAAGACTGTACCTCTCTCAACCAGTTTAAGATAAAAACGAAGCTATACCTAATTAACTCCCTGTAACCTACCTTACCCCTTTAATGTCAACCCATGCCTGTTACTTTTAAACAACGCTGTTTGTACCTTACCTTGAGGTTACCTTGAGGTGCTTCCAGGGCTTAGCGTCCCCGCGGCCCGGTCGTCGACCAGGCCTCCTGGTTGCCGGACTGATCAACCAGGCTGTTGGACGCGGCTGCTCGCAGCCTGACGTATGAGTCACAGCCTGGTTGATCAGGTATCCTTTGGAGGTGCTTATCCAGTTCTCTCTTGAACACTGTGAGGGGTCGGCCAGTTATGCCCCTTATGTGTAGTGGAAGCGTGTTGAACAGTCTCGGACCTCTGATGTTAATAGAGTTCTCTCTCAGAGTACCAGTTGCACCTCTGTTTTTCAACGGGGGTATTCTGCACATGCTGCCATGTCTTCTGGTCTCATGTGATGTTATTTCTGTGTGCAGATTTGGGACCAGCCCCTCTTAATATTTTCCACGTGTAAATTATTATGTACCTCTCCTGCCTGCGCTCAAGGGAGTACAGTTTTAGGCTCTTTAGTCGGTCCCAATAGTTTAGATGTTTTACTGAGTGGATTCTAGCAGTAAAGGATCTCTGCACGCTCTCCAGGTCAGTAATTTCTCCAGCTTTGAAAGGTGCTGTCATTGTGCAGCAGTACTCTACTCTAGAGAGCACAAGCGTTTTGAAAAGTATCATCATCGGTATAGCATCTCTAGTGTGAAAAGCTCTTGTTATCCAACCTGTCATTTTTCTTGCAGTTGTGACGGCTACTTTATTGTGTTCTTTAAAGGTAAGGTCTTCCGACATGAGTACACCCAGATCCTTTACATTGCCTTTTCGTTCTATGTTATGATTTGCCTGAGTTTTGTACGTGGTTTCCGTTTTTATATTTTCATTTTTTCCATAGCGCATGAGCTGGAACTTATCTTCGTTAAACACCATATTATTTTCTGTAGCCCATAGAAAGACCTGATCTACATCTGACTGGAGGTTCATCGTGTCCTCTATGTTGCCTACTCTCACGAAGATCCTAGTGTCATCTGTAAAGGATGATACAGTGCTATAGGTTGTGTTCTTGTCTATGTCCGAAATGAGGATGAGAAAAAGTACTGGAGCAAGCACAGTACCCTGGGGGACTGAGCTCTTCACGGTTGATGGGCTGGATTTTATTTTGCTGACTATTACACATTGGGTTCTGTTGGTCAGGAAATTGTAGATCCATCTGCCTATTTTTCTGGTAATTCCTTTTGAACGCATTTTATGTGCAATAACACCATGGTCACATTTATCAAAAGCTTTTGCGAAATCTGTGTAAATTACATCCGCGTTTTGTTTGTCTTCCATAGCATCTAATGCCATATCATAGTGGTCCAGCAACTGCGACAGGCAAGAGCGCCCTGTTCTGAAACTATGTTGTCCGGGGTTATGGAGTTGCTGTGATTCCATGTATTTTGTGATTTTACTTCTTAGCACTCTCTCAAAAATTTTTATGATGTGCGATGTTAGTGCTATCGGTCTGTAATTTTTTGCCTCTGCCTTATTTCCTCCTTTATGAAGTGGTGCTATCTCTGCTGTTTTTAGTATATCAGGAATAACGCCAGTATCTAGGCTTTGTCTCCACAGAATGTGGAGGGCCTGCGATAGTGGTTTTTTACAGTTCTTTATAAATATGGAGTTCCAAGAATCCGGGCCTGGTGCAGAGTGCATAGGCATACTGTTTATGGCTTCTTCAAAATCCAGTGGGGATAGGGTGACGTCTGATATATGATTTGATGTTGGTATCGTATCCATGAAAAATTCATTTGGGTTATCAATCTTTAGTGTGTTTAATGGCTCGCTGAAAACAGAGTCATACTGCGTCCTCAGTAGCTCGCTCATTTCTTTGTTGTCATCGGTGAAAGTTCCATCTCCCTTTCGCAGGGGCCCGATACTAGATGTGGTTTTTGATCTTGATTTTGCATAGGAGAAAAAATATTTCGGATTTCTCTCTATTTCACTGATGGCCTTTTGCTCTCTTTGCTTCTCCTGGGTTTTGTATGATTCTTGTAGCTTCCGTTCAATTGTTTCTATTTCTCTACCTAACCTTCTTCACCGTTTTTGAGATAGGGTGCGACTCTCAAGTTGTTCCGCGATTCGTTTTCTTCGCCTATATAGGGAACGACGTTCCCGTTCCAATCTGCATCTCTTCCTCTTTTTTCTTAGAGGTATGCGGTTTGAACATATTTCTAGTGCTACTGAGCGTATTTTTTCCAGGCACTGGTTCAGGTTTGCATTTTCTAGCTGTTCTTCCCAGTTTATTTCTGTGAAGTCCTGGTTTATTTGCTCCCAGTTTATCTGTTTATTATTGAAGTTGAATTTGCTGAAATCTCCTCCACCGGGAATCTGGACTGGTTTTGAAGGTCTACTCCCCATGGTTGTCATAACTTCAATTAAGTTGTGATCTGAGTAACAGGTATTTGTAATCATTATGTTCCTGATCAATTCATCATTATTAGTGAAAATGAGGTCCAGCGTGTTCTCCTTCCTAGTTGGTTCTACTATTTGCTGGTTTAAGGCAAACATTCGTAAACATTAAGGTTTAAGGCACATTCGTAGCAGGTCATTTGCATGTGCCTGTTCATTTAGGCTACTTCCTGGTATTCTTTCTGATATTACTGTATTAGCCAGGTGCTTCCATTTCAGGTGCCGTAGGTTGAGGTCCCCAAGCAGGATGATGTTCGGAGCTGGATTTGTGAGGTTTTCCAAGCAGTGTTCTATTTTCATTAGTTGGTCTTTAAACTGCTGAGGGTTTGCCTCTGGTGACTTATATACAAGGACAATAATTACATTTAAAATCTCTATTTTGATTATCAGCACTTCCACCATATCATTTGATGTGTTTAGCAGCTCAGTACAGATGAGTGTGTCTTTGATGTAGAGGCTGACCCCACCCTGAAGCCGGTGTTTCCTATCACATCTGAAAAGATTGTACTCTGAGATCCATATTTCACCATCATGGTAGTCCTTTGTGTGGGATTTTTGCTTTTTTCTGTCATGTTCCCCCATTTTTTATTTTTATATTTTCTCAACACATTTTATACTTTAATCTCAATTAGTATTAAGTTTTAGTCTTTAGTGTTTTTCCTGCCCAAAACGCTTTGCATAATAGTGGCTTTAGGCATCGTATGTACTAGCTCTATCTATAAATTCATCAATTTTTGTATCACCCCTTGTATATATGTATTTTACCTAAATAAACATTTGATTTGATTTGATTTGATTTGAATGACACTGTAAAAAGACCCCTCAAACACTGTTTATGTAGGGCTGATCTAATTCTGTGCATTTATATATGTAGGGTAGATTAACATTTTAAAAGCACTACAATCACCTTATGTGGTTGATTGTTCAATATATCACTGAACTATATGTTTAACAGATCTCTAACCCTGTCCATGGAGGACAGAAGAAAATGTATATATACTGGTTAGCATTGTAAATGTGTGGCCACATCTGTGGTAGAAAATTAATATTAATAAAAACTGTCAACTTAAATCACACACACACACTCTTGTCATTTTAACCCTTAGACTGCACAATACATACATATATACAGTAATTTGACAAAAAATAATTTAACATAAGTTTCTAAAACTTGCACAAACACTTTCCAATTTTTTTTTTTTTTTTGCATAGTCCACTAGGCAAATCCTCCAACTTTGTTTAAATGATCACAGCGTAACTTGAAAAACAAGAGAATCAAAATTAATTTAAAAATTGAATATTGAAAACTTCAGATTTTTAATTCAGAATAACAAATATGAACTATCACCAATTGTTCAGTTAATGTTGTTATTCTCTCAGATTAGCATATGACCTTCATTTTCATCAAATTAGAATATAGGTTTTCAGTATAGTTTACTGTAAAAAAAATCGTCAACAAGGCATTTGAAATATGCGGTAAATTTAGACCAAAAAAATTATAACTCCAAATGTATAAAGTGTATGAAAAATCCAATCTGAAGGGATTGTAGAACAGACAGCTCAGCACACAATATGTCAAAATAGTTGGAATCAGTCAAAAACTGGAATTTTAAAGGCCACTCAAAATTGAAACTCTAGTTTCAGAGATAATTAAGTTGAAGTTATCAACAATGAATGGAGGTACAGTGGAACCCCGGGTTACGAGCGTCCCTGTTTACGAGCCCGATTTGGTCGGAAAATTTGAATCGGGATACGAGCATTGCATCGGGTTGCGAGTTTGTTGATACGCGTACGGGCCAATCTAGCATGTGGTGTCACGACGATCACACCTCAGTTTACCAGTGCCTCGCGCCCAGTGACTAACTATCCCGCCTGAATTCTTCACAAGGATTTACAGTTTTTTGTCGTATTTTGGCCATTTGAGCATAAAAGTTGTTATTATATACCTCGCCATGGGTCCCAAGAAAGCCAATGGTAAGATTCAAGGCAAGAAATCGCATGTGAGGATGACAATAGAGGAAAAAAAGAGATCATTCAGAAGCATGAAAATGGTACTCGTGTTGTTGAAATAGCTTGGCAGTACAACAAA
The DNA here is from genome assembly GCF_020424385.1 of Procambarus clarkii. Taxonomy (NCBI): domain Eukaryota; kingdom Metazoa; phylum Arthropoda; class Malacostraca; order Decapoda; family Cambaridae; genus Procambarus; species Procambarus clarkii. Next base: position 27,200,335 of record NC_059580.1, read on the forward strand.
TCCATGTCAAGGATATGCACTATACTTGCAAAGAAAAAGGACATTATGAGACAAGAGACAAGAGACTCAACTTCAGCACCCACATTCAACACATAACTAAGAAAGTCTCTAAGACAGTTGGTATACTCTCCAAAATCAGATATTATGTTCCTAACTCTGCTCTTCTCTCACTATATTATGCACTAATCTACCCCTATCTTAATTATGGTATGGGGGTTTACCACTGCAAACCACCTTAAGCCCATCATCACACAGCAAAAATCTGCTATCAGAATAATAACTAACTCTGCTTTCAGACAACACTCAGCTCCCTTGTTTAAATCCCTAAACTTGCTAAATATTAACTCCCTCCACACATTCTCTTGTGTCAACTACATTTACAAAACCCTGTTCTTAAATGCAAACCATACTCTGAAACTCTCCCTGGACAGATGTAATAGGACCCATTATCACCACACCAGAAATAAATATCTCTTTGATATCCCCAGGGTCAAACTTAATCTGTGTAAACACACTATGCAAATTAAGGGACCTAGTCTATGGAACTCACTCCCTAGTGAATTGAAAAACTGTAAAACTTTTGCCTTATTTAAAAGCAAAACCAAAAAGTACCTAACTTCATCTTCTTAGTTTCCTACACTGAGCTTTAAATTTGCTCTGTACCTAGTGTTACCCAATCTCCTAATTTTTATGTAATATCAAACAACCTTATCATTGTGTTCATTGCTGTCTTCTTTTATGTGCTAGCCATATGCTGTATTGTGACTACCAATTTTTGTCAACTACCATTCAAGCTGTCATTGCAATCAATCTTAGCTACCTATGTGCTTTAATATACTGTACCTACAATTTTCTCTCATCTTTTTTTTTCATTTCATGTAATCTGTTATCATTTTTTTGTCTATAAATTTTGCAAGTATTTACCTCCTTAAAATTTTCTTAGATTAAGGACCTGCCAGAAACGCTGCGCGTGCTAGTGGCTTTACAAGACTGTAATTACCATACTGTATTTGTATCCTCACATTCCTTATGTACATTCTTGTATATGCATAAATAAATAAATAAATAAATAAATAAATAAATGAGTGCTAAGGTGGGAAAAGGTGTATCAACAATCACGAAACAAAGACCACAAATACTTGAGGATGTGGAAAAGTTGTTATTAATTTGGATACACAACAAGGAGTTAGTGGGTGATAGTGTTTCAGAGGCTATTATTTGTGTGAAAGCCAGGGTATTGCATGAAGACCTTGTAAAGAAAACCCTTGGTAAGCAGGCAAAACGTGCCAGAGAGTGCACTCCAGAAAAATCTTCACTGCTTGATGTTATAATGGAAGGGGACCCCCCCCTTCCAAACAGTAACACCTCTTCTCCTCCCCCCTCCTCACCATCTTCCATACGCCAACAGGAGTCATCAGTAAGGGTAAGTAATAACGTGAACATACTTTTGTAGTGCAGATTTAGATGAATTAGGTATAAATTTAGTTTGAAGTGAAGTTTTTGGGTAGTCAGGAACGGATTAATTCATTTCCCATTATTTCTTATGGGGAAATTAGCTTCGGTTTACAAATTTTTGGGTTACGAGCTGTCTCCAGGAATGGATTAAACTCTTAAACCAAGGTACCCCTGTAGTTTTAATTTGTTAATTTAATTATATGTTTTAATAAACATTGTTTGGCATTCATACTCGAATATGTTAAAGTTGTAGGTCAATATGTGTTGAAATGAAGTCAAGAAAAAATAACCCCAAAAAAACACAAAATATATGGATAATTATAATGATTTAGGGGATATATTTAGGATATACTTTTTATAAGTGAAAAAGCCCTATTTTGGTCCCTAATCATCAAAGCAACCTAAAGAGACAAAGAAAATAGAGTTTAAAATCAGAGAAAAAATCAGCAAAATAATTAAAAGTCCAAAGTTTTGCGAGTTGTGACTGATTTATTTGTTGACCAATTTCATTCTATCTTCACATAGTTAGGGGAAACATATGCATTCTCCAGGTTGTAAAGGTTACAACAAAATCAGATAATAAACAAAGAAGAAAACAAAAAATTTAAATCTTAAAAAAAATCCCCTAAACAAATATTTTTGGGACATTGATGAAAGTAACATATATTGGACATTGTATTTGTAACATTATTTATTTATTTATTTATTTATTTATATATATACAAGAAGGTACATTGGGTTTGTGAGAATACATTGGATAGTACAGTATTTACATTCTTGTAAAGCCACTAGTACGCACAGCGTTTCGGGCAGGTCCTTAATCTAGCAGACAATTTTAAGTAGGTAATTTCAATCAGAATTGATAAATGATAAAGATACATTACAGGAGAAAAATGAGATGAGAGAGATAAGTAGGTATATTAAAGCACATTGTTATATTAAAGCTCCGATTGATTACATTGGCAGCTTGATTAGTAATTTAAACAAGGTTAATAGACACTATACAGCAGATTGACAGCACATATAAGAGAGCAATGATCACAATGGTAAAGATGTTCAGATTGGGTAAATAAAGATTGGGAGACTGGGATTATCATTGGACAATGTATTTATATGATATATAACAAAATAGATCATATTAATTAGCATAGTTGCAAAGTTTCTTGGCATATTCCTAGACAAGAGACTCAACTTCAGTACCCACATACAACACATAACTAAGAAAGTCTCTAAGACAGTTGGTATACTCTCCAAAATCAGATATTATGTTCCTAACTCTGCTCTCATCTCTCTATATTATGCACTAATCTATCCCTATCTCAACTATGGTATCTGTGCATGGGGTTCAACCACTACAAACCACCTCAAGTCCATCATCACCCAGCAAAAATCTGCTTATTTATTTATTTATTTATTTATTTATTTATGCATATACAAGAATGTACATAAGGAATGTGAGGATACAAATATGGTAATTACAGTCTTGTAAAGCCACTAGCACGCGCAGCGTTTCGGGCAGGTCCTTAATCTAAGAAAATTTTAAGGAGGTAAATACTTGCAAAATTTATAGACAAAAAAATGATAACAGATTACATGGAATGAAAAAAAAAGATGAGAGAAAATTATAGGTACAGTATATTAAAGCACATAGGTAGCTATGATTGATTGCAATGACAGCTTAAAATGGTAGTTGACAACAAATTGGTAGGCACAATACAGCAGAAACAATATAAGATTGATTGCAATGACAGCTTGAATGTTAGTTGACAAAAATTGGTAGTCACAATACAGCATATGGCTAGCACATAAAAGAAGACAGCAATGAACACAATGATAAGGTTGTTTGATATTACATAAAAATTAGGAGATTGGGTAACACTAGGTACAGAGCAAATTTAAAGCTCAGTGTAGGAAACTAAATAGATGAAGTTAGGTACTTTTTGGTTTTGCTTTTAAATAAGGCAAAAGTTTTACAGTTTTTCAATTCACTAGGGAGTGAGTTCCATAGACTAGGTCCCTTAATTTGCATAGTGTTTACACAGATTAAGTTTGACCCTGGGGATATCAAAGATATATTTATTTCTGGTGTGGTGATAATGGGTCCTATTACATCTGTCCAGGGAGAGTTTCAGAGCATGGTTTGCATTTAAGAACAGGGTTTTGTAAATGTAGTTGACACAAGAGAATGTGTGGAGGGAGTTAATATTTAGCAAGTTTAGAGATTTAAACAAGGGAGCTGAGTGTTGTCTGAAAGCAGAGTTAGTTATTATTCTGATAGCAGATTTTTGCTGTGTGATGATGGGCTTAAGGTGGTTTGCAGTGGTAGACCCCCATGCACAGATACCATAATTAAGATAGGGGTAAATTAGTGCATAATATAGTGAGAGGAGAGCAGAGTTAGGAACATAATATCTGATTTTGGAGAGTATACCAACTGTCTTAGAGACTTTCTTAGTTATGTGTTGAATGTGGGTGCTGAAGTTGAGTCTCTTGTCTAGGAATAGGCCAAGAAACTTGCCATCATTTTTATTACTGATGTTAATGTTGTCTATCTGTAGCTGAATTGCATTTGATGATTTGCTTCCAAATAAGATGTAGTAAGTCTTTTCGATGTTTAATGTTAGTTTGTTCGTTGACATCCATAAGTGGACTTTTTTTAATTCATTATTCACAACATTATTTAGTGTATGTGGGTTGAGGTTTGAGTAGATAAGGGTAGTATCGTCAGCAAACAATATAGATTTGAGAATATTAGAGACATTAGAGACATTAGGCAGATCGTTTATATATATATAAGAAATAGAAGAGGTCCTAAGATGCTGCCCTGTGGCACTCCAACGGTAATTGGTAGAGTGGAAGAAGTTGTATCATTGATGGTTACATATTGGTGTCTGTCACTAAGATAGGATCGGATGTAGTCAAGGGCAAGGCCTCGGATTCCATAATGCTGGAGTTTAAGTAAGAGGTAGTTGTGATTAACAGTATCAAAGGCTTTTCTTAGGTCAATGAAGAGTCCAATCGGAAACTCATTTTTGTCAAGGGCTGAGTAGATAATGTCAAGGAGACTAATGATTGCATCATTGGTACTCTTTTGGGACCGGAAGCCAAACTGGCAGGGGCTGAGTATGTCGAATTTTACGAGGTAGGAATAGAGCTGTTTGTAAATAATTTTTTCAAATATTTTTGATAGAATGGGTAGATTTGATATTGGTCTATAATTGTTTATGTCCGCCGGATTATCAGAATAATATCAAATTTTGCTTTCAGACAACACACAGCCCCCTTGTTTAACTCCCTAAACATGCTAAACATAATCTCTCTCCACAAATTCTCTTGTGTCAACTACATTTACAAAACCCTGTTCTTAAATGCAAATCCTTGTCTGAAACTCTTCCTGGACAGATGTAATAGGACCCATTATCACCACACCAGAAATAAATATCTCTTCGATATCCCCAGAGTTAAACTTAATCTGAGTAAACACTCTATGCAAATAAAGAGACCCAGTTTATGGAACTCACTCCCTACTGAATTGAAAAGCTGTCCAACTTTTACATCATTCAAAATCAATACTAAAAAGTACCTAATTTCATCTTCATAATTTTTCACTTTTTGCCTTAAAATTGCACTGTATCTATTTGCTACCCAATCTCCCAACCTTTATGTTCCCAATTTGAACATCTTTACCATTGTGAACATTGCTGTTTTCTTATATGTGCTGCCAATCTGTTATATGGTGTTTATAAATCTTGTTTATCTGTATCTTTTGCTACCCAGTCTCCCAATCTTTATGTACCCAATCTGAACACCTTTACCATTGTGATCATTGCTGTCTTCTTATATGTGCTGCCAATCTGCTGTATGGTGTTTATAAATCTTGTTTATCTGTATCTTTATGTACCCATTCTGAACATCTTTACCATTGTGATCATTGCTGTCTTATATGTGCTGTCAATCTGCTGTATGGTGTCTATTAATCTTGTTTAAATTACTAATCAAGCTGTCAATGTAATCAATCAGAGCTTTAATATAACAATGTGCTTTAATATACCTACTTATCTCTCTCATCTCATTTTTCTCTTGTAATGTATCTTTCATTTATCAATTCTGATTGAAATTACCTACTTAAAATTATCTGCTAGATTAAGGACTTGCCCGAAATGCTGCGCATACTAGTGGCTTTGCAAGAATGTAAATACTGTTCTATCCAATGTATTCTCACAAACCCAATGTACCTTCTTGTATATATATAAATAAATAAATAAATAAATAAATAAAGTTACTCATTATTATTTGTGTTATCATGTATTACTAAGCAATGATATAAAGGCACCAACTGCATATCCACTTAGTGGACACTTACTACTGTACTATTGTTCTTCTTTGAGCGTTGGACAGGTGCTTGCATCTCTTTATTACTGCATAATCCTTCAGTTCCAGTTATTGGGAGCTGTTCTCCTTATCAACAAAACATGCTAATTTTTAACAAATTCTTCTAAAATCAATTTCTGAAAATATTTTGATGAAAGTTTCAGGACACTGAAGCCAATATGTTGGAGATTTGTTTGACATTTTTAAATTAATTTTACATAATTTGAATACTTTTCGCTACTAAGCCCCCAATATGCGCAGTAATATGTGCGGTCTAAGGGTTAATCACACACATCTGTCATCTCAAATTTTAATGTACACCTGACAACATATATTTCCTATATGCATACCTGTCAATGTAGGCTATATATTCCACCCACACACCTGTCAGCATAAATTTCGCCCACCCACACACCTGTCAGCATAAATTTCGCCCACCCACACACCTGTCAGCATAAATTTCACCTGCCCTAAACACCTGTCAACATAAATTTTGCCCTCCCACACACCTGTCAGCATAATTTCACCCACCCACACACCTGTCAGCATAAATTTCACCCGCCCTAAACACCTGTCAACATAAATTTTGCCCTCCCACACACCTGTCAGCATAAATTTCACCCACCCACACACCTGTCAGTGTAAATTTTGCCCACCCACACACCTGTCTGCATAAATTTTGCCCACCCACACACCTGTCAGCATAAATTTCACCCACCCACACACCTCTCCATATAAATTTTGCCCACCCACACACCTGTCAGCATAAATTTTACCCACCCACACACCTGTCAGCATAAATTTTGCCCACCCACACACCTGTCAGCATAAATTTCACCCACCCCACACACCTGTCAGCATAAATTTCACCCACCGCACACACCTGTCAGCATAAATTTCACCCACCCCACATACCTAGCAGCATAAATTTCGCAACCCCACACACCTGTTAAGTGTAAATTTTGCCCACCCACACACACCAGTCAGTGTAAATTTCACCCACACACACACCTGTAAAGTGTAAATTTCACCCACCCACACATCTGTCAGTGTAAATTTCGCCACACACACACACACACACACACCTGTAAAGTGTAAATTTCACCCACACACACACCTGTAAAGTGCAAATTTCGCCCACCCACACATTTGTCAGCGTATATTTTGCCAACCCACGCACCTGTCATCTTTTATCTCACCCACACACGTGTCATATTCAATTATCTTGAGATGATTTCGGGGCTTTAGTGTCCCCGCGGACCGGTCCTCGACCAGGCCTCCACCCCCAGGAAGCAGCCTGTGACAGCCGACTAACACCCAGGTACCTATTTTACTGCTAGGTAACAGGGGCATAGAGTGAAAGAAACTCTGCCCATTGTTTCTCGCCGGCGCCCGGGATAGAACCCGAGACCACAGGATTACAAGTCCAGCGTGCTGTCCGCTCGGCCGACCGGCTCCCATAATAATATATCAGGCACTCCCATAATGTTTTTCTTGCCCGAAACGCATTGCGTAATAGTGGCTTTAGGCATTGTATATACTAGCTCTATCTATATATCAATCCATTAATGTAACATCACTTGTATGTATGTACCTTACCTGAATAAACATAAACATAAACATAAACAAACATAAACAATATAGAGGAAGGGAGTACCACCTCTGGCTGGAAGAAGGGGGACCCTTAGCCTTGGAGGAAACCACACATAACACATTAGAGGGAATGTTTAGATCCCCTCCAATACAGTTTCTATGTGCTTTTCTCCTACCACCCCCATCCTTATTTTATACTACATTATTAGACTACATTAGTACATTATATTAGACTACATTATATTAGACTACAAACCTTGTACAACATTTTAAATTAGGCCTATACATACCTGGCCTGGATATTTGTTGGTTAAGATGGAGCACATTGAGCCACCTGGCACCTCTTGTGGCACTCACGAAACTGGCACTCACAGGGCTGGCACTCACAGGACTGGCACTCACTGGACTGGCACTCACAGGACTGGCACTCACAGGACTGGCACTCACTGGACTCTGGCACTCACTGGACTCTGGCTCTCACTGGACTCTGGCTCTCACTGGACAGTCTGGCTCTCACTGGACAGTCTGGCACTCACGGGACAGTCTGGCACTCACGGGACAGTCTGGCACTCACGGGACAGTCTGGCACTCACGGGACAGTCTGGCACTCACGGGACAGTCTGGCACTCACGGGACAGTCTGGCACTCACGGGACAGTCTGGCACTCACGGGACAGTCTGGCACTCACGGGACAGTCTGGCACAGACGGGACAGTCTGGCACAGACGGGACAGTCTGGCACTGACGGGACAGTCTGGCACTGACGGGACAGTCTGGCACTGACGGGACAGTCTGGCACAGACGGGACAGTCTGGCACAGACGGGACAGTATGGCACAGACGGGACAGTCTGGCACAGACGGGACAGTCTGGCACAGACGGGACAGTCTGGCACAGACGGGACAGTCTGGCACAGACGGGACAGTCTGGCACAGACGGGACAGTCTGGCACAGACGGGACAGTCTGGCACAGACGGGACAGTCTGGCACAGACGGGACAGTCTGGCACTGACGGGACAGTCTGGCACTGGCACAGACGGGACAGTCTGGCACTGGACACACTGACGGGACAGTCTGGCACTGCACACTGGCACTGACGGGACAGTCTGGCACTGACGGGACACTGGCACTGACGGGACAGTCTGGCACTGACGGGACAGTCTGGCACTGACGGGACAGTCTGGCACTGGCACAGTCTGGCACTGACGGGACAGTCTGGCACTGACGGGACAGTCTGGCACTGACGGGACAGTCTGGCACTGACGGGACAGTCTGGCACTGACGGGACAGTCTGGCACTGACGGGACAGTCTGGCACTGACGGGACAGTCTGGCACTGACGGGACAGTCTGGCACTGACGGGACAGTCTGGCACTGACGGGACAGTCTGGCACTGACGGGACAGTCTGGCACTGACGGGACAGTCTGGCACTGACGGGACAGTCTGGCACTGACGGGACAGTCTGGCACTGACGGGACAGTCTGGCACTGACGGGACAGTCTGGCACTGACGGGACAGTCTGGCACTGACGGGACAGTCTGGCACTGACGGGACAGTCTGGCACTGACGGGACAGTCTGGCACTGACGGGACAGTCTGGCACTGACGGGACAGTCTGGCACTGACGGGACAGTCTGGCACTGACGGGACAGTCTGGCACTGACGGGACAGTCTGGCACTGACGGGACAGTCTGGCACTGACGGGACAGTCTGGCACTGACGGGACAGTCTGGCACTGACGGGACAGTCTGGCACTGACGGGACAGTCTGGCACTGACGGGACAGTCTGGCACTGACGGGACAGTCTGGCACGGGACGGGACAGTCTGGCACTGACGGGACAGTCTGGCACTGACGGGACGGGACGGGACTGTCTGGCACTGACGGGACAGTCTGGCACTGACGGGACAGTCTGGCACTGACGGGACTGACGGGACAGTCTGGCACTGACGGGACGGGACAGTCTGGCACTGACGGGACAGTCTGGACGTCTGGCACTGACGGGACAGTCTGGCACTGACGGGACAGTCTGGCACTGACGGGACTGTCTGGCACTGACGGGACAGTCTGGACTGACGGGACAGTCTGGCACTGACGGGACTGTCTGGCACTGACGGGACAGTCTGGCACTGACGGGACTGTCTGGCACTGACGGGACTGTCTGGCACTGACGGGACAGTCTGGCACTGACGGGACAGTCTGGCACTGACGGGACAGTCTGGCACTGACGGGACTGGGACGGGACTGTCTGGCACTGACGGGACTGTCTGGCACTGACGGGACTGTCTGGCACTGACGGGACAGTCTGGCACTGACGGGACAGTCTGGCACTGACGGGACAGTCTGGCACTGACGGGACAGTCTGGCACTGACGGGACAGTCTGGCACTGACGGGACAGTCTGGCACTGATGGGACAGTCTGGCACTGACGGGAGTCTGGCACTGACGGGACTGTCTGGCACTGACGGGACAGTCTGGCACTGACGGGACAGTCTGGCACTGACGGGACAGTCTGGCACTGACGGGACAGTCTGGCACTGACGGGACTGTCTGGCACTGACGGGACAGTCTGGCACTGACGGGACAGTCTGGCACTGACGGGACAGTCTGGTACTGACGGGACAGTCTGGCACTGACGGGACTGTCTGGCACTGACGGGACAGTCTGGCACTGACGGGACAGTCTGGCACTGACGGGACAGTCTGGCACTGACGGGACAGTCTGGCACTGACGGGACAGTCTGGCACTGACGGGACTGTCTGGCACTGACGGGACTGTCTGGCACTGACGGGACTGTCTGGCACTGACGGGACTGTCTGGCACTGACGGGACAGTCTGGCACTGACGGGACAGTCTGGCACTGACGGGACAGTCTGGCACTGACGGGACTGTCTGGCACTGACGGGACTGTCTGGCACTGACGGGACTGTCTGGCACTGACGGGACTGTCTGGCACTGACGGGACAGTCTGGCACTGACGGGACAGTCTGGCACTGACGGGACAGTCTGGCACTGACGGGACAGTCTGGCACTGACGGGACAGTCTGGCACTGACGGGACAGTCTGGCACTGATGGGACAGTCTGGCACTGACGGGAGTCTGGCACTGACGGGACAGTCTGGCACTGACGGGACAGTCTGGTACTGACGGGACAGTCTGGCACTGACGGGACAGTCTGGCACTGACGGGACAGTCTGGCACTGACGGGACTGTCTGGCACTGACGGGACAGTCTGGCACTGACGGGACAGTCTGGCACTGACGGGACAGTCTGGTACTGACGGGACAGTCTGGCACTGACGGGACAGTCTGGCACTGACGGGACAGTCTGGCACTGACGGGACTGTCTGGCACTGACGGGACAGTCTGGCACTGACGAGACTGTCTGGCACTGACGGGACTGTCTGGCACTGACGGGACAGTCTGGCACTGACGGGACTGTCTGGCACTGACGGGACAGTCTGGCACTGACGGGACAGTCTGGCACTGACGAGACTGTCTGGCACTGACGGGACAGTCTGGCACTGACGGGACAGTGTGGTACTGACGGGACAGTGTGGCACTGACGGGACAGTCTGGTACTGACGGGACAGTCTGGTACTGACGGGACAGTGTGGTACTGACGGGACAGTGTGGTACTGACGGGACAGTCTGGTACTGACGGGACAATCTGGTACTGACGGGACAGTCTGGTACTGACGGGACAGTCTGGTACTGACGGGACAGTGTGGTACTGACGGGACAGTGTGGTACTGACGGGACAGTCTGGTACTGACGGGACAGTCTGGTACTGACGGGACAGTCTGGTACTGACGGGACAGTCTGGTACTGACGGGACAGTCTGGTACTGACGGAACAGTCTGGTACTCACGGGACTTTCTGGCTATCAAGAGTGTGGTAGAAAAAGACAGCCAACGACTCCAGGGAGCAGCGTGACGGACCGCGGCAACGTGCACACGTCGTGATGGTCGGTCCGGCACTGCCATGGATGCCCAAGACCTCAACCACAGTCCGGTGAGGCAAGAATTTAAATTGCCGAAAGTCGCGAGCTGAAGAACTAAACGTCACAAACTTTACTATAAAAGTAGCCAAATATTTTTTCCCCGGTTGATTCGCTTTCCAGAATACACAACCCAGCTTATTTTAACAGTAGCCGAAAAAATTTAATTAGAATGACGGAACCTGTGCTACACTGTGTCCCTCGAGGAGGACGGAACGGCAGCTGGGTCGGGTGCCGACTGACCAATTTTACCCAGCCCCCAAAAAAACAAATGATTATTCAGGTAAAAGTATATACATAAAAGATGAGTTGCAAACACAATGTTGGATTTATAGATAGAGCGAGTATATACAATACCTAAAACCACTAATACGCACAGTTTCGGGCAAGGTGTGGGGGAAAAAAAAAAACTTAAAATTCAAATTCAAAATTCAAATGTTTATTCATGTAAAAGTACATACATACAAGATGAGTTACAAACATAATGTTGGATTTATAGGTAGAGCTAATACATACAATATCTAATACCACTAATACGCACAACGTTTCGGGCAAAGTGTGGGGGAAAAAGCACTTAGACTAAAGCTTAATACTAATTGAGATTAAAGTATAAATTGTATTGAAAATGAAAAAGGGGGGGGGGGGGGGGGGGGAGGGGAAATGGCAGAAATCAGCAATTATACAAGTTGGTCAACAAACAAATGTTGACCTACTTGTTGAAAATAGCAGGACACGGTGACAAAGATGATGATGACAAAGAAATTAGTAAAATCCTAAAAAAGCAGTATGAAGACATATTTAGCACTCCGATACTCAGCATGAAAGTGGAAGATTCGGACAATTTCTTTATGAATGATACTCAAACACCTGTAAATATAACTGATATCAACACGAGCGTGGCAGATTTTGAAGGAGAAATTGACAAACACACCCGCCCTCCCTGGACAGCTCAGGGACACACCCGCCCCCATTGGACAGCTCAGGGACACACCCGCCCCCCTTGGACAGCTCAGGGACACACCCGCCCTCCCTGGACAGCTCAGGGACACACCCGCCCCCCTTGGACAGCTCAGGGACACACCCGCCCCCCTTGGACAGCTCAGGGACACACCCGCCCCCCTTGGACAGCTCAGGGACACACACCCGCCCTCCCTGGACAGCTCAGGGACACACCCGCCCCCATTGGACAGCTCAGGGACACACCCGCCCCCCTTGGACAGCTCAGGGACACACCCGCCCCCCTTGGACAGCTCAGGGACACACCCGCCCCCCTTGGACAGCTCAGGGACACACCCGCCCCCCTTGGACAGCTCAGGGACACACCCGCCCTCCTTGGACAGCTCAGGGACACACCCGCCCTCCCTGGACAGCTCAGGGACACACCCGCCCCCCTTGGACAGCTCAGGGACACACCCGCCCCCCTTGGACAGCTCAGGGACACACCCGCCCCCCTTGGACAGCTCAGGGACACACCCGCCCCCCTTGGACAGCTCAGGGACACACCCGCCCCCCTTGGACAGCTCAGGGACACACCCGCCCTCCTTGGACAGCTCAGGGACACACCCGCCCTCCCTGGACAGCTCAGGGACACACCCGCCCCCCTTGGACAGCTCAGGGACACACCCGCCCCCCTTGGACAGCTCAGGGACACACCCGCCCCCCTTGGACAGCTCAGGGACACACCCGCCCCCCTTGGACAGCTCAGGGACACACCCGCCCTCCCTGGACAGCTCAGGGACACACCCGCCCCCCTTAGACAGCTCAGGGACACACCCGCCCCCCTTGGACAGCTCAGGGACACACCCGCCCCCCTTGGACAGCTCAGGGACACACCCGCCCCCCTTGGACAGCTCAGGGACACACCCGCTCCCCTTGGACAGCTCAGGGACACACCCGCCCCCCTTGGACAGCTCAGGGACACACCCGCCCCCCTTGGACAGCTCAGGGACACACCCGCCCCCCTTGGACAGCTCAGGGACACACCCGCCCTCCTTGGACAGCTCAGGGACACACCCGCCCTCCTTGGACAGCTCAGGGACACACACCCGCCCCCCTTGGACAGCTCAGGGACACACACCCGCCCCCCCTGGACAGCTCAGGGACACACCCGCCCTCCTTGGACAGCTCAGGGACACACACCCGCCCCCCTTGGACAGCTCAGGGACACACCCGCCCTCCCTGGACAGCTCAGGGACACACCCGCCCCCCTTGGACAGCTCAGGGACACACCCGCCCCCCTTGGACAGCTCAGGGACACACACCCGCCCTCCTTGGACAGCTCAGGGACACACCCGCCCTCCTTGGACAGCTCAGGGACACACACCCGCCCCCTTGGACAGCTCAGGGACACACACCCGCCCTCCCTGGACACCTCAGGGACACACCCGCCCCCCTTGGACAGCTCAGGGACACACCCGCCCCCCTTGGACAGCTCAGGGACACACCCGCCCTCCTTGGACAGCTCAGGGACACACCCGCCCTCCTTGGACAGCTCAGGGACACACGCCCGCCCCCCTTGGACAGCTCAGGGACACACACCCGCCCTCCCTGGACAGCTCAGGGACACACCCGCCCGCCTTGGACAGCTCAGGGACACACCCGCCCCCCTTGGACAGCTCAGGGACACACCCGCCCTCCTTGGACAGCTCAGGGACACACCCGCCCTCCTTGGACAGCTCAGGGACACACACCCGCCCCCTTGGACAGCTCAGGGACACACACCCGCCCTCCCTGGACAGCTCAGGGACACACCCGCCCCCCTTGGACAGCTCAGGGACACACCCGCCCCCTTGGACAGCTCAGGGACACACCCGCCCCCCTTGGACAGCTCAGGGACACACCCGCCCTCCTTGGACAGCTCAGGGACACACACCCGCCCTCCCTGGACAGCTCAGGGACACACACCCGCCCTCCCTGGACAGCTCAGGGACACACCCGCCCCCCTTGGACAGCTCAGGGACACACACCCGCCCTCCCTGGACAGCTCAGGGACACACCCGCCCTCCCTGGACAGCTCAGGGACACACCCGCCCCCCTTGGACAGCTCAGGGACACACCTCCGCCCTCCCTGGACAGCTCAGGGACAAACCCGCTCTCCCTGGACAGCTCAGGGACACACCCGCCCCCCTTGGACAGCTCAGGGACACACACCCGCCCTCCTTGGACAGCTCAGGGACACACACCCGCCCCCCTTGGACAGCTCAGGGACACACACCCGCCCTCCCTGGACAGCTCAGGGACACACCCGCCCCCCTTGGACAGCTCAGGGACACACACCCGCCGTCCCTGGACAGCTCAGGGACACACCCGCCCCCCTTGGACAGCTCAGGGACACACCCGCCCCCCTTGGACAGCTCAGGGACACACACCCGCCCTCCCTGGACAGCTCAGGGACACACCCGCCCCCCTTGGACAGCTCAGGGACACACCCGCCCCCCTTGGACAGCTCAGGGACACACACCCGCCCCCCTTGGACAGCTCAGGGACACACCCGCCCCCCTTGGACAGCTCAGGGACACACCCGCCCCCCTTGGACAGCTCAGGGACACACCCGCCCCCCTTGGACAGCTCAGGGACACACACCCGCCCTCCCTGGACAGCTCAGGGACACACCCGCCCCCCTTGGACAGCTCAGGGACACACACCCGCCCTCCCTGGACAGCTCAGGGACACACACCCGCCCTCCCTGGACAGCTCAGGGACAAACCCGCATATGCCCATGCACTCAGCCCCGGGTCCAGACTCATGGAATTCAATATTTATAAAGAAATGCAAAGTGCCAGTAGCACAGGCACTCAGTATAGTGTGGAGGAAGAGCTTGGACACGGGGGGGGGGAGATACCAGATGCACTTACAGCAGCAGACATTGCCCCTCTACACAAGGGTGGGAGCAAAGCATTGGCAAAGAATTATAGACCAGTTGCACTGTTGTTGTTGTTTTATATTCAGCTACTCGGAACAAAAGTTCCAAGTAGCACGGGCTATGGTGAGCCCGTAGTGGACTTACCTGGCACAGGAGCGGAGCTGTAACTGCAGTTGCACTAACGTCCCACATAATAAAAGTATTTGAAAGAGTGATCAGGAGTCAGGTCACTAGATTCATGGAAACCAATGACCTCCACAATCCAGGCCAACATGGATTTAAAGCAGGAAGATCATGCCTCTCACAGCTACTTGACCACTATGACAAAATCACTGAGGCATTAAAGGAAAAACATAATGCAGATGTCGTATACACAGATTTTGCAAAGGCATTCGACAAATGTGACCATGGAGTGATTGCATACAAAATGAGGTCAATGGGTATAACTGGTAAAGTAGGACGCTGGATACTCAGTTTCCTATCGAACAGAACACAAAGAGTAACAGTCAATCAAGTAAAATCGAGTCCGAGCGCAGTTAAAAGCTCTGTACCTCAAGGTACAGTCCTTGCACCACTGCTGTTCCTTATTCTCATATCAGATATAGACAAAAACACAAGTCACAGCTTCGTGTCATCCTTTGCAGATGATACAAAAATCAGCATGAAAATTACCTCTGCTGAAGACATTGATAAACTACAAACAGATATTAACAAAGTTTTCGATTGGGCAGCAGAAAATAACATGATGTTTAACGGTGATAAATTCCAGGTACTCAGATACGGCAAAAATGAGGACCTTAAACATAATACAGGGTACAAAACACAATCGAATCTGCCCATAGTAGGAAAACAGCATGTCAAGGATTTGGGAATAATGATGTCCGACGACCTAACGTTTAGGGAGCATAACCAAGCAAGTATTGCGTCAGCCAGAAAAATGATAGGATGGATTACGAGAACCTTCAAGTCCAGAGATCCCATCACAATGGTTGTACTCTTCAAATCACTTGTGTTGTCCCGTCTTGAGTACTGCTCAGTACTCACTTCCCCCTTCAGAGCAGGAGAGATTGCTGGAATTGAGGGAATACAGAGAACATATACGGCACACATAGACGAGATAAAGCACCTAAATTATTGGGATCGTCTCAAAGCTCTCCAAATGTACTCATTAGAAATGAGACGAGAGAGATACAAAATAATATACACATGGAAAATACTGGAGGGACAGGTCCAAAATCTGCACAGTAAAATAACAACGTACTGGAGTGAACGACATGGAAGAAAATGCAGAATAGACCCAGTGAAGAGCGGAGGTGCCATAGGCACAATCAGAGAACACTGTATGAACATCAGAGGTCCACGGTTGTTCAACGTCCTACCAGCGAGCATCAGAAATATTACAGGAACAACCGTGGACATCTTCAAGAGGAAAATAGATTGTTTCCTTCAAGGAGTGTCGGACCAACAAGACTGTGGTGGGTATGTGGGCCTGCGGGCCTCTCCAAGCAACAGCCTGGTGGACTGTTAAATAAGGGAGTGTCTGCACTATGGGGCCTATTATTATCTGGATGTAGGGGCAATAGTAAGCATTAAGAGTTATAAATATGGGAGAACTAAAAGGCCCGGCCCCCAAATAAAACGATAAGCAGTGCTGAATACTTGGCTACACACAAGGTCAGTCTAAAGGTTGATCTACGATCTCCTACACAGGAAGAACTGATACTCCGTTACTACTTACTTATTTATTAACCCCTTAACAACCCCCCATATACATTCACACCAATAACAAAAACAATAATAACTTTACCACACTATCTTACGTTAAAAGCCTTGGTCCACTTAAGCAGGATACAAGGTTTTACGCTGAACACAAGCTAGGGTAAAGCTCTACTATTGAATTACTTGAAGTTAGAGTCAGCTTAGGGTAGGGGACCACGTGGTTCCAATGGAACCCCCTTTAGAATAACTAGTAATATAAACTCTAAAAACACCTACTACGTACAAAGTATACTACTCTACACATAGAACACGTGTATGCCAGAAATTGAATAATGTACACAGTATATACTTAGCTTGAACAAGACACAGAAATAAGGAAACGAGGAGGAAGGGTAGGAGGATCCTATCCACCCAACGCCAGTTCAGAAAAAGAACAACAACAATTTTACAATACAATTTTATTTAGGTAAGGTACATACATACAATAAATATTTACAAGGATTGTTTAACTTATAGGTATAGCTAGTACATACAATGCCTAAAGCCACTATTACGCAAAGCGTTTCGGGCATGATAAACTTAAATGACAAGCTTAATACTAATTGAGCATAATGAGTAGAATGAAAACAAGAAATGAAAACATAGATGAAAAAGCAGCACAAATACAATTATGTCGACAAACAGCGCTCTTTAAAGAAAAAAACAGACATTGGTTGACAATAGAAGGGTAAGGTAGGTTACAGGGAATTTATTAGGTATAGCTCCGCTTTTTTTTTTTTTTTTTTTTTTTTTTTTTTTTTTGTCCCCTAACTCCCCTTGCCACTTCGGGGGGGTATAGGGTTTTTATGTAGCTTCGGAGCCCGATCCCCCCAGCCACAGGGCATGGCGAGACGGACCCCCAAGCATACCTAATACCCTAACACACACAAACTAAAATAAACATATATGGCAGATCTCATCACACCCACAAGAGTTAAGATGATACTAATAATACATAATAATAACCTGAAAATAAACAAAAACATTAATGGAAAATTCTTTTGTATTTGGTTTTTCCTATATGGGACACAGCACACGTAGGTAGGGGTGCACAGTATAACATGTAAAAAAGAACAAACAAACGCTGAAGGCCAAAGCAGCAGGCTGCCCAATCGGCAGGGATGATGATTTGACGTCGGCATACATGGAAAACTAGACACAGTGGATGCTCCTAACTAGGCCCCGGAGCGGGAGGGTTATCATGTATGCGCATGGGGTCCCTCCGGACGCCGCCTTATCTACTCGCGGGCTCTGCCAGGTCATCCACCCTCTTGTGAGACGCCATTAGGAGAAGTGGTACTCCAGATGACGAAACTGCTTAGATAGTTGGCTACCAGCTGACTTGGCTGCGGTTCACCTAAGCGTGACTATAGTTACCCTTATGCACCCTGTGCACAGTGACCCCGGGGCTAGGGGGGCCTGCCCCTGGACGTGGCCTTGGACCATATTCTGTATATAGAATATGTCCAGGTCAGGGCCTTCACGGAGCAAATCTCGAGATCGCTCTTGGTGAGACCCATACCTTGTAGACCACGCGCACTCTCCTTGCACCATCCACCTCTCCAATTAAGGGTTATTGAGGAGGCGGATACTGTAGGCTTACCGGTATACTCCCGGACCTTCTGCAGGATCTCGGGGGTGCCGTATTTGTCGCACTTGCTCTGATGTGGACGGGAGAGTGGGAAGTTATCAGCTGAGACCTGGGTGTCTAATATGAAGGCCTCATCACCTTTGCAAGCTATAATATCTGGCTTGCAGAAGGTCCCTCCGTCTGGTATACGGACCTCACGCTCCACCTCAAAGCCTCTTTGCCGCAATCGGCCAGCTACGAACCGGGTGATGTCGTCGTGACGTTTCACCCGAGCCCCGTGTGTCTTATGGCAGGCCTGGGATATGTGGCCCAGGGTTCCTGGTTTCCGACAAGCGTCACAGAGACCAGAAGCCTCGGGTCTACCCCTAGCCGCCCTAGACGGCGTGGCTACAGCGTTTGCCCTAATTTGGACGGCGTGGGCAAAATCTCCCCCGCTTAGCAAACGGGTACCGGACGCAACCCACTTGTGACAGGATGGGACCTCACAAGAGGAAGCGAGGCCGGCGCCGTCGACCATGCTGTACAGTTTTGCCTTCCATCTTCTAGCGCACTCGGTCGTCCTGCTGGATGGCGTTCCAGCGGCCGTGGTCGGGTCTACCCACCGGCGCATTCTCGCTTGGAATGCGGGTAGGAGAGCCGCTGCCACCACCACTGGGTCCGCTGATCCGGTCAGCGCCCCGAGCCGCTTGTTCTTTTGTAGCCGGATCGATGTGGCAAAGTCGGGTATCCCTAGTCCACCGTCCTTGACGTCGGCATGGATAAAGGCGTTGGGGGTGTCATGGGGCAGCCGCAGCCAGCCACGAGTGGCGTGTCGCAGCCGCCGGTCCAACCTCGCCAACTCCGTTTTAGCCACGTGTCCGAGGACAAGGCGGTGGTTCATTTTGGGGATTAGGTGGTGCTTTAGTAGGTATAACCTCTGTTGGGGTTTGAGCGGCGCCTTGGTGATGTTGGTCAGGCCGTCCTCAAACAGGGAACCATAGGATAAGCGTCTGCCCCCGGCTCCGATCAGTATCCCTAAGTACTTGTACTCGTCCGCCACACTCATAGTACCGATTGCATCGTCTCCGACATAATATGCCTTCCTGGTGGGGACATGCCATGTCTTTCGATGCGCATCAATCGCTATGCTCAGCGTCCGGCATTTTGCGGCGTTTACTTTGAGACCAGAGCCGCGCAGCGTGCGGCAAATACTGGTTATGAGTGTCTGTAGTCCGGCAGCCGTTTCCGCTGCCACAACCAGGTCGTCGGCGAACGCCAGCGCTGATACCTTTTCGCCGCCCAGACCAACCCCTAGCCCCAGGTCTTTAGCCCTGGTAATTGCCTCATCAATTATCAGGTTGAAAAGAAATGGAGACAGGGGGTCACCCTGTTTCACCCCCCTAGTGATCAGGATGTCCTTCGACTTCTCACCTTACTGGTTGAGAGAGGTACAGTCTTTAACATGGTTGGGAAGGTCATTCCACATTCTGGGCCCCTTGATTTGTAGAGCATTTCTAGTTTGATTAAGTCGTACTCTAGGAATATCAAAACTGTATTTATTTCTGGTGTGATGCTCATGGGTTCTGATACAACCTTCTATGAAGCTTTTGAGATCAGGATTGGCATTATAGTTTAGCGTTTTATATATGTATAATACACATGAGAGAATGTGCAGTGACTTAATGTCTAACATATTCAGAGATTTAAGTAGAGGTACCGAGTGATGTCTGGGGCCAGAATTGGATATTGTCCTAATAGCAGCTTTGTGTTGAGTAATTAGAGGACGTAAGTGATTTTGGGTAGTAGAGCCCCAAGCACAAATACCATAGTTGAGATATGGATAGATAAGGGAGTAATAGAGAGTCACCAGGGCAGGGCGTGGTACATAATATCTGATCTTAGAAAGAATGCCCACAGTTTTTGAAACTTTTTTTGATATATTTAGAATGTGTCCCTGGAAATTAAGCTTGTGGTCAATGAGAATGCCAAGGAATTTGCCATCTAATTTGTTACAAATTTGGGTATTGTTTATTTTGAGATTTATTTGATTAGAGGATTTATTGCCAAACAGAATATAAAAGGTTTTGTCAATGTTAAGGGTGAGTTTGTTGGCAGTTAGCCACAGATGGACTTTATTTAGCTCAGTATTTACTGTGGCATTTAGAGCAAGGGGATCAGGACTGGAGTAAATGATGTGTCGTCAGCAAATAGAATTGGTTTGAGGTGTTGAGAGGCATTTGGAAGGTCATTAATGTAGATGAGAAAGAGGAGAGGGCCAAGTATGCTGCCCTGGGGAACACCAATGTTGATGGGTAGGGTGGGAGAAATTGTATTATTCACAGAAACATATTGGAGCCTGTCAGTAAGGTAGGATTTGAGGTATTGTAGGGAGTGTCCTCTGACTCCATAATGATGTAATTTAAGAAGAAGGTTTTGGTGGTTGACAGTGTCAAACGCTTTACACAGGTCCACAAACAACCCAACAGGGAACTCATTTTTATCAAGAGCTGTATGAATCGAGTTAAGCATACTAATAAGTGCATCGTTAGTGCTTTTTTTGGGTCTGAAGCCATATTGGCAAGGGCTAAGTATATTGAGTTTGGCTAGATATGAGTAAAGCTGCTTATAGATTAGTTTTTCAAAATTTTTTGACAAGTTTGGCAGGATAGATATAGGTCTGTAGTTGTTAACATCTGTGAGATTACCACATTTGTGGACAGGCGTTACTCTCGCTTTTTTTAGAATATCTGGGAAGGTTTGGAGTTCAAGTGACTTGTTGAAGAGCAAAGCAATAGCAGGGGCTAAAGATCTGGAGGCTTTTTTGTAAATTAAAGTTGGTATCTCCTCAAGGGCACCAGACTTGGTTTTAAGGGAAAGGATTATCTCATTGACGTCAGTGGAATTAATAGGCTTTAGGTACAGAGACTGTGGATAGTTACCTGAAAGATAGTCATTAATGTCTGTACTGGAAGATGGAATATCATTTGCAAGGGATGAACCAATGGAAGAGAAGAACCTATTGAACTCAATAGCAGAATCAGAGGCTGAAAGCTGACCATCGTTATTAGACAGGAGAGTCGGTTTGTTATTTAAAGTCTTCTTTGATCCCAATATTTGAGAAATTGTTCTCCAAGTTTGTTTAATGTTGCTCTTTATTTGGGTAAATTTATCTTCGTAGTATTTAGTTTTGGCTCGTCTAATTATCTTAGACAGCAATAATGAGTAATTCTTTGAGAATTCTTTGGAGACAATTCCTAACCTATACTTCTTCTCAAGGTCATGTTTTTTATTAATAGATTTAAGTATTCCCTTAGTAAGCCAGGGATTGTTAAGCCTTTTGGTTGTGACTTGTTTTGTAAGCATAGGACAGTGGGTATCACTTCAATGATCAAAATTGCAGATATTTTACAGCACATGATGTAAACAATGTATTAACAGATAATCACAATATCTCTGTAATCAACTTGAACGTTAGATCCTTAGGTAAACACTTCGATGATGTTAGTGCCTTGATTGAAACTATTGACAACAAATTCTCTTTTATTATACTTACTGAAACGTGGTTGAAAGAGGATACTACTCAACTCTTTAACATGCCTAACTACTCGGCAATTCACAACTGTCGTCAACTTCAGAGAGGTGGTGGTACTGCTCTTTACTACCACCAAGAACTAACATGCTTAAAAATAATTAGAACTAGAGACTGCTATGGGGAGTATATCTTCGCCAGCTTCAGAGTCAAGGGTGCCGAGTCTGTCCTGTCTGTGGATGCAGTCTATAGAATTCCTTACACTGATGTGTCCGAATTCAATTCAAAACTTAGAAATCTAATACTAGATAACAGACTGAACAAAAACCATCTAATTATCGCAGGGGACTTTAATATTGACCTCTGCGAGCCTGAACACCCTACTGCTGTTAGCTTCCTCAACTGTATGAATTCCTGCTTCCTCATACTCTTAATCACTAGACCAACTAGAATCACTGATAGTACTGCCACGACTCTAGATCACATCTGGACCAACATAACCTCTCCGCTTACTTCAGGTATAATCACCGATAGCACTACAGACCATTACCCCACATTTCTCTTAACATTATCAAGCCACCTCTTGAGTCAAGGGAGTTAAGCTTTAGGCTGCACAATGAAACTGCTATAAACAATTTTATAACTGCTGCTGATAATGTCAACTGGGAGTCCGAGTTAGGTAACATAGGGGACATCAACCTAGCAGTGCAATCTTTTCTACAAACAACTCTTAGCCTTTATAACACCCACTGTCCTATGCTTACAAAACAAGTCACAAACAAAAGGCAAAACAAAACATTTCAAACACTACACTGCTCTACATATCTGACATCATAACCAAACGCCGTTTCCTCGTTGACACAGGTGCAGCAGCTAGTGTGTTGCCTCCCCCACTGGTCAAACCATCCCGTACTCCTGGTTTGAACTTACGAGCCGCCAATGGTACGTCCGTCCGTACATATGGGACCCGCGCCCTGGTTCACGAGTTCGCCTCTCTGGGTCGCTTTACGTGGACTTTCCTCATAGCGGATGTGGAACAACCCATTCTTGGATGGGATTTCCTGCAACACCATCGACTTATTGTGGATCCCGCAGGTGCAGTACTTCGAGCCTCTCCTAGTACCTCACCACAAGTTAACATCGTCACCCCAGTCGCATCTACGGAACTTCAAGCACTCCTGGAAGAATTCAAAGATGTGACCCAACCCGCCAGCCCTCGACCAGAGGTGCAACATACGATTACGCATCACATTACTACAACGGGAGCACCTACCTTCGCCAGACCACGCCGCCTGGCACCGGAACGACTGGCGGTAGCACGTGCTGAATTCAATAAGCTACAGGAGGCGGGAATAATCCGCCTTTCGAACAGTCCATGGGCTTCACCTCTCCATATGGTCCCGAAAACAGCCCCAAGGGAATGGCGCCCTTGCGGAGACTACAGGGCTCTCAACGTTCGTACTCTGCCGGATCGCTACCCAATACCACACATCCAGGATTTCTCACAGGGATTAAGCAACGCAACCGTTTTTTTCGAGAATTGACCTTGTGCAGGCATTTCACCAGATCCCTGTGGAACCGGCAGACATTCCGAAAACAGCGATCACAACACTTTTTGGACTGTTTGAATTCGTCCGGATGCCTTTTGGTCTACGGAATGCAGCCCAGACATTCCAACGCTTCATCGACCAAGTAGTTAAGGACCTTCCTTTTTGCTACGCCTACATTGACGATCTGCTGGTGGCCAGTACAACACCAACAGAACATCTGCTACACCTCCGACTCCTTCTCACCCGTCTGCGCAACTTCGGCTTGCAGCTCAACTCCGAGAAGTGTATTTTCCATGTTCCAGAGCTGGATTTCTTGGGACACCGGGTGTCAGCAGCGGGGGTCCAACCACTAGAGAAGAAAATCGAGGCAATCAAGGAATTCCCGCGCCCATCTACTCCAAAGAAGTTGCAAGAATTTCTTGGTGTAGTGAATTTTTATCATCGATTCATCCCACATTGTTCGGACATCTTGCGACACTTATACGACCTCTTACGTGGTCGGAAACTCACGTCCCGTCTTCCGTTGGAGTGGACTCCCCAGGCAGAGACAGCATTCACCGACATAAAACACAAGCTGGCAGAATTCACCTTGCTCGCACACCCAGTGTCTGACGCTCCCACCAATCTCTCTACCGACGCTTCAAACACAGCAATTGGTGCTGTACTACAACAGCTCATTGAAGGAGAATGGCGCCCAATTGCATTCTTTTCAGCGCGCCTGTCACCCACTGAAGAGAAGTACAGCACTTTTGATAGGGAACTGCTCGCCATCTACTCAGCCATACAACATTTCCGGCACTTTCTCGAGGGGCGGAACTTCCACATCCTCACAGACCACAAACCTCTCACTTATGCGCTGGCGGCCAAGGGTGATGCTCACTCTCCTCGAGTAGCCAACCACCTGGGATTTATTTCCCAATTTACCTCGGATATCCGTCATGTCAAAGGAACTAATAATGTCATAGCCGATGCACTGTCTCGACCCACCATAAACCACGTCGTGACAAACCCAGCTCAGGTGGACTATTGTGTAATCAGTAAGGCCCAACGGGAAGACCCTGATCTGCAGCGATTACGAACATCTGACACAGCTCTCCGGTTCATCGAGATTCCCATGGAAGGTGGCGGAAGGATAATCTGTGACACCTCACGGACGGGATCACTTAGGCCCTACATTCCTGCCCAGTTTCGCTGGAAAACGTTCTCAGTATTTCACTCCCTAGCACACCCAGGAGTACGTGCTTCCCAGAAACTACTAACGGAGCGTGTTGTATGGCCAGGAATCAATGCCGATGTTCGACGATGGACTCGCTCATGTCTCCAGTGCCAGCGAGCGAAACCACATCGTCACACAAAGAGCCCTCTTCAACAGTTTCCGTTACCTTCTGACCGTTTCGAGGTGGTGCATGTAGACATCGTTGGACCATTACCGTCGGCAAGAGGATATTCTTATCTACTCACCTGCATCAATCGATTCTCCAGATGGCCGGAAGCAATCCCATTAATCAACATCTCAGCTGAGTCAGTGGTCCAGGCTTTCCTCTCTGGATGGGTCGCCCGTTTTGGCAGCCCCTCTGTCATCATCACCGACCAAGGACGACAGTTCGAATCATATCTATGGAAGGAACTTATGGAGTTCCTCGGCACCACACATAACCGAACCACAGCATACCACCCTGAGTCGAACGGAATGGTAGAACGCTTTCATAGACAACTAAAAGCTGCCCTAAGAGCTCAAGCACGCCCTGATGATTGGATCGACAACCTTCCATTAGTCTTGCTTGGCATCCGTTCGGCCACGATGGAGGGCAGTGGATTTTCGGCAGCAGACTTAGTATACGGATCTAGCCTGCGGCTTCCGGGCGAATTCTTAACCCCAACGCCACTTATCACACCCCCAGACCCCACTTTTGTCCAGAAATTACGGGCGGCCATGACAAACATTCGGCCTACACCACCACGCCAACCGACAACTCGTGCTACATATGTGCCTCATGAGCTCCACACAACTGAACACGTGTTTGTAAGAGTCGACGCTGTTCGACGCCCTCTACAGTCACCTTACGAAGGACCATTTAAAGTGGTTTCTCGAACACCGAAGTTCTTCACCATTGAACGCCGAGGACAGCGGGTAAACATCTCCATCGATCGCCTTAAACCAGCACACTGTGACGCTGCCCCAGACATCCCTCCAGAGACACATCCGCCGACTACGCAGTTCACTTTTCGACCACAGTTACCAGCAGCACCGCCACCTACGACAACGGACGATCCTGTACGACCTCTCACCCTACAACTCCAGTTACCAGCCGCACCACAACCTGATCCTACGACGACGGACGATCCTGTGCGACCTCCCACCCTACGACCCCAGTTAGATGACATCAGCGAAGAGGAGGAAGTTAACTTTGATGGTTATGTAACGCGAGCAGGGCGTACAATTCACCGACCAGCTAAGTTCCTTGATCAAGTATTTTTCCTTTCATCCCCTGGGAGGGGGAGTTCTGTAGCGAGTAGATTATCCCAATAATATACTCGCTCCAAATGCATTGTTAATATTCCTGTCAACCTTTGGAGATGAATGAGGTGAGGCGTTGCCCGGGCAACACGGTGAGGTGTTGCCCGAGCATATAAGCAGCAGAATAGCAAACATTAACTAGTCTACTTTCAAGTGTGGTCTAGAGCAGACACTTGCGAGATACTGTACCGACGCTCAGTGCGCTCAACTCACACCAAAGTATCACCTGTGTACTTCTGTATATTCGACCAAATATATATATAGTATCTTAGTGTCTGTGTTTATTGTCACCATACTTTACGTAATAGAACCGTTACAAACTTATCTTCGTTAAACACCATATTATTTTCTGTAGCCCATAGAAAGACCTGATCTACATCTGACTGGAGGTTCGCCGTGTCCTCTATGTTGCCTACTCTCATGAAGATCCTAGTGTCATCTGCAAAGGATGATACAGTGCTATAGGTTGTGTTCTTGTCTATGTCCGATATGAGGATGAGAAAAAGTACTGGAGCAAGCACAGTACCCTGGGGGACTTAAATGCTCTTTGAGAACTAAGAATAGTCTTACGTCTGGCAGGGAAGATACAAACAAGTGCACCTCGTGATGCGTTTCCAAGACTAAAGGCAGTTTATTAGCTCAGTTTTTTACCTCTGGTTTCCACTGAGGAACCCAGGGTCGTAACATGGACCAAACTCTCACAAGTCAAGTCTGGACCCGGGTTGGGCTTGGGGAGTAGAAGAACTCCCAGAACCCCATCAACCAGATATGGGTTGACATTTAGGGGGTTAACTTGAGGTGATTTCGGGGCCCGGTCCTCGACCAGGCCTCCTTTTTGTTACATATCCCCAGGAAGCAGCCCGTAGCAGCTGTCTAACTCCAATGTACCTATTTACTACTAGGTAACAGGGGCATCAGGGTTAAAGAAACTTTTTGCCCATTTGTCTCTGTGAGAGAGTGTCTCTCAAGATTCTCCCACAGCTGACTTGAATGGCTCATTGCTGTGCACAGTGCACCGATCTTGTGCACAAGGTCCTATTTCTGTTTACCCTGGATAGTGACCTGGCATGTTGGGTATCTCCAGAATGCCCACTTAACCAGGAATACTTTCATAATATGGAGGCCGCCGTATGTCCAGGCAGGAAGTAGATACAGGGAGTTAAGCATACTTGCCACCAAGGGTCAGTGAGTACATGACTGGTCCCCGCGTGAGAGAGGGGAGACGCTAGCCGCGGCCGGGAGTTAAGCATACTTGCCACCAAGGGTCAGTGAGTACATGACTGGTCCCCGCGTGAGAGAGGGGAGACGCTAGCCGCGGCCGGGAGTTAAGCATACTTGCCACCAAGGGTCAGTGAGTACATGACTGGTCCCCGCGTGAGAGAGGGGAGACGCTAGCCGCGGCCGGGAGTTAAGCATACTTGCCACCAAGGGTCAGTGAGTACATGACTGGTCCCCGCGTGAGAGAGGGGAGACGCTAGCAGCGTCTGACCTCTGGGGTCAACCGGCGCGATGGACAATAACAGCTATGACGTGGTCGTGACGTGTTCATGACGTCACCTCTCCTACTGCTCATCGAACGAGCTAATATGATTGGTTCCCACTCATTTGCTGCAATGCCATTGGTCAAATTGTAACTCATTGTGCTGGGTGCCACAAGATGCCCGGCAGCACTTGTAACCCATTCTTGTGAGGGATCTCTAGCAAAGTGGACGTGTTCTGTTCTACCGGCCAATAGACTGAACACCGTCTATTCCTCACCGTCAAGTTAACTCAGCGTCTGAAGATTATACGACACACTCGCCCAGAATCACGGGTTGTGAATATAGTATTCAGAAGCCTAAAGTGACAAATTTCCAGAGCGAAACAGACTGGTATCAGGTAACCCCTGGTGACAAAGATCGTTGTGAGCGACTTAGAGTGAACTAAGGCAGTGCCGCCACCTAAGTAACCTGTGTGTGACTTTACCACAAGTGTACCAGCATGGTACCACAGCCCGAGCGTGCACCTCGCCACTCGTCCCGAGCGTTCACCTCGCCACTCGTCCCGAGCGTGCACCTCGGTACCCAGTACCTCTGTACTTCTGTGCCTCGAGCTGAGTTCTCAATTTCTGTCCAACGTACTCTAACAGGTGCTTTCTTCTTGGTGAGATTAGTTAGCGGAGTTGCTATGGACGTGAAATTGGGAAGGAAAGTTCTGTAGTACCCTGCCAGTCCCAGGAATGACTTAACCTGCGTCTTGGTGGCGGGTGGAGCGGCTTCACTGATCTTGGTGATCTTCTCAGGCAGCGGCCTGGTGAACCCTCCCCCTATCACGTGACCAAGGTACCTGACCTCCTTGCACCCCAACTCACACTTAGTGGGTTTTGCAACCATACCTACTTCTTGTAGTCTTGCCAACACCTGCCTTAGCAAGGTCAGATGTTCTTCCCACGTAGCAGAGTGGATGAGCACATCGTCCACGAACACTTCTTTTATTTATTTATTTATATATATATATATATATATATATATATATATATATATATATATATATATATATATATATATATATATATATATATATATATATATATATACAAGAAGGTACATTGGGTTTGTGAGAATACATTGGATAGTACAGTATTTACATTCTTGTAAAGCCACTAGTATGCGCAGCGTTTCGGGCAGGTCCTTAATCTAGCAGATAATTTTAAGTAGGTAATTTCAATCAGAATTGATAAATGATAAAGATACATTACAAGAGAAAAATGAGATGAGAGAGATAAGTAGGTATATTAAAGCACATTGTTATATTAAAGCTCTCATTAATTACATTGACAGCTTGATTAGTAATTTAAACAAGGTTAATAGACACCATACAGCAGATTGACAGCACATATAAGACAGCAATGATCACAATGGTAAAGATGTTCAGATTGGGTACATAAAGATTGGGAGACTGGGTAGCAAAAGATACAGATAAACAAGATTTATAAACACCATACAGCAGAATGGCAGCACATATTTATTTATTTATTTATGCATATACAAGAATGTACATAAGGAATGTGAGGATACAAATATGGTAATTACAGTCTTGTAAAGCCACTAGCACGCGCAGCGTTTCGGGCAGGTCCTTAATCTAAGAAAATTTTAAGGAGGTAAATACTTGCAAAATTTGTAGACAAAAAAATGATAACAGATTACATGAAATGAAAAAAAAAGATGAGAGAAAATTGTAGGTACAGTATATTAAAGCACATAGGTAGCTATGATTGATTGCAATGACAGCTTGAATGGTAGTTGACAACAAATTGGTAGTCACAATACAGCATATGGCTAGCACATAAAAGAAGACAGCAATGAACACAATGATAAGGTTGTTTGATATTACATAAAAATTAGGAGATTGGGTAACACTAGGTACAGAGCAAATTTAAAGCTTAGTGTAGGAAACTAAGAAGATGAAGTTAGGTACTTTTTGGTTTTGCTTTTAAATAAGGCAAAAGTTTTACAGTTTTTCAATTCACTAGGGAGTGAGTTCCATAGACTAGGTCCCTTAATTTGCATAGAGTGTTTACACAGATTAAGTTTGACCCTGGGGATATCAAAGAGATATTTATTTCTGGTGTGGTGATAATGGGTCCTATTACATCTGTCCAGGGAGAGTTTCAGAGCATGGTTTGCATTTAAGAACAGGGTTTTGTAAATGTAGTTGACACAAGAGAATGTGTGGAGGGAGTTAATATTTAGCAAGTTTAGGGATTTAAACAAGGGAGCTGAGTGTTGTCTGAAAGCAGAGTTAGTTATTATTCTGATAGCAGATTTTTGCTGTGTGATGATGGGCTTAAGGTGGTTTGCAGTGGTAGACCCCCATGCACAGATCCCATAATTAAGATAGGGGTAGATTAGTGCATAATATAGTGAGAGGAGAGCAGAGTTAGGAACATAATATCTGATTTTGGAGAGTATACCAACTGTCTTAGAGACTTTCTTAGTTATGTGTTGAATGTGGGTGCTGAAGTTGAGTCTCTTGTCTAGGAATAGGCCAAGAAACTTGCCATCATTTTTATTACTGATGTTAATGCTGTCTATCTGTAGCTGAATTGCATTTGATGATTTGCTTCCAAATAAGATGTAGTAAGTCTTTTCGATGTTTAATGTTAGTTTGTTCGTTGACATCCATAAGTGGACTTTTTTTAATTCATTATTCACAACATTATTTAGTGTATGTGGGTTGAGGTTTGAGTAGATAAGGGTAGTATCGTCAGCAAACAATATAGGTTTGAGAATATTAGAGACATTAGGCAGATCGTTTATATATATAAGAAATAGAAGAGGTCCTAAGATGCTGCCCTGTGGCACTCCAACGGTAATTGGTAGAGTGGAAGAAGTTGTATCATTGATGGTTACATATTGGTGTCTGTCACTAAGATAGGATCGGATGTAGTCAAGGGCAAGGCCTCGGATTCCATAATGCTGGAGTTTAAGTAAGAGGTAGTTGTGATTAACAGTATCAAAGGCTTTTCTTAGGTCAATGAAGAGTCCAATCGGAAACTCATTTTTGTCAAGGGCTGAGTAGATAACGTCAAGGAGACTAATGATTGCATCGTTGGTGCTCTTTTGGGACCGGAAGCCAAACTGGCAGGGGCTGAGTATGTCGAATTTTACGAGGTAGGAATAGAGCTGTTTGTAAATAATTTTTTCAAATATTTTTGATAGAATGGGTAGATTTGATATTGGTCTATAATTGTTTATGTCCGCCGGATTGCCTCCTTTATGGACAGGCGTTACTCTTGCTTTTTTGAGGATATCAGGGAAGGTGTGACACTCTATAGATTTGTTGAACAGTAGTGCTATGGGTGGGGCAAGGGCATGGGAGGCTCTCTTGTACACAATGGACGGAATTTCACTGGTGTTCCCTGCCTTGGTTTTTAGAGAATGTATGATGGACACAACATCTGCCGGGCTGATTGGTGAAAGGAGAAGAGAGTTTGGATAGCTGCCTGAGAGATATGTGTTAATATGTGTCTGAGTCTGTGGGATTTTACTGGCAAGATTAGCACCAACCGATGAAAAGAAACTATTAAATTCATTTGCCATTTTTAAATCAGTTGACGGTATATCCCCATCCTTGTAGTGTTTTATTTGGTTACGTGAGTGTTGTTTAGTTCCTAGGATACTAGAGATAGTTTTCCAAGTGCTTTTCATGTTGCCTTTTGCTTCATTGAATCTATTCACATAATATGCAAGTTTTGCCTTTCTTATGATACTGGTAAGCATTGATGAGTACCTTTTAGCTACTTCCTTTGAAACTAGGCCAATCCTAACTTTCTTTTCATATTCATGTTTCTTGTTGATTGAGTTGAGAATGCCACTTGTGGGCCATGGATTGTTTAATCTTTTGTCAGTTACTTGCTTGGTAAGAAGGGGACAGTGAAGGTTGTAGAGGCTTAGAGTTTTGGAGAGGAAGAGGTTAGCTAATGAATTTATATCATGGGTATTATTGAATTCAGAATCCCAGTTAATATTGTAAAGTGCCTCTGTAAGATTGTCTAAAGCTGATTCACTGTGTAGCCTAAATGAAAGTTTCTTGCTTTTTGGTGGTGTTATGTCCATGTTCGCTATGAGAAAGGTAGGATAGTGGTCAGTTGTTCTGTCGTAGATTATACCAGATACAAGGGGAGCTGTTATGTTTGTCCATATGTGGTCCAAGGTAGTGGCTGATGTTTGAGTGACTCGGGTAGGTATATAAGAAGACAGCCATGATCACAATGGTAAAGATGTTCAAATTGGGAACATAAAGGTTGGGAGATTGGGTAGCAATTGATACAGTGCAATTTTAAGGCAAAAAGTGAAAAACTATGAAGATGAAATTAGGTACTTTTTAGTATTGATTTTGAATGATGTAAAAGTTGGACAGCTTTTCAATTCAGTAGGGAGTGAGTTCCATAAACTGGGTCCCTTTATTTGCATAGAGTGTTTACACAGATTAAGTTTAACTCTGGGGATATCAAAGAGATATTTATTTCTGGTGTGGTGATAATGGGTCCTATTACATCTGTCCAGGAAGAGTTTCAGAGCAGGATTTGCATTTAAGAACAAGGTTTTGTAAATGTAGTTGCCACAAGAAAATTTGTGAAGTGAGATTATGTTTAGCATGTTAAGGGAGTTAAACAAGGGGGCTGTGTGTTGTCTGAAAGCAGAATTTGTTATTATTCTGATAGCAGATTTTTGCTGGGTGATGATGGACTTGAGGTGGTTTGCAGTGGTTGAACCCCATGCACAGATACCATAATTAAGATAGGGATAGATTAGTGCATAATATAGAGAGATGAGAGCAGAGTTAGGTACATAATATCTGATTTTGGAGAGTATCCCAACTGTTTTAGAGACTTTCTTAGTTATGTGTTGTATGTGGGTACTGAAGTTGAGTCTCTTGTCTAGGAATAGGCCAAGAAACTTTCCATCATTTTTATTGCTAATGTTTACATTGTCTATCTGAAGCTGAATTGCGTTTGTAGATTTGCTTCCAAATAAAATGTAGTAGATCTTTTCTATGTTAAGTGTTAGTTTGTTGGTTGACATCCATAAGTGGACTTTTTTTAGTTCATTATTAACAACATCATTTAGTGTATGTGGGTTGGGGTTAGAGTAGATGAGGGTAGTATCATCAGCAAACAAAATAGGTTTCAGAATGTTAGAGACATTAGGCAGATCATTGATGTATATAAGAAATAGGAGAGGTCCCAAAATGCTGCCCTGTGGCACTCCAACGGTTATTGGTAGAGTGGGAGAGGTTATATTATTGATGGCTACACATTGGTGTCTATCACTAGGATAGGATTGGATATAGTCCAGTGCATGGCCTCGGATTCTATAATGATGGAGTTTACGTAAGAGGTAATTGTGATTAACAGTGTCAAAGGCCTTTCTCAGGTCAATGAAGAGTCCAATCGGAAACTCATTTTTGTCAAGGGCTGAGTAAATTATATCAAGGAGACTAATAATTGCATCGTTGGTACTCTTTTGGGAGCGGAAGCCAAACTGACAGGAGCTAAGAATGTCGAATTTTACGAGATAAGAGTAAAGCTGTTTGTAGATAATTTTTTCAAATATTTTTGATAGGATGGGCAGGTTTAATATTGGTCTAAAATTGTTTATGTCTGCCAGATTACCTCCTTTATGAACTGGCGTTAAGAAATTCTCTCAGGCGTTTGAGAAATTGTGCTCCATGTTTTCTTAATATTGCCCTCTGTGTGGGTAAATTTATCTTCGTAGTATTTAATTTTGGCTCTCCTAATTATTTTAGATAGCAATGATGAGTAATTCTTTGAGAATTCGTTGGAGACGATTCCTAACCTATACTTCTTCTCAAGGTCATGTTTTTTATTAATGGATTTAAGTATTCCCTTTTGTAAGCCAAGGATTGTTTAGCCTTTTAGTTGTGACTTGTTTCGTTAGCATAGGACAGTGGGTGTTATAAAGGTTGAGAGTTTTTCGAAGAAATGATTGCACTGCTAGGTTGATGTCCCCTATGTTACATAATTCAGATTCCCAGTTGACATTAGCAGCAGCAGCTATAAAATTGCCTATGGCAGTTTCATTGTGCAGCCTAAAGGTTATCTCCCTTGTCTCTAGAGGTGGTTTGTGAATGTTGGTTAGGAGAAATGTGGGGTAATGGTCTGTAGTGCTATCGGTGATTATACCTGAAGTAAGCGGAGAGGTTATGTTGGTCCAGATGTGATCTAGAGTCGTGGCAGTACTATCAGTGATTCTAGTAGGTCTAGTGATTAAGGGTATGAGGAAGCAGGAATTCATACAGTTGAGGAAGCTAGCAGCAGTAGGATGTTCTGGCTCGCAGAGGTCAACGTTAAAGTCACCAGAAATAAATAAGTAGTTTTTGTTCAGTCGGTTCTCTAGTATAAGATTTCTAAGGTTTGAGTTAAATTCAGTCACATCAGTGTTAGGAACCCTGTAGACTGCTCCCACAGTCAAGTCAGCATCATTA
Organism: Procambarus clarkii; assembly: GCF_020424385.1. Lineage (NCBI taxonomy): Eukaryota > Metazoa > Arthropoda > Malacostraca > Decapoda > Cambaridae > Procambarus > Procambarus clarkii. The sequence goes on from NC_059580.1 coordinate 27,234,525, forward strand.
CCCTTGGCTCTGAAAGAGGCAAATATATACTCTCCATAAGGGTCTCTAGATTTAATTACTTTTAAGCAAGTCAGTGCATGGTGGTAGTAAAGAGCGGTACCACCACCTCTTTGTATAGAACGACAGTTGTGAATGGCTGAGTAGTTAGGTATGTTGTAGAGTTGAGAAGTGTCCTCTTTTAACCACGTTTCAGTAAACACAATAAAAGAATTTGTTGTCAACTGTGTGAATCAGGGCATTAACATCATCAAAGTGCTTGCAAAGAGATCTTACATTCAAGTTAATTACAGAAACATTGTGATTACACGCTAAAACATTGTTTACATCATGTGCTGTGTAATATCTGCAATCTTGATCATTAAAGTGCTGGTTGTCATAGATACTAGATAAGAGGTTAAGGTCTGGATCTATAATAGCTTGCATAAGAGGGCTGTTTTACAGAAAAGCCATACACTATACACAAAATGGGGTAGGTTGCTTAAAAGTACTTTCAGGTACACTGAAGGTAATTATTTGCACTAATGATCAAAATTGCACAGGCAAGGCAAAAGGGCACAATGGAGCAATGGTGGTGGTGCTAGACAACCTGGGTCACAAAGAAAAAGTAGAATAAAAATTCTAAAGTAATATAAACTTAATGGTAATTTAAGTAATAAAAACTTAATGGGAACTAGGAATGTAAAAAAATAAACTAGAATAATTATTACCCAATTGATGACCAAAAAAGTAAAAAAGCAATTACGAAATCTATAAAATGAAAAGCTTGCTTACTATACTATTATAAGTACACTATAGTTGAATATTAAAGTTACACTAAAACAAACTGAGGTAGTTTAAATAGAGATACACTCAGGAACACTGGATAATGAAGTACCTTCACCTTATATAATAATAATATCTACCTTAGGATAATGCCTTCCGTCTTAACTTACTGACAGGCTCCAGTATGTTTCTGTGAATAATACAATTTCTCCCACCCTACCCATCAACATTGGTGTTCCCCAGGGCAGCATACTTGGCCCTCTCCTCTTTCTCATCTACATTAATGACCTTCCAAATGCCTCTCAACACCTCAAACCAATTCTATTTGCTGATGACACAACTTTCATTTTCTCCAGTCCTGACCCTCTTGCTCTAAATGCCACTGTGAATACTGAACTAAATAAAGTCCATCTTTGGCTAACTGCTAACAAACTCACCCTTAACATTGACAAAACTTTCTATATTTTGTTTGGTAATAAATCCTCAAATGAAATTAATCTAAGAATAAACAATATACAAATCAGTAGTAAAGTTGATGGTAAATTCCTTGGTGTCCTCATCGATAACAAGCTGAATTCCCAGGGACACATTCTAAATATAGCAAAAAAGTTTCTAAAACTGTTGGCATTCTTTCTAAGATCAGATATTATGTACCACGCCCTGCCCTGGTGACTCTATTACTCCCTCGTCTACCCATATCTCAACTATGGTATTTGTGCTTGGGGTTCTACTACCCAAAATCATTTACGTCCTCTAATTATTTAACACAAAGCTGCTATTAGAACAATATTCAACTCTGGCCCCAGACATCACTCGGTACCCCTACTCAAGTCTCTGAATGTGTTAGATATTAAGTCACTGCACATCCTCATGTGTACTCTATATATTTAAAACTCTGAACTGTAATGTCAATCCTGACCTTAAAAGCTTCATTGAAGGTTGTAACAGAACCCATGAGCACCACACCAGAAATAAATACCTATTTGATATTCCAAGAGTACGACTTAATCAAACTAGAAATGCTCTACAAATCAAGGGACCCAGAATGTGGAATGACCTTCCCAATTATGTCAAAGGTTGCACCTCTCTCAACCAGTTTAAGATAAAAACTAAGTACTACCTAATTAACTCCATTTAACACTAGATGACCAACTTGTTCAATTGCTGATTTTTGCCCTGTTCCCCCCTACCTTTTTTTTTATTCCTTTTTTTCTACACAATTTATATTTACTCCCAATTACTATTAAGTTTTAGTCTAAGTGTTTTTCCTCCTTCACCTTGCCCGAAACACTTTGCGTATTAGTGGCTTTAGGTATTGTATGTACTAGCTCTATCTTTAAATCCAACATTATGTTTCTAACTCTGCATCCATGTACAGTATGTACTTTTCCTAAATAAAATATTTATTTATTTATTTATTTATTTAGTAATTCAAATTCAAATTTGTTTTTTTTATTCAGGTAAAAGTACATGCATAAAAGATGAGTTACAAACATAATGTTTGATTTACATGTAGAACTAGTACACACTAGCCACTAATACGCACAGCGTTTCGGGCAAGGTGTGGGGAGAAAATCCCCCCACTTAGACTGAAGCTTAATAGTAATTGTGATTAAAGTATAAATTATGTTGAAAAAATAATAAAAAAGGAAGGGACATGGCAGAAATCAGCAATTTTACAAGATGGTCAACAAACAGCATTGTTTAAAATAGCAAAACATGGGTTGACAATATAGGGGTGAGGTCGGTTACAGGGAGTTAATTAGGTAGTGCTTAGTTTTCATCTTAAACTGTTTGAGAGAGGTACAACCTTTGACATGATCGGGAAGGTCATTCCACATTCTGGGTCCCTTGATTTGTGGAGCATTTCTAGTTTGGTTAAGTCGTACTCTTGGAATATCAAATAGGTAATTTCAACATTAACATCAGTAATAAAAATGATGGCAAGTTTCTTGGCCTATTCCTAGACAAGAGACTCAACTTCAGCACCCACATTCAACACATAACTAAGAAAGTCTCTAAGACAGTTGGTATACTCTCCAAAATCAGATATTATGTTCCCAACTCTGCTCTCCTCTCACTATATTATGCACTATTCTACCCCTATCTTAATTATGGTATCTGTGCATGGGGGTCTACCACTGCAAACCACCTTAAGCCCATCATCACACAGCAAAAATCTGCTATCAGAATAATAACTAACTCTGCTTTCAGACAACACTCAGCTCCCTTGTTTAAATCCCTAAACTTGCTAAATATTAACTCCCTCCACACATTCTCTTGTGTCAACTACATTTACAAAACCCTGTTCTTAAATGCAAACCATGCTCTGAAACTCTCCCTGGACAGATGTAATAGGACCCATTATCACCACACCAGAAATAAATATCTCTTTGATATCCCCAGGGTCAAGCTTAATCTGTGTAAACACTCTATGCAAATTAAGGGACCTAGTCTATGGAACTCACTCCCTAGTGAATTGAAAAACTGTAAGACTTTTGCCTTAATTAAAAGCAAACCCAAAAAGTACCTAATTTCATCTTCTTAGTTTCCTACACTGAGCTTTAAATTTGCTCTGTACCTAGTGTTACCCAATCTCCTAATTTTTATGTAATATCAAACAACCTTATCATTGTGTTCATTGCTGTCTTCTTTTATGTGCTAGCCATATGCTGTATTGTGACTACCAATTTTTGTCAACTACCATTCAAGCTGTCATTGCAATCAATCTTATATTGTTTCTGTATTGTGCCTACCAATAGCCATATGCTGTATTGTGACTACCAATTTTTGTCAACTACCATTCAAGCTGTCATTGCAATCAATCTTAGCTACCTATGTGCTTTAATATACTGTACCTACAATTTTATCTCATCTTCTTTTTTTCATTCCATGTAACTGTTATCATTTTTTTGTCTATAAATTTTGCAAGTATTTACCTACTTAAAATTTTCTTAGATTAAGGACCTGCCCGAAACGCTGCGCGCACTAGTGGCTTTACAAGACTGTACTCACCTAGTTGTGTTTGCGGGGGTTGAGCTCTGGCTCTTTGGTCCCGCCTCTCAACCGTCAATCAACAGGTGTACAGATTCCTGAGCCTATCGGGCTCTGTCATATCTACACTTGAAACTGTGTATTGGGTCAGCCTCCACCACATCACCCCCTAATGCATTCCATTTGTCAACCACTCTGACACTAAAAAAGTTCTTTCTAATATCTCTGTGGCTCATTTGGGCACTCAGTTTCCACCTGTGTCCCCTTGTGCGTGTTCCCCTTGTGTTAAATAGACTGTCTTTATCTACCCTATCAATCCCCTTCAGAATCTTGAATGTGGTGATCATGTCCCCCCTAACTCTTCTGTAACTCTTCTCCCCCTAACTGTAATTACCATATTATGTATCCTCACATTCCCAATGTACCTTGTTGTATATGCATAAATAAATAAATACATAAATAAATAAATAAATAAATAAATAAATAAATAAATAAATAAATAAATAAATAAATAAAATAGGTATTTGTTTCTGGTGTGGTGCTCATGGGATCTGTTACAACCTTCTAGGAAGCTTTTAAGGTCAGGATTGACATTACAGTTCAGCGTTTTATATATATAAAATACACATGAGATGATGTGCAGTGACTTAATATCTAACATATTCAGAGATTAGAGTAGGGGTACCGAGTGATGTCTGGGGCCAGAGTGAGATATTGTCCTAATAGCAGCTTTGTGTTGAGTAATTAGAGGACGTAAATGATTTTGGGTAGTAGAACCCCAAGCACAAATACCATAGTTGAGATATGGATAGATAAGGGAGTAATAGAGAGTAACCAGGGCAGGGCGAGGTACATAATATCTGATCTTAGAAAGAATGCCAACAGTTTTTGAAACAATTTTTTATATATTTAGAATGTGTTCCTGGAAATTCAGCTTGTGGTCGATGAGGACACCAAGGAATTTACCATCAACTTTATTACTGATTTGTATTATATTATTTATTCTTAAATTAATTTTATTTGAGGATTTATTACCAAACAAAATATAGAAAGTTTTGTCAATGTTAAGGGTGAGTTTGTTAGCAGTTAGCCAAAGATGGACTTTATTTAGTTCAGTATTCACAGTGGCATTTAGAGCAAGAGGGTCAGGACTGGAGAAAATGAAAGTTGTGTCATCAGCAATAACTCTCTGAACCTATTTTCATTTTCAAATCACAACTTTTTATACCGAAAATATGCCAATTACTGAAAACGGCGACGGGTCATTTTGTGCTCAAATCCCCCTGCAGTTTTTGATATATCTGAAATGTCGAAAATTTGATCCCTGAGCGTGATTTTTGAACCGAATTCTGACTCTCTGCACCTATTTTCATTTTTAAATTACGAATATATATACCGAATATATGACAATTACTGAAAGCTGCGTTGGGTCATATTTTGTCTAAACCCCCCTGCAGTTTTCAAAATATCTGAAATTTTGGAAATTTAAATCCTGAGTTTGATTTTTGAGCCGATTTCTGACTCTCTGCACCTATTTTCATCTTCGAATTACGACTTTTTTTTTACCGAAAATAGGCCAATTACTGAAAACAGCGATGAGTCATATTTTGCCCAAGCCTCCCTGCAGTTTTCAAAATAACTGAAATGTCGGAAATTTGACTCCTGAGCGTGTTTTTTGAGTCGAAATCTGACTCTCTGCATCTATTTTCATTTATAAATTACGACTTTTTATACCGAAAATATGCCATTACTGAAAACGGCGGATGGTCATATTTTGCCCAAACCCCCCTGCAGTTTTCAAAATATCTGAAATTTTGGAAATTTAAATCCTGAGTTTGATTTTTGAGCTGAATTCTGACTCTCTACACCTATTTTAATTTTCAAATTACACCTTTTTATTAGGCAAATATGCCATTGCTGAATTAGTTTAGTTCATTTATTATGCACCCCATACCCATCTTGTGGGCGGTAGTGGAAAGGGTTACAGAGGCACATAATGGGCTCAGGGACTGAACCCCACAATTCATTTAGCTAAGCAAGTTACAATCTTCATGAGCTAGTTACAAAATTCAATATAAGTCATCACATCAACAATGGGTTCGAGATCGACCTCAAGTACAGGTTCTAAATTAAGCAACTGACATATGTGGAGAGTTAGTGTCACAATTGATATGTTTGTCCTGCACACCGCCCCCCATCCAGTGGGCAGCGGTGGATAGGTTACAATCACTTAGTTACTACCTACAGTTAGCAAACTGGGGATATTTGGCTAAAATTTCTGGTAGCAGATCATTTTGAATGAAATATTGACACATCGCTGGAACATTGGTTATAGAATTGTCTCTAAATTCACGTATCTTTTCGCACTCCATCACATAGTGACGGAGGGTGTGCGAATAATTTTGTTGACACAGTTTACATTTGGTCAGGTCTACATCAGCAGATAATGAGAATTCCCAGAGATACTTGTAACCGAGTCTAAGCCGAGCTGTAGTAACATCTATAAGTCTGCTGATTTTATTGGATGATCCATAGATGTGTGGCTCCTCTTGCATGATAGTATGATGATAAATGGAATTACTGGTGTCAATTTCACTTTGCCTCAGATCTACAAGATCTTGTTGAAGTTCTCGGTGTACTGCTGCTCTCAGATTGCTCATTGACAATCCAAGGTTACACTCAACGGCTCCTTTAAAGGCAGATTCTTTGGCTAACTTATCAGCTCTATCATGCATTCGGAGGCCAACATGAGATGGAGACCACATGAAATGGACTCTGTTACCACCATTAATAATTTTGTTGTATTTGTGTCTAGCTTCGGACACGAGCATGTTACAGTTATGCCTTAAAGAGTTGAGAGCATTTAAGGATGATAAGGAGTCACTTACAATTAATGTATCAAGTTTTGAGACTTGTACACATTTCAGTGCAAGGATCAAGGCAAATAGTTCAGTCTGAAGGGTAGAGGCCCAGTTGTTTATACGGACTCCCCCACTCAAAGTATAGGCCATCGCCCATTGTCAGGACAACTGCACTTCCAGCTGCACCCGTGGTGCGGTGTAGGGAACCATCAGTGTATATAATTTGAGAGAGAGAATGCTCTGTGGACAGAGCATCAATATGGCGCTTTGCCTCAAGACGAAGCTTGGGCTGATCTCTAATTTGCTTCTTGGGTGGAAAGGGAGGGATTAAAACTGGAAAGGGTGTAACCTCCCACGGTGTAGGAAAGTGCCGTTGTTGTTTCTCTTGGTACAAATCATGAACCTGATACATTCTGAGTTGAGTTCCAGTTTTTGTTATCCATTTGGAACAATGCTGACCTTCAATAAAAAAATTCTGGAGGGCTTCTGTGCAAGGATTAGGATGAGTTAGCCTAAGCATTTGTATACCAATTTGACAGTTAATTTCAGTAACACGATCAACAACGCTCAGAATATTATGTTCCTTTCTCATATTAAGTATCTTTGTGGTACGAGGGCACCCAAGGATTATCCTCAAGGCTTCGTTCTGCAATTTTTCAAGCCCTCCAAGCTTTCTTTCAGGCATCAAAACAAGCAGAGGTGCAGCATAATCCACTAAAGATCTGATGTATGCAAAGTACATCATTTTGACAATTCTGACATTGGCACCATAGCCTGAGTGATAACCTGCAACAGCCTTGAGAGCTCGGAGCCTCTCTTTATACTGACGACAGAGTCTGAATACAACAGGACCATACAGTGGCACCTCAAGGCCAAGGTATTTGAATCTGTTTACATAGTCAAGCTGGGAGCCATCAGACAGTTGCATCTTGCGAACAGCTCCTCCCTGCCTGGGTGGGCGCCGATTGTGTATCTTTGTTTTCTCTGCTGAGATAATTAAACCTAGGTCCTGACATGAGTCTAATACAGAGTTAAGAGTGTTTTGCGTGTTAGCATACCCAGTGGTGTGTATCATTATATCATCAGCATACCCAGTGGTGTGTATCATTATATCATCAGCATACCCAGTGGTGTGTATCATTATATCATCAGCATACCCAGTGGTGTGTATCATTATATCATCAGCATACCCAGTGGTGTGTATCATTATATCATCAGCATACCCAGTGGTGTGTATCATTATATCATCAGCATACCCAGTGGTGTGTATCATTATATCATCAGCATAGCTAATGATGTGGACGTTGGGTTTGCTCGGTATAGAGTTTAACAGCGTGTTTATTAAGAGCCATTACTGAAACCCGCGATGGGTCATATTTAAAATAAAAATAAAATAAAATAAATATTTTGCCAAACCCCCCTGTAGTTTTTAAAATATCTGAAATATCGGAAATTTAACTCCTGAGAGTGATTTTTGAGTCGAATTTTGACTCTGCACATATTTTCATTTTAAATTTAGTAATTTTTTACCTTAAATATGCCAATTACTGTCTAAGGCGATAGTTGATATTTTGCCGACCCCCCCCCCCCCGCAGTTTTTAAAATATCTGACTCTGCACTGCCGGCGGAGCCTTGGTGGCACTGCCAGCGGAGCCTTGGTGGCACTGCCGGCGGAGTCTTGGTGGCACTGCCAGCGGAGCCTTGGTGGCACTGCCAGCGGAGCCTTGGTGGCACTGCCGGCGGAGTCTTGGTGGCACTGCCAGCGGAGCCTTGGTGGCACTGCCAGCGGAGCCTTGGTGGCACTGCCGGCGGAGCCTTGGTGGCACTGCCGGCGGAGCCTTGGTGGCACTGCCGGCGGAGCCTTGGTGGCACTGCCAGCGGAGCCTTGGTGGCACTGCCAGCGGAGCCTTGGTGGCACTGCCGGCGGAGTCTTGGTGGCACTGCCAGCGGAGCCTTGGTGGCACTGCCAGCGGAGCCTTGGTGGCACTGCCGGCGGAGCCTTGGTGGCACTGCCGGCGGAGCCTTGGTGGCACTGCCGGCGGAGCCTTGGTGGCACTACCAGCGGAGCCTTGGTGGCACTACCAGCGGAGCCTTGGTGGCACTACCAGCGGAGTCTTGGTGGCACTGCCGGCGGAGTCTTGGTGGCACTGCCAGCGAAGTCTTGGTGGCACTGCCGACGGAACATTTTAGGCTCGACATTAGTGCTATAAAAGCTCTGCCAGCCGGGCCTTTGATCTCTGTTAAATTCTCTGTTGGCAGAGTTTTTTGGCACTACTTTGTAGACTTTAAAGTTTGATGAGATATTGATAAACCTTTGCAAGGTCTGTGCTTGCTACAGGGTGTGGGATTAACGAGTTTCATCGGCTCTCATTTGGACATATTTGTGTTTATGCTACTTATAGGTTATTATTACTATTTACGTATTTAACTGGCATTACTCTGACTTTTTGTATTTTATTCTCGACTCTTTCTATACAAGTAACACGTATGCTAAAAATCAATTTTCACAGGAGCTTCACTTGAAGAGAGAATCACGAGGGTGTGGCCATAGCTTGTGTCTTCCCTGCAAGAGCGGCAAACATCGCCTCCAGTTCTACCTGGACTCTGGGTCCACTTTCTCGACAACTCCTCTGCAGACTGTAATAGTGTGTGGATTATGGGATAACATCAAGGCCGTTACTGGGGGCACTCGGTGCCTGCCTGCATCAACTGGCACGTTGAGGGTGACTCTAAAATGTGGTAAAAGAGGATTGTGATCCACTCGGTGATGGAGGTGATGGAAAATATGCCTCATCTGTTGGGGTGTTGATGTAGTCTACAACTACCACCGTTCTGTCAATATGTCACCCACCCGACTCTTGTAGCTGGTGGTTGTTACCACATCATGATGGTCAATGCTGAGGATGACTTAATTATGTGATGCCATGTGGGTAAATACAAAATGCCAGCTCTTGTTGACACAGATTCTGCCTTGGCATTCAGTTACCCAAATCTTCAACAGCATCTTGAACTAAGAGCACAAGAAGCTCCCACTACACTTACCGTTACTAATGCCTTGGGTGAAGAAATCCTTCTCAAGCACAATATCAAGAATGTTCCAATTTATCTCCAAGGAAAGACATCATACATAGATGTCTATATTTATGTTTTTGATCCAATGATCATTGGAATGGAGTTCCTGACAGGAATGGAACTCAAATTCGTCCATACAAATAAGGTCATCATAAAGAAAATAAACATGTAAAAAGTTAAAAAAAAACAATATTTTAGTGAGGAAAGAACTAAGTCATCAATGTTATCATTGAGACACTACTGAACCAATAAGACAATGGGTGTAGGCCTACTGGGAATAACCCCAATAACAAAAAAATAAATTAAAAACAGGTCAATATATCTAACTAACTCTAAAGTGGATTGACAACACATGGGCATTGCTTGCCAAGAGCAATGAAATTTCTGTGAGGAGAAAACATCTGACTAACACGTTGCGCCTCAGCTGTGCGCGCTACGAATCAATTCAATTTCTTTCTTTATTATGTACCTCATACCCATCCCGTGGGCGGTGGTGTAAAGGGTTACAGAGGCACATAATCGGTTCAGGAACTGAACTCTCTAGTTCGTTTAGCTAAGCAAATAACAATCTTTTGACGCTAGTTACACTATTATTAATGTTATATATAAATGTACACATACTAGTAAAGTAAATTTTATTAAGGAAAGTACATACTTTTGCATACATACATGTACATATATATTTACATATATATATACATATACAATCACCTACTGTTACGGACCCGAGTCCAGCGTCGGAGCACGGAGCAGTGACGACAACGCCATCTGTGAGTCCGCTCCCGAAACCCACTCCAAATGGACGACGCCATCTAGTGAGGACGGGATATACCGGCCACAGGTGCTGGATTCCCGTCTTAATCAGCTCGTAACATAGCTGCTGCTGACCTCTGGTGAGGTGGCGCTTAGACAGCAACGCCATCTATGGAATGAAGAGGTGGACGTTTGTGTCTAAGCCTGTAAGTGAGGTTCCCTAGAGCGTCCCAATATTAATGACGTGTCTGATTGCAGAGTCGACCTGGGACTGCTGTGTTGGACGATGGATCAGTCTACTCAAGGCAGCCAAGGTCTCTTCACTAGTCTGCTGAAGAAGCTGTGAGTCACCCCCAGACGAACTCTGTTGAGAGTGTAATAGCCTGCCTGTGGCGTGGCAGTGTTGGGAATCGCCTTATCCGGGGCTGGCTGGTGGAAGAGACTAGCCACTGTGGTGCTTAGTGAGGAGAGTGATCAGCGGGATCACACGAGGCTCCTGCCTAGGGCTCGCAACCCTAGTATCGGTCGTGGAGTGGCCTACACAGCGGAGCTGATCGGTACCTGCCAGCTACAGGCTGGATTGTGGTTGAAAGGCTCCGCGACGAAGCACCCAGTGGGACTGTGATTTGGCTGGCCTGTGGCCAGGGTAGATTCGTCATAGAATCATAGTGGATTCATTGTGGGCCACGGAAGAAGAAACCAGGGCTACCCAGAGTGAGCACCATGGAGCATCCAGTGTCTTCGGAGGAAGTCGAACCTGTACATAATAGTGTAGTTATAAACCCCGTATGTGACTGATATTTATTTATGGTGATGGTGAATATATATATATAAATTGGAACATTTGTATCCCTCCCCCTTTAATTTAACTTGCATTATGGAACACACCCCTTGAAAGCCTCTACTAACTTGGGGCGGGATACCCAAACTCTACTACCATCAGAGAAGAACCCGGTTGCGTACCAGTAGGGCCGTAACACCTACACAAATACACACATCAATAATCTTTTGTATCACAAGTGATTCAACAAGAGGCTCCCAACAGTCACTATACAAGGCACTTTAACATTAAGATTAAGATTAAGATTAAGATTAAGATTTTTATTCAGGTAAAAGTACATACATTGAAGATGAGTTAGAAACATAATGTTAGATTTAAAGAGAGAGCTAGTACATATAATACCTAAAGCCACTAATACTCATAGCGTTTCAGGCAAGGTGTGGTTGGGGGGGGGGACACTTAGACTAAAACTTAATAGTAATTGAGCTTAAAGTATAAATTGAGTTGAAAAAAGAAATAAAAAACGGGGGAACATGGCAGAAAATAACAATTATAAAAGTTAGTCAACAAACAGCATTGTTTAAAATAGTAAGACATGGGTTGACATTTAGGGGTAAGGTAGGTTACATGGAGTTAATTAGGTAGTACTTAGTTTTCATCTTAAACTGGTTGAGAGAGGTACAATCTTTGACATGATTGGGAAGGTCATTCCACATTCTGGGTCCCTTGATTTGTAGAGCATTTCTAGTTTGAATAAGTCGTACTCTTGGAATATCAGATAGGTAATTGTTTCTGGTGTGGTGCCCATGGGTTCTGTTACAACCTTCTAGGAAGCTTTTAAGGTCAGGATTGACATTGCAGTTCTGAGTCTTAAATATATAGAGTATACATGAGAAGATGTGCAGTGACTTAATATCTAACATATTCAAAGATTTAAGTAAATCTTATCATTGCTGTCTTTATGTCTAGATGCTGGATCTAGATTATGTCTAGATGTTGCTGTCTAGATTTAAGTAAACCATTATCATTGCTGTCATCTTATATATGCTATCAATTGGCTTTATTGTGCCTCCTAATCTTTGTCAAATTATCAATCAAGCTATCAGTGCTATCAATCAAGGCTATCAATGTGCTTTAATATACTACTCTCAAATTTTTCCTACAATGTACTTGTTAACATTTTATAAATTTTGCAAGAATTTACCTTCTTAATATTATCTGTTAAATTAAGGACCTGCTCGAAACCGGGAAATAGCGGAGGGATGGCGTCCCTATAGTCTCTTCAGGCCATAGACCGTACAATCTTCTCAGGCCACATATTTTAGTCTCTTCAGGCCACGGACATGACGGATGAAGCGGACGGTATGGCGAAGGATGTCATGACGGACGTCTTCATCTCTCGCACCTGCCCCGTCAAGGAGAACGGGAACTGTGAGGCAGGGAATATTCAGCCTACGAACGGCACTCTGTAGTCTGACGCGAGCACTATGAAATCGAGGGCAGTGAAGAAGGTGTTCCACTGTATCCTCCTGGGTCGGACACCACTGGCAGTATGGGGAATCTACCAGCCGTAGACGATGGAGATGTGCGGCCAGGCAGGTGTTCCCAATCCGGAGACGAGTGATGGCAGTGTCGAGGAGTCGAGAATGATGACGAGTCCATGGACGCGAGGAGGAGTCCTCCCGGAGACCCGCCAGAGAGGAGGACCTGAGTGCTGGTTCCATCATTGCCTCCCAACTCACGAGGCAAGCCGCCCGGAGTTGCGGGAGAATTTCGGAAAGGTCTAGAGACACATTTGTAGAGTCATGGAGAGCATGCGCCATCCTTGCTGCTGCGTCGGCCACCTCATTGCCATTAATACCGACATGTGATGAAACCCATTGGAGATAGATAGACCAACCTGGAGTACCAGAGGATGACAGCAGTTCTCCACGGAACTGTGACACAGTATGATGATGGACTCGTGGACGCCGAGATGATATCAGATGTAGGGCTGTAACTGAGTCCACGTAGAAAACTACCCCAGAGGGCCCTCAAACTTGTCAAAGGAGTCGTAAGGCTAGCAAGATTGCAAACAGTTCCCCGGCCAGGCACGAATGCCGGGGGGGGGGGGGAAGTGAGAGTAACCCCTGTCCACAAATGTGGAGATCCCACTGATGTTAACAACTTCAGACCTATATCAATTCTGCCAAACTTGTCAAAAATATTTGAAAAACTAATCTACAAGCAGCTTTACTCTTATCTAGCCAAACTCAATATACTTAGCTCTTGTCAATATGGCTTCAGACCCCAAAAAAGCACTAACGATGCACTTATTAGTATGATTAACTTGATACATACAGCCCTTCATAAAAATGAGTTCCCTGTTGGGTTATTTGTGGACCTGTGTAAGGCTTTTAACACTGTCAACCAATAAAACCTTCTTCTTAAATTACAGCATTATAGAGTCAGAGGTCACTCCCTGCAATACCTTAAGTCTTACCTTACTGACAGGCTCCAGTATGTTTCTGTGAATAATACAATTTCTCCCACCCTACCCATCAACATTGGTGTTCCTCAGGGCAGCACACTTGGCCATCTCCTCTTTCTCATCTACATTAATGACCTTCCAAATTTATTTATTTATTTATTTATTTATTTATTTATTTATTTATTTATTTATTTATATATATACAAGAAGGTACATTGGGTTTGTGAGAATACATTGGATAGTACAGTAATTACATTCTTGTAATTCTAATTCATTCTAATCAGATAAATCTCAAAATAAACAATACCCAAATTTGTAACAAATTAGATGGCAAATTCCTTGGCGTTCTCATCGACCACAAGCTGAATTTCCAGGGTCACATTCTAAATATATCAAAAAAAGTTTCAAAAACTGTTGGCATTCTTTCTAAGATCAGATATTATGTACCCCGCCCTGCTCTGGTTACTTTCTATTACTCCCTCATCTATCCATACCTCAACTATGGTATTTGTGCTTGGGGTTCTACTACCCAAAATCATTTACGTCCTCTAATTATTCAACACAAAGCTGCTATTAGGACAATATCCAACTCTAGCCCCTGACATCACTCGGTACCCCTACTCAAATCTCTGAATATGTTAGATATTAAGTCACTGCACATTCTCTCTTGTGTATTATACATATATAAAACGCTGAACTGTAATGCCAATCCTGACCTCAAAAGCTTCATTGAAGGTTGTAACAGAACCCATGAGCATCACACCAGAAATAAATACAGTTTTGATATTCCTAGAGTACGACTTAATCAAACTAGAAATGCTCTACAAATCAAGGGACCCAGAATGTGGAATGATCTTCCCAACCATGTTAAAGACTGTACCTCTCTCAACCAGTTTAAGATAAAAACTAAACACTACCTAATAAATTCCCTGTAACCCACCTCACTCCTTTATTGTCAACCCATGTCTGTTATTTTATTTTATTATTATTATATTTTTTTTTTAATCAACACTGTTTGTCAACCTCTTGTATTTGTGCTGCTTTTTCAGTCATGTTCCCCCTTTTTTTTATCTTTATTTGTATTTGTTTTCAACACTTTTTATTCTTTATGCTCAATTAGTATTAAGTTCTAGATATTAATGTTTTTCTTGCCCGAAACGCATTGCGTAATAGTGGCTTTAGGCATTGTATGTACTAGCTCTATCTATATATCAATCCATTAATGTAACATCACTTGTATGTATGTACCTTACCTGAATAAACATATTTATTTATTTTTTATTTATTTATTTGTAAAGCCACTAGTACGCGCAGCGTTTCGGGCAGGTCCTTAATCTAGCAGATAATTTTAAGTAGGTAATTTCAATCAGAATTGATAAATGAAAGATACGTTACAAGAGAAAAATGAGATGAGAGAGATAAGTAAGTATATTAAAGCACATTGTTATATTAAAGCTCTGATTGATTGCATTGACAGCTTGATTAGTAATTTAAACAAGATTAATAGACACCATACAGCAGATTGACAGCACATATAAGACAGCAATGATCACAATGGTAAAGATGTTCAGATTGGGTACATAAAGATTGGGAGACTGGGTAGCAAAAGATACAGATAAACAAGATTTATAAACACCATACAATAGAATGGCAGCACATATAATAATAATAATAATAATAATAATAATAATTATAATAATAATAATAATAATTTTTATTTAGGTAAAGGTACATACATAAAGAGATTTTACAAAGTTTGTTGGCTTTATAGATAGAGCTAGTACATACAATGCCTAAAGCCACTATTACGCAAAGCGTTTCGGGCAGGAAAAACATTAATGACTAAAGCTTAAAACTAATGGGTAAAAAGAATAAAATGTGTTGAGTACAAATAAAAATAGAGGTAAAAGAGAGGGGAACATTGTTGAAAAAGCAGCACAAATACAATTACAAATTATTACAGAAAATTACATTCAAACAGCGTTGACTTGAAAAACAAAACAAAAAACAAAAAACAGACATTGGTTGACAATAGAAGGGTAAGGTAGGTTACAGGGAATTTATTAGGTATAGCTTCGCTTTTAACTTAAACTGGTTGAGAGAGGTACAGTCTTTAACATGGTTGGGAAGGTCATTCCACATCCTGGGCCCCTTGATTTGTAGAGGGGGATTTGAGATTTGTAGAAATTTGTAGATTTGACCTTCCCAACCATGTTAAAGACTGTACCTCTCTCAACCAGTTTAAGTTAAAAGCGAAGCTATACCTAATAAATTCCCTGTAACCTACCTTACCCTTCTATTGTCAACCAATGTCTGTTTTTTCTTTAAAGAGCGCTGTTTGTCGACATAATTGTATTTGTGCTGCTTTTTCATCTATGTTTTCATTTCTTGTTTTCATTCTACTCATTATGCTCAATTAGTATTAAGCTTGTCATTTAAGTTTATCATGCCCGAAACGCTTTGCGTAATAGTGGCTTTAGGCATTGTATGTACTAGCTCTACCTATAAGTTAAACAATCCTTGTAAATATTTATTGTATGTATGTACCTTACCTAAATAAAATTGTATTGTTGTATTGTATTGTACTCTAGGAATATCAAAACTGTATTTATTTCTGGTGTGATGCTCATGGGTTCTGTTACAACCTTCTATGAAGCTTTTGAGATCAGGATTGGCATTATAGTTTAGCGTTTTATATATGTATAATACACATGAGAGAATGTGCAGTGACTTAATGTCTAACATATTCAGAGATTTAAGTAGGGGTACCGAGTGATGTCTGGGGCCAGAATTGGATATTGTCCTAATAGCAGCTTTGTGTTGAGTAATTAGAGGACGTAAGTGATTTTGGGTAGTAGAGCCCCAAGCACAAATACCATAGTTGAGATATGGATAGATAAGGGAGTAATAGAGAGTCACCAGGGCAGGGCGTGGTACATAATATCTGATCTTAGAAAGAATGCCCATAGTTTTTGAAACTTTTTTTGATATGTTTAGAATGTGTCCCTGGAAATTCAGCTTGTGGTCAATGAGAACGCCAAGGAATTTGCCATCTAATTTGTTACAAATTTGGGTATTGTTTATTTTGAGATTTATTTGATTAGAGGATTTAAGATATAATTCAGATTCAGATGTTTATTCAGGTAAGGTATATACATACAAGTGATGTTACATTAATGGATTGATATATAGATAGAGCTAGTACATACAATGCCTAAAGCCACTATTACGCAATGCGTTTCAGGCAAAGAAAAAACAGCATAAGAAAACAGCAATGATCACAATGGTAAAGATGTTCAAATTGGGAACAAAAAGGTTGGGAGATTGGGTAGCAATAGATACAGTGTAATTTTAAGGCAAAAAGAGAAACTATGAAGATGAAATTAGGTACTTTTTAGTATTGATTTTGAATGATGTAAAAGTTGGACAGCTTTTCAATTCAGTAGGGAGTGAGTTCCATAAACTGGGTCCCTTTATTTGCATAGAGTGTTTACACAAATTAAGTTTAACTCTGGGGATATCAAAGAGATATTTATTTCTGGTGTGGTGATAATGGGTCCTATTACATCTGTCCAGGAAGAGTTTCAGACAAGGATTTGCATTTAAGAACAGGGTTTTGTAAATGTAGTTGACACAAGAGAATTTGTGGAGTGAGATTATGTTTAGCATGTTTAGGGAGTTAAACAAGGGGGCTGTGTGTTGTCTGAAAGCAGAATTTGATATTATTCTGATAGCAGATTTTTGCTGGGTGATGATGGACTTGAGGTGGTTTGCAGTGGTTGAACCCCATGCACAGATACCATAGTTGAGATAGGGATAGATTAGTGCATAATATAGAGAGATGAGAGCAGAGTTAGGAACATAATATCTGATTTTGGAGAGTATACCAACTGTTTTAGAGACTTTCTTAGTTATGTGTTGCATGTGGGTACTGAAGTTGAGTCTCTTGTCTAGGAATATGCCAAGAAACTTTCCATCATTTTTATTGCTAATGTTTACATTGTCAATCTGAAGCTGAATTGCATTTGTAGATTTGCTTCCAAATAGGATGTAGTAGGTCTTTTCTATGTTAAGTGTTAGTTTGTTGGTTGACATCCATAAGTGGACTTTTTTTAGTTCATTATTAACAACATCATTTAGTGTATGTGGGTTGGGGTTGGAGTAAATGAGGGTAGTATCATCAGCAAACAAAATAGGTTTCAGAATGTTAGAGACATTAGGCAGATCATTGATGTATATAAGAAATAGTAGGGGTCCCAAGATGCTGCCCTGAGGCACTCCAACGGTTATTGGTAGAATGAGAGAGATTATATTATTGATGGCTACACATTGGTGTCTATCACTAAGATAGGATTGGATATAGTCCAGTGCATGGCCTCAGATTCCATAATGATGGAGTTTACATAAGAGGTAATCGTGATTAACAGTATCAAAGGCCTTTCTCAGGTCAATGAAGAGTCCATTCGGAAACTCATTTTTGTCAAGGGCAGAGTAAATTATATCAAGGAGACTAATAATTGCATCGTTGGTACTCTTTTGAGAGCGGAAGCCAAACTGACAGGGGCTAAGAATGTCGAATTTTACGAGATAAGAGTGGAGCTGTTTGTAGATAATTTTTCAAATATTTTTGATAGTATGGGTAGGTTCGATATTGGTCTATAGTTGTTTATGTCTGACGGATTACCTCCTTTATGAACTGGCGTTACTCTTGCTTTTTTAAGGATATCAGGGAAGGTATGACACTGAAGGGATTTGTTGAACAGCAGAGCTATAGGTGGCGCAAGGGCATGGGAGGCGCTCTTGTATACAGTACATACATACAAGGTGTGATACAAAAGTTGATGGATTTATAGATAGAGGTAGTGCATACAATGCCTAAAGCCACTATTACGCAAAGCGTTTCGGGCAGGAAAAACACTAAGACTAAAACTTAATACTAACTTAGATTAAAGTATAAATTGTGTTGAGAAAAAAATCTGAAAAAAATGAAAAAAAGGGGGGGGGGGAACATGGCAGAAAAAGCAAAAATACAATTTGGTCAACAAACAGCATTGTTTAAAATCGTAGACATGGGTTGACATTTAGGGTTGAGGTAGGTTACATTGAGTTAATTAGGTAGTACTTAGTTTTTATCTTAAACTGGTTGAGAGAGGTACAGTCTTTAACATAATTGGGAAGGTCATTCCACATTCTGGGTCCCTTGATTTGTAAAGCATTTCTAGTTTGATTAAGTCGTACTCTTGGAATATCAAATAGGTATTTGTTTCTGGTGTGGTGTTCATGGGATCTGTTACAACCTTCTAGGAAGCTTTTAAGGTCAGGATTGATATTACAGTTCAGCGTTTTATATATATATAATACACATAAAAGGATGTGCAGTGACTTAATATCTAACATATTCAGAGATTTGAGTAAGGGTACCGAGTGATGTCTGGGGCCAGAGTTAGATATTGTCCTAATAGCAGCTTTGTGTTGGGTAATTAGAGGACGTAAATGATTTTGGGTAGTAGAACCCCAAGCACAAATACCATAGTTGAGATATGGATAGATGAGGGAGTAATAGAGAGTCACCAGGGCAGGGCGTGGTACATAATATCTGATCTTAGAAAGAATGCCAACAGTTTTTGAAACTTTTTTTTATATGTTTAGAATGTGTCCCTGGAAATTCAACTTGTGGTCAATGGGAACGCCAAGGAATTTGCCATCTACTTCGTTACAAATTTGGGTATTGTTAATCCTGAGATTTATATGATTTGAGGATTTATTGCCAAACAAAATATAGAAAGTTTTGTCAATATTGAGGGTGAGTTTGTTGGCAGTTAGCCAGTGATGGACTTTAAATAGCTCAATATTCACTGTGACATTTAGAGCAAGGGGGTCAGGACTGGAGTAAATGAAGGTTGTGTCGTCGGCAAATAGAATTGGTTTGAGATGTTGGGAGGCATTTGGAAGGTCATTAATGTAGATGAGAAAGAGGAGAGGGCCAAGTATGCTGCCCTGAGGAACACCAATGTTGATGGGTAGGGTGGGAGAAATTGAATTATTCACAGAAACATACTGGAGCCTGTCAGTAAGGTAAGATTTGAGGTATTGCAGGGAGTGTCCTCTGACTCCATAATGATGTAATTTAAGAAGAAAGTTTTGGTGGTTGACAGTGTCAAAAGCCTTACGCAGGTCCACAAATAACCCAACAGGGAACTTACTTTTATCAAGAGCTGCATGTATCAAGTTAATCATACAAATAAGTTCATCGTTAGTGCTTTTTTGGGGGTCTGAAGCCATATTGACAAGAGCTAAGTATATTGAGTTTGGCTAGATAAGAGTAAAGCTGCTTGTAGATTAGTTTTTCAAATACTTTTGACAAGTTTGGCACGATTGATATAGGTCTGTAGTTGTTAACATCAGAGAGATCACCACATTTGGGGACAGGCGTTACTCTCGCTTTTTTTTTAGAATATCTGGAAAGGTTTGGAGTTCAAGTGACTTGTTGAAGAGCAATGCAATGGCAGGAGCTAAAAATGTGGAGGCTTTTTTGTAAATAAGAGTTGGTATCTCCTCAAGGGCACTAGACTTGGTTTTAAGGGAAAGAATTATGCCAGTAACATCAGTGGAATTAGTAGGCATTAGGTACAGAGACTGTGGATAGTTTCCTGTAAGATAGTCCTGAATATTAGTACTGGACGATGGAATATCAATTGCAAGGGATGGCCCAATGGAAGAGAAGAACCTATTGAACTCAAAAGCAGTGTCAGAAGCTGAAACCAGACCATCATTATTTGACAGGAGTATTAGTTTGTTATTTAAAATCTTCTTTGATCCCAATATTTGTGAAATTGTGCTCCATGTTTTCTTAATGTTGCCCTTTGTTTGGGTAAATTTATCTTCGTAGTATTTAATCTAATTATTTTAGATAGCAATGATGAGTAATTCTTTGGAGACTGTTCCTAACCTATACTTTTTCTCAAGGTCATGTTTTTTATTAATGGATTTAAGTATCCTCTTTGTAAGCAAAGTACTGTTGAGCCTTTTAGTTGTGACTTGTTTCGTTAGCATAGGACAGTGGGTGTTATAAAGGCTGAGAGTTTTATGAAGAAAAGATTGCACTGCTAGGTTGATGTCCCCTATGTCACCTAATTCAGCCTCCCAGATGATATTAGCAGCGGCAGCAATAAAGTTGCTTATAGAAGTTTCATTGTGCAGCCTAAAGCTTATCTTCCTTGTATCTAGAGGTTGTTTATTAATGTTGGTTAGGAGAAATGGTCTTTGGTCCTATCAATGATTATCCCTGAAGTAAGCGGAGAGGTTATGTTAGTCCAGATGTGATCAAGAGCAGAGGCAGTACTATCAGTGATTCTAGTTGGTCTAGTGATTAAGGGTATGAGGAAGCAGGAATTCATACAGTTGAGGAAGCTAACAGCAGTAGGGTTTTCAGGCTCGCAGAGGTCAATATTAAAGTCCCCTGCGATAATTAGATGGTTTTTGTTCAGTCTGTTATCTAGTATTAGATTTCTAAGGTTTGAGTTGAATTCGGACACATCAGTGTTAGGAATTCTATAGACTGCACCCACAGACAGGATAGACTCGGCACCCTTGACTCTGAAACTGGCGAAGATATACTCCCCACAGCAGTCTCTAGTTCTAATTACTTTTAAACATGTTAGTTCTTGGTGGTAGTAAAGAGCAGTGCCACCACCTCTCTGAATCAGTCGATCGGCAGTTGTGAATTGCTGAGTAGTTAGGCATGTTAAAGAGTTGAGTAGTATCCTCTTTTAACCACGTTTCAGTAAGTATAATATTAGAGAATTTGTTGTCAGTTGTTTCGATCAAGGCACTAACATCATCGAAGTGTTTGCTTAGAGATCTTACATTCAAGTTAATTACATGAGCCCACAAGATGGGTAAGAACATAAGAACATAAGAACATAAGAACAAAGGTAACTGCAGAAGGCCTATTGGCCCATACGAGGCAGCTCCTATTCTATAACCACCCAATCCCACTCATATACTTGTCCAACCCGTGCTTGAAACAATCGAGGGACCCCACCTCCACAATGTTACGCGGCAATTGGTTCCACAAATCAACAACCCTGTTACTGAACCAGTATTTACCCAAGTCTTTCCTAAATCTAAACTTATCCAATTTATATCCATTGTTTCGTGTTCTGTCCTGTGTTGATACTTTTAATACCCTATTAATATCCCCCCGGTTATGTCCATTCATCCACTTGTAAACCTCTATCATGTCACCCCTAACTCTTCGCCTTTCCAGTGAATGCAACTTAAGCTTTGTTAATCTTTCTTCATATGAAAGATTTCTAATTTGGGGAATTAACTTAGTCATCCTACGCTGGACACGTTCAAGTGAATTTATATCCATTCTATAATATGGCGACCAAAACTGAACTGCATAATCTAAATGGGGCCTAACTAGAGCAAGATATAGCTTGAGAACCACACCAGGTGTCTTGTTACT
Organism: Procambarus clarkii; assembly: GCF_020424385.1. NCBI lineage: Eukaryota > Metazoa > Arthropoda > Malacostraca > Decapoda > Cambaridae > Procambarus > Procambarus clarkii. The sequence goes on from NC_059580.1 coordinate 27,256,691, forward strand.
AACGCTGCGATTAATAAATCCAAGTGTCCGATTTGCCTTATTACGAACATTTATGCATTGATCCTTTTGTTTTAAATTCTTACTAATCATAACTCCCAGATCCCTTTCGCAATCCGACTTCGCAATCACAACACCATCTAGCTCGTATCTTGTAACTCTATCATCATTACCTAACCTCAGAACTTTACATTTATCAGCATTAAACTGCATCTGCCAATCCTTTGACCATTTCAAAACCCTATCTAGATCAACTTGAAGTGATAGTGAGTCCTCCTCCGAATTAATTTCCCTACCGATTTTCGTATCATCGGCAAATTTGCAAATGTTGCTACTCAAACCTGAATCTAAATCATTTATATATATTATAAACAACAGAGGTCCCAGGACAGAGCCTTGAGGCACTCCACTTACAACATTTTCCCACTCTGACTTGATTCCATTTATACTAACTCTCTGTTTCCTTTGGTATAGCCATGCCCTAATCCAGCTTAATATAGCACCCCCAATACCATGAGACTCTATTTTTTTAATCAGTCTTTCATGTGGCACTGTATCAAAAGCTTTGCTAAAGTCAAGGTATACAACATCGCAATCCTTACCACTATCAACTGCCTCAACAATGCTAGAATAAAAAGATAACAAATTTGTTAAACATGAACGGCCATTTATAAAACCATGTTGCGACTCAATTATTAATTTATGTTTTTCAAGATGAAGACGATGGGGTGCATCGTCCATGTATGGTATGGGGTGCATAATAAATGAACTTAACTCATGAGGTGTAAAATATCTGCAATTTTGATCATTAAAGTGATGATTGTCATAGATAGTGGATAAGAGGTTTAGTTCTGGGTCTATACTTGTTTGCATAAGAAGGCTGGTTGTAGGAAAACAAGGCAAGAATGGCAATTACAAAACAAAATTTTGATATAAAAGGGGGAAAAATAAAAATATAAACACGACTATACAAGACAAACACAAAATGAACCCAAAAACAAGAAAAATGAGGTAGATTGCTTACAAGATTGTTTACAAGATCGTCTATCTTGCTTACAAGATATTGTTTTCCAAGTGCTTTTCATGTTGCCTTTTGCTTCACTGAATCTTTTCACATAATATGCAAGTTTTGCCTTTCTTATGATACTGGTAAGCATTGATGAGTACCTTTTAACTACTTCCTTTGAAACTAGGCCAATCCTAACTTTCTTTTCATATTCATGTTTCTTGTTGATTGAGTTGAGAATGCCACTTGTGAGCCATGGATTGTTTAATCTTTTGTCAGTTACTTGCTTGGTAAGAAGGGGACAATGAAGGTTCAATTCAAGTATGTTTATTGAGATAAGCAATAAATACATCTCAAAGGGATAGAGTAGCTTAGGCTATTTCTACCCCCCTCTACTTCAAGTCCCTCAAGGGGCGCACAAATTCAGTGAGTACAAATAGACATATAACAGTACAAGAATCCCATTTAACATTGCATACAGCAAGTACAGCATAAAATTGTTACATTCTTGGGGCAAAATTCTTGTAGCTCCTAAGTATACTGTCTATTATACCATTATCACACATCCAAACAATTTGATGTGGTACACTATTTATTTCCTTATTTCTATAGTTTTCAATAAGGTGACACTCTAATACATAATGTTCTAAGGTGTGGGCGTGCGGCATACTACATAATTTACACTCCTTATCTTTTTCACTGACATCAACACCGTATTGCCAGATATATTTATATCCTAATCGTAATCTCATGTAAATTGAATCCTTCCAAGTAGACTTTCCTCTACCACAGGTGAAGGACGAATTTGTATTTATTATTGAATAATTCTTAAGTGTGTTACTACTGTCCACCATTGCCATTCTCTTTATCATTTCTTCACCCTCCTGAATCACCTTGAGTCTTGTTTTTATTTGTTTCAAGGTTAACTGACATACAACATCAACAAGAGTTTTTTCAGTGGCTCTCTTCGCTATGTCATCAACTACCTCATTCAACAGTATTCCCACATGTGAAGGGATCCACATGAATCTTACTTTATACCCAGTTTTTTCTAGTCTCTTAACATTCTCTCTACACTCTATCACAATATTCTGATATACTGGGCGTCTGCTATTTAAAGACTCTAACGCTCCTCTGCTGTCAATAAAGAAGCAAGCATTTTTACCACATTTGACTACTTCCTGTAATCCTGCTAATACACCTTGGAGTTCAGCCTGCGTTGAAGAGACATTGTCAGTTAAGCGGCGTCCAATAACAGTATCTACAGTGCCGATGTCAGTGTACTCCCTGATCATCCACATCCTGCCTTCCCATCCCTAGCTACTGACCCATCACAATATACATGTAGAGTGTTTTCTGTAGGCAGTTTTCTAATTATACAATCATATGTTGCCCTCAGCTCTCCTATTTCATACATACTTTTTTTCTTATGCAAGGGAGTAATTACTACATCTACATTACAATCCTCCCATGGTGGTGTAATTTTTCTCTTGGGCACAGCAATACACTCTGTAATAACATCATACTTTATAACATTATAACATAATTTATTCATATATACTCTCTTCTTCATCATACACTGTTCACTACTTCCCACCTTTTGAACCGAGAGGATTAATTCATTAGCTCCCCCACCTCTCATTAATCTAATGGCAGAGGCTACATTTATCTCTGAAATTCTATCCCCAATACTCTGCAGATTCAACTCCATCCTCATTATCTCAATCATAGCATTTCTTGGGCATCCTAAGATTTATTTATTTATTTATTTATTTATTTATGCATATACAAGAATGTACATAAGGAATGTGAGGATACAAATATGGTAATTACAGTCTTGTAAAGCCACTAGCACGCGCAGCGTTTCGGGCAGGTCCTATGAGATTGCGAAGTCGGATTGCGAAAGGGATCTGGGAGTTATGATTAGTAAGAATTTAAAACAAAAGGATCAATGCATAAATGTTCGTAATAAGGCAAATCGGACACTTGGATTTATTAATCGCAGCGTTAGTAACAAGACACCTGGTGTGGTTCTCAAGCTATATCTTGCTCTAGTTAGGCCCCATTTAGATTATGCAGTTCAGTTTTGGTCGCCATATTATAGAATGGATATAAATTCACTTGAACGTGTCCAGCGTAGGATGACTAAGTTAATTCCCCAAATTAGAAATCTTTCATATGAAGAAAGATTAACAAAGCTTAAGTTGCATTCACTGGAAAGGCGAAGAGTTAGGGGTGACATGATAGAGGTTTACAAGTGGATGAATGGACAAAACCGGGGGGATATTAATAGGGTATTAAAAGTATCAACACAGGACAGAACACGAAACAATGGATATAAATTGGATAAGTTTAGATTTAGGAAAGACTTGGGTAAATACTGGTTCAGTAACAGGGTTGTTGATTTGTGGAACCAATTGCCGCGTAACATTGTGGAGGTGGTGTCCCTCGATTGTTTCAAGCACGGGTTGGACAAGTATATGAGTGGGATTGGGTGGTTATAGAATAGGAGCTGCCTCGTATGGGCCAATAGGCCTTCTGCAGTTACCTTTGTTCTTATGTTCTTATGTTCTTATGTTCTTAATCTAAGAAAATTTTAAGGAGGTAAATACTTGCATAATTATAGACAAAAAATGATAACAGATTACATGAAATGAAAAAAAAGATGAGAGAAAATTGTAGGTACAGTATATTAAAGCACATAGGTAGCTAAGATTGATTGCAATGACAGCTTGAATGGTAGTTGACAAAAATTGGTAGTCACAATACAGCATATGGCTAGCACATAAAAGAAGACAGCAATGAACACAATGATAAGGTTGTTTGAAATTACATAAAAATTAGGAGATTGGGTAACACTAGGTACAGAGCAAATTTAAAGCTCAGTGTAGGAAACTAAGAAGATGAAGTTAGGTACTTTTTGGTTTTGCTTTTAAATAAGGCAAAAGTTTTACAGTTTTTCAATTCACTAGGGAGTGAGTTCCATAAACTAGGTCCCTTAATTTGCATAGAGTGTTTACACAGATTAAGTTTGACCCTGGGGATATCAAAGAGATATTTATTTCTGGTGTGGTGATAATGGGTCCTATTACATCTGTCCAGGGAGAGTTTCAGAGCATGGTTTGCATTTAAGAACAGGGTTTTGTAAATGTAGTTGACACAAGAGAATGTGTGGAGGGAGTTAATATTTAGCAAGTTTAGGGATTTAAACAAGGGAGCTGAGTGTTGTCTGAAAGCTGAGTTAGTTATCATTCTGATAGCAGATTTTTGCTGCGTGATGATGGGCTTAAGGTGGTTTGCAGTGGTAGACCCCCATGCACAGATACCATAATTAAGATAGGGGTAAATTAGTGCATAATATAGTGAGAGGAGAGCAGAGTTAGGAACATAATATCTGATTTTGGAGAGTATACCAACTGTCTTAGAGACTTTCTTAGTTATGTGTTGAATGTGGGTGCTGAAGTTGAGTCTCTTGTCTAGGAATAGGCCAAGAAACTTGCCATCATTTTTATTACAGATGTTAATGTTGTCTATCTGTAGCTGAATTGCATTTGATGATTTGCTTCCAAATAAGATGTAGTAAGTCTTTTCGATGTTTAATGTTAGTTTGTTCGTTGACATCCATAAGTGGACTTTTTTTAATTCATTATTCACAACATTATTTAGTGTATGTGGGTTGAGGTTTGAATAGATAAGAGTAGTATCGTCAGCAAACAGTATAGGTTTGAGAATATTAGAGACATTAGGCAGATCGTTTATATATATAAGAAATAGAAGAGGTCCTAAGATGCTGCCCTGTGGCACTCCAACGGTAATTGGTAGAGTGGACGAAGTTGTATCATTGATGGTTACATATTGGTGTCTGTCACTAAGATAGGATCGGATGTAGTCAAGGGCAAGGCCTCGGATTCCATAATGCTGGAGTTTAAGTAAGAGGTAGTTGTGATTAACAGTATCAAAGGCTTTTCTTAGGTCAATGAAGAGTCCAATCGGAAACTCATTTTTGTCAAGGGCTGAGTAGATAACGTCAAGGAGACTAATGATTTCATCGTTGGTGCTCTTTTGGGACCGGAAGCCAAACTGGCAGGGGCTGAGTATGTCGAATATAATTCAATTCTCAAGATAATTCTCATTGCTTCATTTTGTACCTTCTCCAACTTGCCCATCCTACCTTTACCAAAACAAGAAATGACAGGTGCAGCATAATCAATAAGAGATCTTACAGTACTCAAGTATATCATTCGTAGCACAGGGACTCCCACTCCATGCCACACTTGGTCCGGGAGACATCTCCCGTCACGCAGGGTGCAGTTGCGCCTCCACAGATCTCCAGTATCATCTTTTGATACTGGTAATGGCTCGAAAGGGCCACCACTTACGGGCTATTCATGCCCGTGCCACCTCTTGGGTGGCTTAATCTTCATCAACCAATCAATCTTGATCAGCGGGAGACATCTCCCGTCACGCAGGGTGCAGTCGCACCTCCACAGATCTCCAGTATCATCTATTGTTACTGGTAATGGCTCAAAAGGGCCACCACTTATGGGCTATTCATGCCCAAGCCACCTTTTGGGTGGCTTAATCTTCTCTCTCTCTCTCTCGTTTGCAGTGTACGGGAGACATCTCCCGTCACGCAGGGTGCAGTCGCACCTCCACAGATCTCCAGTATCATCTATTGATACTGGCTCAAAAGGGCCACCACTTACGAGCTATTCATGCCCGTGCCACCTTTTGGGTGGCTTCATCTTCATCTTAACACATTCACAAGGGAGACATCTCCCGTCATGCAGGGTGCATTCGCACCTCCACAGATCACCAGTATCAGCTCTTGATACTGGTAATGGCTTAAAAGGGCCACCACTTACGGGCTATTCATGCCCGTGCCACCTTTTGGGTGGCTTAATCTTCATCAATCAATCAATGACTCCCACTCCATCTGGTCACCATTTGGTCCGGGAGACATCTCCCGTCACGCAGGGTGCAGTCGCACCTCCACAGATCTCCAGTATCATCTATTGATACTGGTGATGGCTCAAAAGGGCCACCACTTACGAGCTATTCATGCCTGTGCCACCTTTTGGGTGGCTTCATCTTCATCAATCAATCAGACTCCCACTCCCTTTCCACAGCATGCCAAAGCCTTCAGAGGTTGTAATCTCTTCCGACATTGACCCAACAGTCTGTTCATCTCAGCTTCCAAACTCTCATGGGTATATCCAACATATATGCCTAAATATTTATATATATTAACTCTCTCTATATTTTTATCGTTTATTTTCAAAACAATGGGGCTCCTACTTCTACATTCAAACTTAGTTTTGTTTTCATTAACCACCAATCCCATATGGTGACACAGGTTTCCGAAATTGTCCAACACTGTTTGAACCTTTGAAATATCTTTGCCCTGAAACAAAATATCATCGGCATATATGATCGGAGTTACCCCATTTGAGTATCTCTTTAGATGCTATCTTATTCATTAGTACATTAAACAGGGTGGGACTCAACACTCCTCCCTGAGGTGTGCCGAGTTCAAAAGACCTCACACCTGACATACAACCTTGATACCACACCTGAGCCTTCCTTTCGTAAAGATAATCCCCTATCCAGCGCAATAATTTCCCTTTAACACCAAGACTAGCTAATTCATATAAAATAACCTCTTTGTTGGCTTTATCAAAAGCTCCTTGTAAATCAATGAAAATTCTATAATAATCATTTTCATCAGCTAGACATTTAATAATACAATCAGAGGTACTTTTTCCTTTGAGGAACCCAAACAAATTACTAGACAGCTGATCACCTATTATATATAAAAGTCTATTTAAAATGATCCTCTCCATCATTTTACAAAAACACGAGGTTAAAGACACAGGTCTATACTCTCCATTGGCTTTAGGGATAGGGATGATCATAGCTTTTTTCCATTTACTGGGAATACTGCCCTCTTTATAACTAATAATAAAGAGGTCTAAAAGTGGGCTTTTCGTCATAATGGCAAGTTCATTAAGTATTTCATAAGTTACTCCATCCTCCCCAGGTGCGGTAGATTTCCCAACTTTAATCGCCATTATTAGTTCTTCTCTGGTAATACCTGTGCAAGTGACATCACCACTGTTACCTGCTATAAGTATAAAATCCCTTCTTAGATCTTTCCAAGAATCTAATGACTCTCTCGTTACAGCGGGTAATGAACTAAGTTTGGCAGCTTCCGCCCATTTATTTACGAGCCCATTTGCAATTCCTTGCGGGTCTGGATGTGCAACAAAATTGTGCTTTTTACCCCTTATTTTATTTACGTCTTGCCAGATTTCCTTCAAGTTTCTGTAACTCCCAACTTTCTCTGCAAATTCCTGCCAATACTTGCTCCTAATTTCCTTTCTTTTCTCCCCACACAGCCTGAAGCATCTACACTTATGGGTACAGTACAGTACACTGCATTTCTCATGCTATGAATGCAGAGCGCATTTTTCCGTAGGTCTGTGTCCAAACATCAGAGCACTCGGCTGGTGGAGATGTTGCTGGGAGATGGTGGGAGGCTGGTGGAAATGTTGCTGGGAGATGGTGGGAGGCTGGTGGAGATGTTGCTGGGAGATGGTGGGAGGCTGGTGGAAATGTTGCTGGGAGATGGTGGGAGGCTGGTGGAGATGTTGCTGGGAGATGGTGGGAGGCTGGTGGAAATGTTGCTGGGAGATGGTGGGAGGCTGGTGGAAATGTTGCTGGGAGATGGTGGGAGGCTGGTGGAAATGTTGCTGGGAGATGGTGGGAGGCTGGTGGAAATGTTGCTGGGAGATGGTGGGAGGCTGGTGGAAATGTTGCTGGGAGATGGTGGGAGGCTGGTGGAGATGTTGCTGGGAGATGGTGGGAGGCTGGTGGAAATGTTGCTGGGAGATGGTGGGAGGCTGGTGGAGATGTTGCTGGGAGATGGTGGGAGGCTGGTGGAAATGTTGCTGGGAGATGGTGGGAGGCTGGTGGAGATGTTGCTGGGAGATGGTGGGAGGCTGGTGGAAATGTTGCTGGGAGATGGTGGGAGGCTGGTGGAAATGTTGCTGGGAGATGGTGGGAGGCTGGTGGAGATGTTGCTGGGAGATGGTGGGAGGCTGGTGGAGATGGAGGCTGGTGGAGAGAGAGGAAATAGGTACCTGGGTGTTAGTCAGCTGTCACGGGCTGCTTCCTGGGGGTCCCCGCGGCCTGGTCGAGGACCGGGCCGCGGGGACACTAAAGCCCCGAAATTATCTCAAGAAATCATCTCAAGATAGCCTAGCAACTGCCAGTAAAGCATTCTTCCCTTCCTCAGTCCTACCATTCCTATTCCAATCCCTGTGAGCTCTCCTCATTGTTAATGTCCACCCCTTAAGCATCTTGTCATGTGTATAATTTTCTTTTCTGGGGGGATGCCTTTTTATACTAGATGTTTTCCGGTTCAATGTTGCATTAAATACATCTACCTCCTTAAATAAATCTTCATAAAATGAAGATCAAAAATTAAAAATCTTCTAAATCTAAAAAAAAATAAAAAAATTAAATCTTCATAAAATTAAATCTTCAATAAAAATAGAGCACACCAGGGAGTTCACTCGTCACAACTAGAGCACACCAGGGAGTTCACTCGTCACTACTAGAGCACACCAGGGAGTTCACTCGTCACAACTAGAGCACACCAGGGAGTTCACTCGTCACTACTAGAGCACACCAGGGAGTTCACTCGTCACTACTAGAGCACACCAGGGAGTTCACTCGTCACTACTAGAGCACACCAGGGAGTTCACTCGTCACTACTAGAGCACACCAGAGAGTTCACTCGTCACTACTAGAGCGCACCAGGGAGTTTACTCGTCACTACTAGAGCACACCAGGGAGTTCACTCGTCACTACTAGAGCGCACCAGGGAGTTCACTCGTCACAACTAGAGCACACCAGGGAGTTCACTCGTCACTACTAGAGCACACAAGGGAGTTCACTCGTCACTACTAGAGCACACCAGGGAGTTCACTCGTCACTACTAGAGCACACCAGAGAGTTCACTCGTCACTACTAGAGCGCACCAGGGAGTTTACTCGTCACTACTAGAGCACACCAGGGAGTTCACTCGTCACTACTAGAGCACACCAGGGAGTTCACTCGTCACTACTAGAGCACACCAGGGAGTTCACTCGTCACTACTAGAGCGCACCAGGGAGTTTACTCGTCACTACTAGAGCACACCAAAGAGTTCACTCGTCACTACTAGAGCACACCAGGGAGTTCACTCGTCACTACTAGAGCACACCAGGGAGTTCACTCGTCACTACTAGAGCACACCAGGGAGTTCACTCGTCACTACTAGAGCGCACCAGGGAGTTCACTCGTCACTACTAGAGCACACCAGGGAGTTCACTCGTCACTACTAGAGCACACCAGGGAGTTCACTCATCACTACTAGAGCACACCAGGGAGTTCACTCGTCACTACTAGAGCACACCAGGGAGTTCACTCGTCACTACTAGAGCACACCAGGGAGTTCACTCGTCACTACTAGAGCACACAAGGGAGTTCACTCGTCACTACTAGAGCACACCAGGGAGTTCACTCGTCACTACTAGAGCACACCAGAGAGTTCACTCGTCACTACTAGAGCACACCAGGGAGTTCACTCGTCACTACTAGAGCACACCAGAGTTCACTTGTCACTACTAGAGCACACCAGAGTTCACTCGTCACTATTAGAGCACACCACATTTCACTCGTCACTACTAGAGTACACCTGGGAGTTCACTCATCACTACTAGAGCACACCACATTTCACTCGTCACTACTAGAGCACACCAGGGAGTTCACTCATCACTACTAGAGCACACCACATTTCACTCGTCACTACTAGAGCACACCAGGGAGTTCACTCGTCACTACTAGAGCACACCAGAGTTCACTCGTCACTACTAGAGCACACCCTAGTGACGTGGTGGAGGCTGACTCCATACACAGTTTCAAATGTAGGTATGATAGAGCCCAGTAGGCTCAGGAATCTGTACACCAGTTGATTGACAGTTGAGAGGCAGGACCAAAGAGCCAAAGCTCAACCCCCGCAAGCACAATTAGGTGAGTACAATTAGGTGAGTACACCAGAGTTCACTCGTCACTACTAGAGCACACCAGGGAGTTCACTCATCACTACTAGAGCACACCAGAGTTCTCTCGTCACTTCTAGAGCACACCAGGGAGTTCACTCATCACTACTAGAGCACACCAGGGAGTTCACTCATCACTTCTAGAGCACACTGGGAGATGAAGTCCTTCACGAAACGGACAGAGAGAAAGATCTGGGAGTTGATATCACGCCAAACCTGTCTCCCGATGCCCACATCAATAGAATAATGTCAGCGGCCTATGCGAGGCTGGCTAACATCAGAACTGCTTTCAGAAACCTGTGTAAGGAATCCTCCAGAACGTTGTATACCACATATGTAAGGCCAATCCTGGAGTATGCAGCCCCAGCATGGAGTCCGTACCTAGTCAAGCACAAGACGAAGCTGGAAAAAGTTCAGAGGTATGCCACTAGGTTAGTCCCAGAACTAAGAGGCATGAGTTATGAGGACAGACTACGTGAACTGCACTTCACGTCGCAGGAAGACAGAAGAGCTAGGGGAGACATGATCACCACATACAAAATTCTCAGGGGAATTGACAGGGTGGACTAGGATGGATTATTTAACACGGGTGGCACACGCACAAGGGGACACTGGTGGAAGCTGAGTACCCAAATGAGCCACAGAGACATTAGAAAGAACTTTTTCAGTGTCAGAGTAGTTAGTAAATGGAATACACTAGGAAGTGATGTGGTGGAGGCTGACTCCATACACAGTTTCAAATGTAGATATGACAGAGCCCAATAGGCTCAGGAATCTGTGCATCAGTTGATTGACGGTTGAGAGGCGGGACCAAAGAGCCAGAGCTCAACCCCCGCTAACACAACTAGGTAGTACTAGGTGAGGTGAGTACACCAGAGTTCACTAATCACTACTAGAGTACACCAGAGAGTTCACTTGTCACTACTAGAGCACACCAGAGTTCACTCATCACTACTATAGTACACCAGAGAGTTCATTCGTCACTACTAGAGCACACCAGGGAGTTCGCTCCTCACTACTAGAGCACACCAGGGAGTTCACTCGACACTACTAGAGCACACCAGGGAGTTCATTCGTCACAACTAGAGCACACCAGAGTTCACTTGTCACTACTAGAGCACACCAGAGAGTTCACTCGTCACAACTAGAGTACACCTGGGAGTTCACTCGTCACAACTAGAGTACACCTGGGAGTTCACTCGTCACTACTAGAGCACACCAGGGAGTTCACTCGTCACAACTAGAGTACACCAGAGTTCACTCGTCACTACTAGAGCACACCATGGAGTTCACTCGTCACAACTAGAGTACACCAGAGTTGACTTGTCACTACTAGAGCACACCAGGGAGTTCACTCGGCACTACTAGAGCACACCAGGGAGTTCACTCGTCACTACTAGAGCACACCTGGGAGTTCACTCGTCACTACTAGAGCACACAAGGGAGTTCACTCGTCACTAATAGAGCACACCAGGGAGTTCACTCGTCACTACTAGAGCACACCAGGGAGTTCACTCGTCACTACTAGAGCACACTAGGGAGTTCACTCACTACCAGAGCACACCAGGGAGTTCACTGGTCACTGCTAGATCACACCAGAGTTCACTCGTCACTACTAGAGCACACCAGAGTTCACTCGCCACTACTAGAGCACACCAGAGTTCACTCGTCACTACTAGAGCACACCAGAGTTCACTCGTCACTACTAGAGCACACCAGAATTCACTCGCTACTACTAGAGCATACCAGAGTTCACTCGTCACTACTAGATCACACCAGAGTTCACTCGTCACTACTAGAGCATACCAGAGTTCACTCGTCACTGCTAGATCACACCAGAGTTCACTCGTCACTACTAGAGCACACCAGAGTTCACTCGCCACTACTAGATCACACCAGAGTTCACTCGTCACTACTAGATCACACCAGAGTTCACTTGTCACTACTAGACCACACCAGAGTTCATTCGTCACTACTAGAGCACACCAGGGAGTTCGTTCATCACTAGAGCACGTTAGGGAGTTCATTCATCACTAGAGCACACCAGGGAGTTCATTCATCACTAGATCACACCACGGAGTTCATTCATCACTAGAGCACACCAGGGAGTTCACTCATCACTACTAGAGCACACCAGAGTTCACTCGCCACTACTAGAGCACACCAGAGAGTTCACTCATCACTACTAGAGATCACCAGAGTTCACTCGTCACTACTAGAGCACACTAGAGAGTTCACTCATCACTACTAGAGCACACCAGAGTTCACTCGTCACTACTAGAGCACACCAGAGTTCACTTGTCACTACTAGAGCACACCAGAGTTCACTCGTCACTACTAAAGTTCACTCACTACTAGAGCACACCAGAGAGTTCACTCGTCACTACTAGAGCACACCAGGGAGTTCACTCGTCACTAGAGCACACTAGAGTTCACACTACTAGAGCACACCAGAGTTCACTCGTCACTACTAGAGCACACCAGGGAGTTCACTCATCACTACTAGAGCACACCAGGGAGTTCACTCGTCACTACACTCACTACTAGAGCACACCAGAGTTCACTCGTCACTACTAGAGCACACCAGGGAGTTCACTCGTCACTACTAGAGCACACCAGGGAGTTCACTCGTCACTACTAGAGCACACCAGGGAGTTCACTCGTCACTACTAGAGCACACCAGGGAGTTCACTCGTCACTACTAGAGCACACCAGAGAGTTCACTCGTCACTACTAGAGCACACCAGGGAGTTCACTCGTCACTACCAGAGCACACCAGAGTTCACTCGTCATTACTAGAGCACACCAGAGTTCACTCGTCACTACTAGAGCACACCAGAGTTCACTCATCACTACTAGAGCACACCAGGGAGTTCACTCACTACTAGAGCAAACCAGAGTTCACTCATCACTACTAGAGCACACCAGAGGGTTCACTCGTCACTACTAGAGCACACCCTAGTTCACTCGTCACTACTAGAGCACACCAGGGAGTTCACTCATAACTACTAGAGCACACCAGAGTTCACTCGTCACTACTAGAGCACACCAGGGAGTTCACTAGAGCACACCAGGGATAACTACTAGAGCACACCAGAGTTCACTCGTCACTACTAGAGAACTCCAGGGAGTTCACTCGTCACAACTAGAGTACACCTGGGAGTTCACTCACTACTAGAGCACACCAGGGTTCACTCGTCGCTACTAGAGCACACCAGAGAGTTCACTCATCACTACTAGAGCACTCCAGGGAGTTCACTCGTCACAACTAGAGTACACCTGGAAGTTCACTCGTCACAGCTAGAGTACACCTGGGAGTTCACTCGTCACTACTAGAGCACAATTGGGAGTTCACTCGTCACTACTAGAGCACACAAGGGAGTTCACTCGTCACTAATAGAGCACACCAGGGAGTTCACTCGTCACTACTAGAGCACACCAGGGAGTTCACTCGTCACTACTAGAGCACACCAGGGAGTTCACTCGTCACTACTAGAGCACACCAGGGAGTTCACTCGTCACTACTAGAGCACACCAGGGAGTTCACTCGTCACTACTAGAGCACACCAGGGAGTTCACTCGTCACTACTAGAGCACACCAGGGAGTTCACTCGTCACTACTAGAGTACACCAGAGTTCACTCGTCACTACTAGAGCTAGCACACCAGGGAGTTCACTCGTCACTACTAGAGCACACCAGGGAGTTCACTCGTCACTACTAGAGCACACCAGAGTTCACTCGTCACTACTAGAGCACACCAGAGTTCACTCGTCACTACTAGAGCACACCAGAGTTCACTCGTCACTACTAGAGCACACCAGAGTTCACTCGTCACTACTAGAGCACACCAGAGTTCACTCGTCACTACTAGAGCACACCAGGGAGTTCATTGGTCACTACTAGAGCACACCAGGGAGTTCTCATCAGTCCCAGAACTAGAGCACACCAGGGAGTTCACGTCACACTAGAGCACACCAGGGAGTTCACTTTTTTCAGTGTCACTAGAGCACACCAGGGAGTTCATTCATCACTAGAGCACACCAGGGAGTTCACTCACACCACTACTAGAGCACACCAGAGTTCACTCGCCACTACTAGAGCACACCAGAGAGTTCACTCATCACTACTAGAGATCACCAGAGTTCACTCGTCACTACTAGAGCACACTAGAGAGTTCACTCATCACTACTAGAGCACACCAGAGTTCACTCGTCACTACTAGAGCACACCAGAGTTCACTTGTCACTACTAGAGCACACCAGAGTTCACTCGTCACTACTAAAGCCCACCAGAGAGTTCACTCATCACTACTAGAGCACACCAGAGTTCACTCGTCACTACTAGAGCACACCAGAGTTCACTCGTCACTACTAGAGCACACCAGGGAATTCACTCATCACTACTAGAGCACGCCAGGGATTTCACTCACTACTAGAGCACACCAGAGTTCACTCGTCACCACTAGAGCACACCAGGGAGTTCACTCGTCACTACTAGAGCACACCAGGGAGTTCACTCGCCACAACTAGAGCACATCAGGGAGGTCACTCGTCACTACTAGAGCACACCAGGGAATTCACTCATCACTACTAGAGCACGCCAGGGATTTCACTCACTACTAGAGCACACCAGAGTTCACTCGTCACTACTAGAGCACACCAGGGAGTTCACTCGTCACTACTAGAGCACACCAGAGTTCACTCGTCACTACTAGAGCACACCAGAGTTCACTCGTCACTACTAGGAGTTCACTCGTCACTACTAGAGCACACCAGGGAGTTCACTCGTCACTACTAGAGCACACCAGAGAGTTCACTCGTCACTACTACTAGAGCACACCAGAGAGAGCACACCAGGGAGTTCACTCGTCACTACTAGAGCACACCAGGGAGTTCACTCGTCACTACTAGAGCACACCAGGGAGTTCACTCGTCACTACTAGAGCACACCAGAGTTCACTCGTCACTACTAGAGCACACCCAGAGTTCACTCATCACTACTAGAGCACACCAGGGAGTTCACGCTCACTACTAGAGCACACACAGAGTTCACTCATCACTACTAGAGCACACCAGGGAGTTCACTCGTCACTACTAGAGCACACCAGGGAGTTCACTCATCACTACTAGAGCACACCAGGGAGTTCACTCGTCACTACTAGAGCACACCAGGGAGTTCACTCGTCACTACTAGAGCACACCAGGGAGTTCACTCATCACTACTAGAGCACACCAGGGAGTTCATTTGTTCACTCGTCACTACTAGAGCACACCAGGGAGTTCACTCGTCACTACTAGAGCACACCAGGGAGTTCACTCGTCACTACTAGAGCACACCAGGGAGTTCACTCGTCACTACTAGAGCACACCAGGGTTCACTCGTCACTACTAGAGCACACCAGAGAGTTCACTCATCACTACTAGAGCACACCAGGGAGTTCACTCGTCACAACTAGAGCACACACCTGGAAGTTCACTCGTCACAACTAGAGCACACCTGGGAGTTCACTCGTCACAACTAGAGTACACCTGGGAGTTCACTCGTCACTACTAGAGCACACCTGGGAGTTCACTCGTCACAACTAGAGCACACCAGAGTTCACTCGTCACTACAAGAGCACACCATGGAGTTCACTCGTCACAACTAGAGCACACCAGAGTTCACTTGTCACTACTAGAGCACACCAGGGAGTTCACTCGTCACTACTAGAGCACACCAGAGTTCACTCGTCACTACTAGAGCACACTAGGGAGTTCACTCGTCACTACTAGAGCACACCAGGGAGTTCACTCATCACTACTAGATCACACCAGGGAGTTCACTCGTCACTATTAGAGCACACCAGGGAGTTCACTTGTCACTACTAGAGCACACCAGAGTTCACTCGTCACTACTAGAGCACACCAGGGAGTTCACTCGTCACTACTAGAGCACACCTGGGAGTTCACTCATCACTACTAGAGCACACCAGAGTTCACTCGTCACTACTAGAGCACACCAGAGCGTCACTTCACTCGTCACTACTAGAGCACACCAGGGAGTTCACTCGTCACTACTAGAGCACACCAGAGTTCACTCGTCACTACTAGAGCACACCAGGGAGTTCACTCGTCACTACTAGAGCACACCAGGGAGAGTCACTACTAGAGGAGTTCACTCATCACACTACTAGAGCACACCAGAGTTCACTCGTCACTACTAGAGCACACCAGGGAGTTCACTCATCACTACTAGAGAACAGTTAGGGGGAGTTCACTCATCACTACTAGAGCACACCAGGGAGTTCACTCATCACTACTAGAGCACACCAGGGAGTTCACTCATCACTACTAGAGCACACCAGGGAGTTCACTCGTCACTACTAGAGCACACCAGGGAGTTCACTCGTCACTACTAGAGCACACCAGAGTTCACTCGTCACTACTAGAGCACACCAGAGTTCACTCGTCACTACTAGAGCACACCAGGGAGTTCACTCGTCACTACTAGAGCACACCAGAGTTCACTCGTCACTACTAGAGCACACCAGAGTTCACTCGCCACTACTAGAGCACACCAGAGAGTTCACTCGTCACTACTAGAGCACACCAGAGAGTTCACTCATCACTACTAGAGCACACCAGAGTTCACTCGTCACTACTAGAGCACACCAGGGAGTTCACTCGTCACTACTAGAGCACACCTGGGAGTTCACTCACTACTAGAGCACACCAGGGTTCACTCGTCACTACTAGAGCACACCAGAGAGTTCACTCATCACTACTAGAGCACTCCAGGGAGTTCACTCGTCACAACTAGAGTACACCTGGGAGTTCACTCGTCACAGCTAGAGTACACCTGGGAGTTCACTCGTCACAACTAGAGTACACCTGGGAGTTCACTCGTCACTACTAGAGCACACCAGGGAGTTCACTCGTCACAACTAGAGTACACCAGAGTTCACTCGTCACTACTAGAGCACACCATGGAGTTCACTCGTCACAACTAGAGTACACCAGAGTTCACTTGTCACTACTAGAGCACACCAGGGAGTTCACTCGTCACTACTAGAGCACACCAGAGTTCACTCGTCACTACTAGAGCACACCAGGGAGTTCACTCGTCACTACTAGAGCACACCAGGGAGTTCACTCGTCACTACTAGAGCACACCAGGGAGTTCACTCGTCACTACTAGAGCACACCAGGGAGTTCACTCGTCACTACTAGAGCACACCAGGGAGTTCACTCGTCACTACTAGAGCACACCAGGGAGTTCACTCATCACTACTAGAGCACACCAGAGAGTTCACTCGTCACTACTAGAGCACACCAGAGAGTTCACTCGTCACTACTAGAGCACACCAGGGAGTTCACTCGTCACTACTAGAGCACACCAGAGTTCACTCGTCACTACTAGAGCACACCAGAGTTCACTCGTCACTACTAGAGCACACCAGAGTTCACTCGTCACTACTAGAGCACACCAGAGTTCACTTGTCACTACTAGAGCACACCAGAGTTCACTCGTCACTACTAGAGCACACCAGGGAGTTCACTCATCACACTAGAGCACACCGTCACTACTAGAGCACACCAGGGAGTTCATTCATCACTACTAGAGCACACCAGGGAGTTCATTCATCACACTAGAGCACACCAGGGAGTTCATTCATCACTAGAGCACACCAGGGAGTTCACTCATCACTACTAGAGCACACCAGGGAGTTCACTCGTCACTACTAGAGCACACCAGGGAGTTCACTCATCACTACTAGAGTTCACCAGGGAGTTCACTCGTCACTACTAGAGCACACCAGAGTTCACTCGTCACTACTAGAGCACACCAGAGTTCACTCGTCACTACTAGAGCACACCAGAGTTCACTCGTCACTACTAGAGCACACCAGAGTTCACTCGTCACTACTAGAGCACACCAGAGAGTTCACTCATCACTACTAGAGCACACCAGAGTTCACTCGTCACTACTAGAGCACACCAGGGAGTTCACTCATCACTACTAGAGCACACCAGGGAGTTCACTCATCACACTAGAGCACACCAGGGAGTTCACTCGTCACTACTAGAGCACACCAGGGAGTTCACTCGTCACTACTAGAGCACACCAAGGAGTTCACTCGTCACTACTAGAGCACATCAGGGAGTTCACTCGTCACTACTAGAGCACACCAGGGAGTTCACTCGTCATTACTAGAGCTCACCAGGGAGTTCACTCGTCACAACTAGAGCACATCAGGGAGTTCACTCGTCACTACTAGAGCACACCAGGGAGTTCACTCGTCACTACTAGAGCACACCAGGGAGTTCACTCATCACTACTAGAGCACACCAGGGAGTTCACTCGTCACTACTAGAGCACACCAGGGAGTTCACTCGTCACAACTAGAGCACACCAGGGAGTTCACTCGTCACTACTAGAGCACACCAGGGAGTTCACTCGTCACTACTAGAGCACACCAGGGAGTTCACTCGTCACTACTAGAGCACACCAGGGAGTTCACTCGTCACTACTAGAGCACACCAGGGAGTTCACTCGTCACTACTAGAGCACACCAGGGAGTTCACTCGTCACTACTAGAGCACACCAGAGTTCACTCGTCACTACTAGACTCGTCACTACTAGAACACACCAGGGAGTTCACTCGTCACTACTAGAGCACACCAGAGAGTTTACTCGTCACTACTAGAGCTCACCAGGGAGTTCACTCGTCACTATTAGAGCACACTAGAGAGTTCACTCATCACTACTAGAGCACACCAGAGTTCACTCGTCACTACTAGAGCACACCAGAGTTCACTTGTCACTACTAGAGCACACCAGGGAGTTCACTCGTCACTACTAGAGCACACCAGAGTTCACTCGTCACTACTAAAGCCC
The DNA here is from genome assembly GCF_020424385.1 of Procambarus clarkii. Lineage (NCBI taxonomy): Eukaryota > Metazoa > Arthropoda > Malacostraca > Decapoda > Cambaridae > Procambarus > Procambarus clarkii. Next base: position 27,275,679 of record NC_059580.1, read on the forward strand.
ACCATAGAGTTCACTCATCACTACTAGAGCACACCAGAGTTCACTCGTCACTACTAGAGCACACCAGGGAGTTCACTCATCACTTCTAGAGCACACCTGGGAGTTCATTCATCACTAGAGCACACCAGAGTTCACTCGTCACCACTAGAGCACACCAGGGAGTTCACTCGTCACAACTAGAGCACACCAGGGAGTTCACTCGTCACTACTAGAGCACATCAAGGAGTTCACTCGTCACTACTAGAGCACACCAGGGAGTTCGCTCCTCACTACTAGAGCACACCAGGGAGTTCACTCGACACTACTAGAGCAGACCAGGGAGTTCATTCGTCAAAACTAGAGCACACCAAGGAGTTCATTCGTCACAACTAGAGCACACCAGGGAGTTCACTCGTCACAACTAGAGCACACCAGAGTTCACTCGTCACTACTAAAGCCCACCAAAGAGTTCACTCATCACTACTAGAGCACACCAGAGTTCACTCATCACTAATAGAGCACACCAGGGAGTTCACTCGTCACAACTAGAGCACACCAGGGAGTTCACTCACTACTAGAGCACATCAGGGAGTTCACTCGTCACTACTAGAGCACATCAGGGAGTTTACTCGTCACTACTAAAGCACACCAGGGAGTTCACTCGTCATTACTAGAGCTCACCAGGGAGTTCACTCGTCACAACTAGAGCACATCAGGGAGTTCACTCGTCACTACTAGAGCACACCAGGGAATTCACTCATCACTACTACAGCACACCAGGGAGTTCACTCATCACTACTAGAGCACACCAGGGAGTTCACTCGTCACTACTAGAGCACACCAGGGAGTTCACTCGTCACAACTAGAGCACACCAGGGAGTTCACTCGTCACTACTAGAGCACACCAGAGTTCATTCGTCACTACTAGAGCACACCAGAGTTCACTCGTCACTACTAGAGCACACCAGGGAGTTCACTCGTCACTACTAGAGCACACCAGAGAGTTCACTTGTCACTACTATAGCACACCAGGGAGTTCACTCGTCACTTCTAGAGCACACCAGAGTTCTAATCTTGGAGTATGCAGCCCCAGCATGGAGTCCGTACCTAGTCAAGCACAAGACGAAGCTGGAAAAAGTTCAGAGGTATGCCACTAGGTTAGTCCCAGAACTAAGAGGCATGAGTTATGAGGACAGACTACGTGAACTGCACTTCACGTCGCTGGAAGACAGAAGAGCTAGGGGAGACATGATCACCACATACAAAATTCTCAGGGGAATTGACAGGGTGGACTAGGATGGATTATTTAACACTGGTGGCACACGCACAAGGGGACACTGGTGGAAGCTGAGTACCCAAATGAGCCACAGAGACATTAGAAAGAACTTTTTCAGTGTCAGAGTAGTTAGTAAATGGAATACACTAGGAAGTGATGTGGTGGAGGCTGACTCCATACACAGTTTCAAATGTAGATATGACAGAGCCCAATAGGCTCAGGAATCTGTGCATCAGTTGATTGACGGTTGAGAGGCGGGACCAAAGAGCCAGAGCTCAACCCCCGCTAACACAACTAGGTTGTACTAGGTGACGTTAGTACACCAGAGTTCACTCACCACTACTAGAGTACTCCAGAGAGTTCACTTGTCACTACTAGAGCACACCAGAGTTCACTCATCACTACAATAGTACACCAGAGAGTTCATTCGTCACTACTAGAGCACACCAGGGAGTTCGCTCCTTACTACTAGAGCACACCAGGGAGTTCACTCGACACTACTAGAGCACACCAGGGAGTTCATTCGTCACAACTAGAGCACACCAGGGAGTTCATTCGTCAAAACTAGAGCACACCAAGGAGTTCATTTGTCACAACTAGAGCACACCAGGGAATTCATTCGTCACTACTAGAGCACACCAGGGAGTTCATTCGTCACAACTAGAGCACACCAGGGAGTTCATTCGTCACTACTAGAGCACACCAGGGAATTCACTCATCACTACTAGAGCACACCAGGGAGTTCACTCGTCACAACTAGAGCACACCAAAGAGTTCATTCATCACAACTAGAGCACACCAGAGAGTTCATTCGTCACTACTAGAGCACACCAGGGAATTCACTCGTCACAACTAGAGCACACCAGGGAGTTCACTCGTCACAACTAGAGCACACCAAAGAGTTCATTCATCACAACTAGAGCACACCAGAGAGTTCATTCGTCACTACTAGAGCACACCAGGGAATTCACTCGTCACTACTAGAGCACACCAGGGAGTTCACTCGTCACAACTAGAGCACACCAGAGAGTTCATTCGTCACTACTAGAGCACACCAGGGAATTCACTCATCACTACTAGAGCACACCAGGGAGTTCACTCGTCACAACTAGAGCACACCAGGGAGTTCACTCGTCACTACTAGAGCACACCAGGGAATTCACTCATCACTACTAGAGCACACCAACTTAGAAGCATTAAATATGCCAAAACTGGAAGACAGAAGAAAAAGAGGTGATATGATCACTACATATAAAATAGTAACAGGAATTGATAAAATCGACAAGAAAGATTTCCTGAGACCTGGAACTTCGAGAACAAGAGGTCATAGATTTAAACTAGCTAAACACAGATGCCGAAGAAATATAATTAAATTCACCTTCGCAAACAGAGTGGTAGACGGTTGGAACAAGTTAGGGGAGAAGGTGGTGGAGGCCAAGACCGTCAGTAGTTTCAAAGCGTTATATGACAAAGAGTGCTGGGAAGACGGGACACCACGAGAGTAGCTCTCATCCTGTAACTACACTTAGGTAATTACACCAGGGAGTTCACTTGTCACTACTAGAGTACATAAGGGAATTCACTTGCCACTACTAGAGTACACCAGGGAGTTCACTTGTCACTACTAGAGCACACCAGGGAGTTCACTCGTCACTACTAGAGCACACAAGGAGTTCACTCGTCACTAGTAGAGCACACCAGAGTTCACTTGTCACTACTAGAGCACATCAGGAGTTTACTCGTCACTACTAGAGCACACCAGAGTTCACTCGTCACTACTACAGCACACCAGAGTTCACTCGTCACTACTACAGCACACCAGGGAGTTCACTCGTCACTACTCGAGCACACCAGGGAGTTCACTCGCCACTACTAGAGCACACCATAGAGTTCACTCACCACTACTACACTCGTCACTACTAGAGCACACCAGAGTTCACTCGTCACTACTAGAGCACACCAGAGTTCACTCGTCACTACTAGAGCACACCAGGGAGTTCACTCGTCACTACTCGAGCACACCAGAGAGTTCACTCGCTACTACTAGAGCACACCAGAGAGTTCACTCATCACTACTAGAGCACACCAGAGAGTTCACTCATCACTACTAGAGCACTCCAGGGAGTTCACTCGTCACTACTAGAGCACACCTGGGAGTTCACTCACTACTAGAGCACACCAGGGTTCACTCGTCACTACTAGAGCACACCAGAGAGTTCACTCATCACTACAAGAGCACTCCAGGGAGTTCACTCGTCACAACTAGAGTACACCTGGGAGTTCACTCGTCACAGCTAGAGTACACCTGGGAGTTCACTCGTCACAACTAGAGTACACCTGGGAGTTCACTCGTCACTACTAGAGCACACCAGGGAGTTCACTCGTCACAACTAGAGTACACCAGAGTTCACTCGTCACTACTAGAGCACACCATGGAGTTCACTCGTCACAACTAGAGTACACCAGAGTTCACTTGTCACTACTAGAGCACACCAGAGTTCACTTGTCACTACTAGAGCACACCAGAGTTCACTCGTCACTACTAGAGCACACTAGGGAGTTCACTCGTCACTACTAGAGCACACCAGGGAGTTCACTCGTCACTACTAGATCACACAAGGGAGTTCACTCGTCACTAATAGAGCACACCAGGGAGTTCACTCGTCACTACTAGAGCACACCAGGGAGTTCACTCGTCACTACTAGAGCACACCAGAGTTCACTCATCACTACTAGAGCACACCAGGGAGTTCACTCGTCACTACTAGAGCACACTAGGGAGTTCACTCACTACCAGAGCACACCAGGGAGTTCACTTGTCACTGCTAGATCACACCAGAGTTCACTCGTCACTACTAGAGCACACCAGAGTTCACTCGCCACTACTAGAGCACACCAGAGTTCACTCGTCACTACTAGATCACACCAGAGTTCACTTGTCACTACTAGACCACACCAGAGTTCATTCGTCACTACTAGAGCACACCAGGGTGTTCATTCATCACTAGAGCACGTTAGGGAGTTCATTCATCACTAGAGCACACCAGGGAGTTCATTCATCACTAGATCACACCAGGGAGTTCATTCATCACTAGAGCGCACCAGGGAGTTCACTCATCACTACTAGAGCACACCAGAGTTCACTCGCCACTACTAGAGCACACCAGAGAGTTCACTCATCACTACTAGAGATCACCAGAGTTCACTCGTCACTACTAGAGCACACTAGAGAGTTCACTCATCACTACTAGAGCACACCAGAGTTCACTCGTCACTACTAGAGCACACCAGAGTTCACTTGTCACAACTAGAGCACACCAGAGTTCACTCGTCACTACTAAAGCCCACCAGAGAGTTCACTCATCACTACTAGAGCACACCAGAGTTCACTCGTCACTACTAGAGCACACCAGGGAGTTCACTCATCACTTCTAGAGCACACCTGGGAGTTCATTCATCACTAGAGCACACCAGAGTTCACTCGTCACCACTAGAGCACACCAGGGAGTTCACTCGTCACAACTAGAGCACACCAGGGAGTTCACTCGTCACTACTAGAGCACATCAAGGAGTTCACTCGTCACTACTAGAGCACATCAGGGAGTTTACTCGTCACTACTAGAGCACACCAGGGAGTTCACTCGTCATTACTAGAGCTCACCAGGGAGTTCACTCGTCACACTCAGGGAGTTCACTCGTCACTACTAGAGCACACCAGGGAGTTCACTCGTCACTACTAGAGCACACCAGGGAGTTCACTCATCACTACTAGAGCACACCAGGGAGTTCACTCGTCACTACTAGAGCACACCAGGGAGTTCACTCGTCACTACTAGAGCACACCAGGGAGTTCACTCGTCACTACTAGAGCACACCAGGGAGTTCACTCGTCACTACTAGAGCACACCAGGGAGTTCACTCGTCACTACTAGAGCACACCAGGGAGTTCACTCGTCACTACTAGAGCTCACCAGAGTTCACTCGTCACTACTAGAGCACACCAGAGTTCACTCGTCACTACTAGAACACACCAGGGAGTTCACTCGTCACTACTAGAGCACACCAGAGAGTTCACTCGTCACTACTAGAGCACACCAGAGTTCACTCGTCACTACTAGAGCACACCAGGGAGTTCACTCGTCACTACTAGAGCACACCAGAGTTCACTCGTCACTACTAGAGCACACCAGAGTTCACTCGTCACTACTAGAGCACACCAGAGTTCACTCGTCACTACTAGAGCACACCAGGGAGTTCACTAGAGCACACCATAGAGTTCACTACTAGAGCACACCAGAGTTCACTCGTCACTACTAGAGTTCACTCGTCACCACTAGAGCACACCAGGGAGTTCATCACTACTAGAGCACACCAGAGTTCACTCGTCACTACTAGAGCACACCAGGGAGTTCACTCATCACTACTAGAGCACACCAGGGAGTTCACTCGTCATCACTAGAGCACACCAGGAGAGTTCACTCAGGGAGTTCACTCGTCACTACTAGAGCACACCAGGGAGTTCACTCGTCACTACTAGAGCACACCAGGGAGTTCACTCGTCACTACTAGAGCACACCAGGGAGTTCACTCGTCACTACTAGAGCACACCAGAGTTCAGTTCACAGGGAGTTCACTCGTCACTACTAGAGCACACCAGGGAGTTCACTCGTCACTACTAGAGCACACCAGAGTTCACTCGTCACTACTAGAGCACACCAGGGAGTTCACTCGTCACACTAGAGCACACTAGAGCGTCACCTAGAGGAGTTCACTCGTCACTACTAGAGCACACCAGGGAGTTCACTCGTCACTACTAGAGCACACCAGAGTTCACTCGTCACTACTAGAGCACACCAGGGAGTTCACTCGTCACTACTAGAGCACACCAGAGAGTTCACTCGTCACTACTAGAGCACACCAGAGTTCACTCGTCACTACTAGAGCACACCAGAGTTCACTCGTCACTACTAGAGCACACCAGGCACACCAGGGAGTTCACTCGTCACTACTAGAGCACACCACTAGAGAGTTCACTCGTCACTACTAGAGCACACTACAGCACACCAGAGTTCACTCGTCACTACTAGAGCACACCAGGGAGTTCACTCGTCACTACTAGAGCACACCAGGGAGTTCACTCGTCACTACTAGAGCACACCAGGGAGTTCACTCGTCACTACTAGAGCACACCAGGGAGTTCACTCGTCACTACTAGAGCACACCAGGGAGTTCACTCGTCACTACTAGAGCACACCAGGGAGTTCACTCGTCACTACTAGAGCACACCAGGGAGTTCACTCGTCACTACTAGAGCACACCAGGGAGTTCACTCGTCACTACTAGAGCACACCAGGGAGTTCACTCGTCACTACTAGAGCACACCAGGGAGTTCACTCGTCACTACTAGAGCACACCAGGGAGTTCACTCGTCACTACTAGAGCACACCAGGGAGTTCACTCGTCACTACTAGAGCACACCAGGGAGTTCACTCGTCACTACTAGAGCACACCAGGGAGTTCACTCGTCACTACTAGAGCACACCAGGGAGTTCACTCGTCACTACTAGAGCACACCAGGGAGTTCACTCGTCACTACTAGAGCACACCAGGGAGTTCACTCGTCACTACTAGAGCACACCAGGGAGTTCACTCGTCACTACTAGAGCACACCAGGGAGTTCACTCGTCACTACTAGAGCACACCAGGGAGTTCACTCGTCACTACTAGAGCACACCAGGGAGTTCACTCGTCACTACTAGAGCACACCAGGGAGTTCACTCGTCACTACTAGAGCACACCAGGGAGTTCACTCGTCACTACTAGAGCACACCAGGGAGTTCACTCGTCACTACTAGAGCACACCAGGGAGTTCACTCGTCACTACTAGAGCACACCAGGGAGTTCACTCGTCACTACTAGAGCACACCAGGGAGTTCACTCGTCACTACTAGAGCACACCAGGGAGTTCACTCGTCACTACTAGAGCACACCAGAGTTCACTCGTCACTACTAGAGCACACCAGAGTTCACTCGTCACTACTAGAGCACACCAGGGAGTTCACTCGTCACTACTAGAGCACACCAGAGAGTTCACTTGTCACTACTATAGCACACCAGGGAGTTCACTCGTCACTTCTAGAGCACACCAGAGTTCTAATCTTGGAGTATGCAGCCCCAGCATGGAGTCCGTACCTAGTCAAGCACAAGACGAAGCTGGAAAAAGTTCAGAGGTATGCCACTAGGTTAGTCCCAGAACTAAGAGGCATGAGTTATGAGGACAGACTACGTGAACTGCACTTCACGTCGCTGGAAGACAGAAGAGCTAGGGGAGACATGATCACCACATACAAAATTCTCAGGGGAATTGACAGGGTGGACTAGGATGGATTATTTAACACGGGTGGCACACGCACAAGGGGACACTGGTGGAAGCTGAGTACCCAAATGAGCCACAGAGACATTAGAAAGAACTTTTTCAGTGTCAGAGTAGTTAGTAAATGGAATACACTAGGAAGTGATGTGGTGGAGGCTGACTCCATACACAGTTTCAAATGTAGAAATGACAGAGCCCAATAGGCTCAGGAATCTGTGCATCAGTTGATTGACGGTTGAGAGGCGGGACCAAAGAGCCAGAGCTCAACCCCCGCTAACACAACTAGGTAGTACTAGGTGAGGTTAGTACACCAGAGTTCACTCATCACTACTCTTGTACTCCAGAGAGTTCACTTGTCACTACTAGAGCACACCAGAGTTCACTCATCACTACAATAGTACACCAGAGAGTTCATTCGTCACTACTAGAGCACACCAGGGAGTTCGCTCCTCACTACTAGAGCACACCAGGGAGTTCACTCGACACTACTAGAGCACACCAGGGAGTTCATTCGTCACAACTAGAGCACACCAGGGAGTTCATTCGTCAAAACTAGAGCACACCAAGGAGTTCATTTGTCACAACTAGAGCACACCAGGGAGTTCATTCGTCACTACTAGAGCACACCAGGGAGTTCATTCGTCACAACTAGAGCACACCAGGGAGTTCATTCGTCACTACTAGAGCACACCAGGGAGTTCATTCGTCACAACTTCACAACTAGAGCACACCAGGGAGTTCATTCGTCACTACTAGAGCACACCAGGGATTTCACTCGTCACAACTAGAGCACACCAGGGAGTTCACTCGTCACAACTAGAGCACACCAAAGAGTTCATTCATCACAACTAGAGCACACCAGAGAGAGTTCACCAGGGAATTCGTCACTACTAGAGCACACCAGGGAGTTCACTCGTCACAACTTCACTCGTCACTACTAGAGCACACCAGGGAGTTCACTCATCACTACTAGAGCACACCAGGGAGTTCACTCATCACTACTAGAGCACACCAGAGAGTTCACTCGTCACTACTAGAGCACACCAGGGAATCACTACTTCACTCGTCACTACTAGAGCACACCACCAGGGAGTTCACTCGTCACTACTAGAGCACACCATCACTAGAGTTTCGTCACTACTAGAGCACACCGTCACTACTAGAGCACACCAGAGTTCACTCGCACACCACTTAGAACTAGAGCCACACCAGAAGGAAAAGAGGTGATATGATCACTACTAGAGCACACCAGGGAGTTCACTCGTCACTACTAGAGCACACCAGGGAGTTCACTCGTCACTACTAGAGCACACCAGAGGAGTTCACTACTCACTTGCCACTACTAGAGTACACCAGGGAGTTCACGTCACTACTAGAGCACACCAGGGAGTTCACTCGTCACTACTAGGACTAGAGCACACTACTAGAGCACACCAGAGTTCACTCGTCACTACTACAGCACACCAGAGTTCACTCGTCACTACTACAGCACACCAGGGAGTTCACTCGTCACTACTAGAGTTCACACACCAGAGAGTTCACTTCACTCGTTCACTCGTCACTACTAGAGGAGTTCACTCGTCACTACTAGAGCACACCAGGGAGTTCACTCGAGCACACTAGAGCACACCACTCATCACTACTAGAGCACACCAGAGAGTTCACTCATCACTACTAGAGCACACCAGGGAGTTCACTCGTCACTACTAGAGCACACCTGGGAGTTCACACTACTAGAGAGGGTTCACTCGTCACTACTAGAGCACACCAGGGAGTTCACTCGTCACTACTAGAGCACACCAGGGAGTTCACTCACTCGTCACAACTAGAGTACACCTGGGAGTTCACTCGTCACTACTAGAGTCACACTAGAGCACACCATGGAGTTCACTCGTCACTACTAGAGCACACCAGAGTTCACTTGTCACTACTAGAGCACACTACAGAGGAGTTCACTCGTCACTACTAGAGCACACCAGGGAGTTCACTCGTCACTACTAGAGCACACAAGGGAGTTCACGTCACTACTAGAGCACACCAGGGAGTTCACTCGTCACTACTAGAGCACACCAGGGAGTTCACTCGCCACTACTAGAGCACACCAGAGTTCACTCATCACTACTAGAGCACACCAGGGAGTTCACTCGTCACTACTAGAGCACACCAGGGAGTTCACTCACTACCAGAGCACACCAGGGAGTTCACTTGTCACTGCTAGATCACACCAGAGTTCACTCGTCACTACTAGAGCACACCAGAGTTCACTCGCCACTACTAGAGCACACCAGAGTTCACTCGTCACTACTAGATCACACCAGAGTTCATTTGTCACTACTAGACCACACCAGAGTTCATTCGTCACTACTAGAGCACACCAGGGTGTTCATTCATCACTAGAGCACGTTAGGGAGTTCATTCATCACTAGAGCACACCAGGGAGTTCATTCATCACTAGATCACACCAGGGAGTTCATTCATCACTAGAGCGCACCAGGGAGTTCACTCATCACTACTAGAGATCACCAGAGTTCACTCGTCACTACTAGAGCACACTAGAGAGTTCACTCATCACTACTAGAGCACACCAGAGTTCACTCGTCACTACTAGAGCACACCAGAGTTCACTCGTCACTACTAGAGCACACCAGAGTTCACTCGTCACTACTAGAGCACACCAGAGTTCAGTCACTACTAGAGCACACCAGAGTTCACTCGTCACTACTAGAGCACACCAGAGAGTTCACTCATCACTACTAGAGCACACCAGAGAGTTCACTCATCACACTAGAGCACACCAGGGAGTTCACTCGTCACTACTAGAGCACACCAGGGAGTTCACTCGTCACTACTAGAGCACACCTGGGAGGGAGTTCACTCGTCACTACTAGAGCACACCAGGGAGAGTTCACTCGTCACTACTAGAGCACACCACTCGTCACTACTAGAGAGTTCACTCGTTCACTCACTACTAGAGCACACCAGGGAGTTCACTCGTCACTACTAGAGCACACTCGTCACCAGGGAGTTCACTCGTCACTACTAGAGCACACCAGGGAGTTCACTCTCACTACTAGAGGAGTTCACTCGTCACTACTAGAGCACACCAGGGAGTTCACTCGTCACTACTAGAGCACACCAGGGAGTTCACTCGTCACTACTAGAGCACACCAGAGTTCACTCGTCACTACTAGAGTTCACTCGTCACTACTAGAGGAGTTCACTCGTCACTACTAGAGCACACCAGAGTTCACTCGTCACTACTAGAGCACACCAGGGAGTTCACTCGTCACTACTAGAGCACACCAGGGAGTTCACTCGTCACTACTAGCACACCAGAGTTCACTCGTCACTACTAGAGCACACCAGGGAGTTCACTCGTCACTACTAGAGCACACCAGGGAGTTCACTCGTCACTACTAGAGCACACCAGGGAGTTCACTCGTCACTACTACTAGAGCACACCAGGGAGTTCACTCGTCACTACTAGAGCACACCAGGGAGTTCACTCGTCACTACTAGAGCACACCAGGGAGTTCACTCGTCACTACTAGAGCACACCAGGGAGTTCACTCAAGGAGTTCACTAGAGCACACTAGAGCACACCAGAGGAGTTCACTCGTCACTACTAGAGCACACCAGGGAGTTCACTCACTACTAGAGCACACCAGGGAGTTCACTCGTCACTACTAGAGCACACCAGGGAGTTCACTCGTCACTACTAGAGCACACCAGAGTTCACTCGTCACTACTAGAGCACACCAGAGTTCACTCGTCACTACTAGAGCACACCAGGGAGTTCAGTACTAGAGCACACCAGAGAGTTCACTTGTCACTACTATAGCACACCAGGGAGTTCACTCGTCACTACTAGAGCACACCAGAGTTCTAATCTTGGAGTATGCAGCCCCAGCATGGAGTCCGTACCTAGTCAAGCACAAGACGAAGCTGGAAAAAGTTCAGAGGTATGCCACTAGGTTAGTCCCAGAACTAAGAGGCATGAGTTATGAGGACAGACTACGTGAACTGCACTTCACGTCGCTGGAAGACAGAAGAGCTAGGGGAGACATGATCACCACATACAAAATTCTCAGGGGAATTGACAGGGTGGACTAGGATGGATTATTTAACACGGGTGGCACACGCACAAGGGGACACTGGTGGAAGCTGAGTACCCAAATGAGCCACAGAGACATTAGAAAGAACTTTTTCAGTGTCAGAGTAGTTAGTAAATGGAATACACTAGGAAGTGATGTGGTGGAGGCTGACTCCATACACAGTTTCAAATGTAGAAATGACAGAGCCCAATAGGCTCAGGAATCTGTGCATCAGTTGATTGACGGTTGAGAGGCGGGACCAAAGAGCCAGAGCTCAACCCCCGCTAACACAACTAGGTAGTACTAGGTGAGGTTAGTACACCAGAGTTCACTCACCACTACTAGAGTACTCCAGAGAGTTCACTTGTCACTACTAGAGCACACCAGAGTTCACTCATCACTACAATAGTACACCAGAGAGTTCATTCGTCACTACTAGAGCACACCAGGGAGTTCGCTCCTCACTACTAGAGCACACCAGGGAGTTCACTCGACACTACTAGAGCACACCAGGGAGTTCATTCGTCACAACTAGAGCACACCAGGGAGTTCATTCGTCAAAACTAGAGCACACCAAGGAGTTCATTTGTCACAACTAGAGCACACCAGGGAATTCATTCGTCACTACTAGAGCACACCAGGGAGTTCATTCGTCACAACTAGAGCACACCAGGGAGTTCATTCGTCACTACTAGAGCACACCAGGGAATTCACTCATCACTACTAGAGCACACCAGGGAGTTCACTCGTCACAACTAGAGCACACCAAAGAGTTCATTCATCACAACTAGAGCACACCAGAGAGTTCATTCGTCACTACTAGAGCACACCAGGGAATTCACTCGTCACAACTAGAGCACACCAGGGAGTTCACTCGTCAACTAGAGCACACCAGAGAGTTCACTCGTCACTACTAGAGCACACCTACTAGAGAGTTCATTCGTCACAACTAGAGCACACCAGAGAGTTCATTCGTCACTACTAGAGCACACCAGGGAATTCACTCGTCACTACTAGAGCACACCAGGGAGTTCACTCGTCACAACTAGAGCACACCAGAGAGTTCATTCGTCACTACTAGAGCACACCAGGGAATTCACTCATCACTACTAGAGCACACCAACTTAGAAGCATTAAATATGCCAAAACTGGAAGACAGAAGAAAAAAGAGGTGATATGATCACTACATATAAAATAGTAACAGGAATTGATAAAATCGACAAGAAAGATTTCCTGAGACCTGGAACTTCGAGAACAAGAGGTCATAGATTTAAACTAGCTAAACACAGATGCCGAAGAAATATAATTAAATTCACCTTCGCAAACAGAGTGGTAGACGGTTGGAACAAGTTAGGGGAGAAGGTGGTGGAGGCCAAGACCGTCAGTAGTTTCAAAGCGTTATATGACAAAGAGTGCTGGGAAGACGGGACACCACGAGCGTACCTCTCATCCTGTAACTACACTTAGGTAATTACACCAGGGAGTTCACTTGTCACTACTAGAGTACATAAGGGAATTCACTTGCCACTACTAGAGTACACCAGGGAGTTCACTTGTCACTACTAGAGCACACCAGGGAGTTCACTCGTCACTACTAGAGCACACAAGGAGTTCACTCGTCACTAGTAGAGCACACCAGAGTTCACTTGTCACTACTAGAGCACACCAGGAGTTTACTCGTCACTACTAGAGCACACCAGAGTTCACTCGTCACTACTACAGCACACCAGAGTTCACTCGTCACTACTACAGCACACCAGGGAGTTCACTCGTCACTACTCGAGCACACCAGGGAGTTCACTCGCCACTACTAGAGCACACCATAGAGTTCACTCACCACTACTACACTCGTCACTACTAGAGCACACCAGAGTTCACTCGTCACTACTAGAGCACACCAGAGTTCACTCGTCACTACTAGAGCACACCAGGGAGTTCACTCGTCACTACTCGAGCACACCAGAGAGTTCACTCGCTACTACTAGAGCACACCAGAGAGTTCACTCATCACTACTAGAGCACACCAGAGAGTTCACTCATCACTACTAGAGCACTCCAGGGAGTTCACTCGTCACTACTAGAGCACACCTGGGAGTTCACTCACTACTAGAGCACACCAGGGTTCACTCGTCACTACTAGAGCACACCAGAGAGTTCACTCATCACTACAAGAGCACTCCAGGGAGTTCACTCGTCACAACTAGAGTACACCTGGGAGTTCACTCGTCACAGCTAGAGTACACCTGGGAGTTCACTCGTCACAACTAGAGTACACCTGGGAGTTCACTCGTCACTACTAGAGCACACCAGGGAGTTCACTCGTCACAACTAGAGTACACCAGAGTTCACTCGTCACTACTAGAGCACACCATGGAGTTCACTCGTCACAACTAGAGTACACCAGAGTTCACTTGTCACTACTAGAGCACACCAGAGTTCACTTGTCACTACTAGAGCACACCAGAGTTCACTCGTCACTACTAGAGCACACTAGGGAGTTCACTCGTCACTACTAGAGCACACCAGGGAGTTCACTCGTCACTACTAGATCACACAAGGGAGTTCACTCGTCACTAATAGAGCACACCAGGGAGTTCACTCGTCACTACTAGAGCACACCAGGGAGTTCACTCGTCACTACTAGAGCACACCAGAGTTCACTCATCACTACTAGAGCACACCAGGGAGTTCACTCGTCACTACTAGAGCACACTAGGGAGTTCACTCACTACCAGAGCACACCAGGGAGTTCACTTGTCACTGCTAGATCACACCAGAGTTCACTCGTCACTACTAGAGCACACCAGAGTTCACTCGCCACTACTAGAGCACACCAGAGTTCACTCGTCACTACTAGATCACACCAGAGTTCACTTGTCACTACTAGACCACACCAGAGTTCATTCGTCACTACTAGAGCACACCAGGGTGTTCATTCATCACTAGAGCACGTTAGGGAGTTCATTCATCACTAGAGCACACCAGGGAGTTCATTCATCACTAGATCACACCAGGGAGTTCATTCATCACTAGAGCGCACCAGGGAGTTCACTCATCACTACTAGAGCACACCAGAGTTCACTCGCCACTACTAGAGCACACCAGAGAGTTCACTCATCACTACTAGAGATCACCAGAGTTCACTCGTCACTACTAGAGCACACTAGAGAGTTCACTCATCACTACTAGAGCACACCAGAGTTCACTCGTCACTACTAGAGCACACCAGAGTTCACTTGTCACAACTAGAGCACACCAGAGTTCACTCGTCACTACTAAAGCCCACCAGAGAGTTCACTCATCACTACTAGAGCACACCAGAGTTCACTCGTCACTACTAGAGCACACCAGGGAGTTCACTCATCACTTCTAGAGCACACCTGGGAGTTCATTCATCACTAGAGCACACCAGAGTTCACTTGTCACCACTAGAGCACACCAGGGAGTTCACTCGTCACAACTAGAGCACACCAGGGAGTTCACTCGTCACTACTAGAGCACATCAAGGAGTTCACTCGTCACTACTAGAGCACATCAGGGAGTTTTCTCGTCACTACTAGAGCACACCAGGGAGTTCACTCGTCATTACTAGAGCTCACCAGGGAGTTCACTCGTCACAACTAGAGCACATCAGGGAGTTCACTCGTCACTACTAGAGCACACCAGGGAATTCACTCATCACTACTAGAGCACACAAGGGAGTTCACTCATCACTACTAGAGCACACCAGGGAGTTCACTCGTCACTACTAGAGCACACCAAGGAGTTCACTCGTCACAACTAGAGCACACCAGGGAGTTCACTCGTCACTACTAGAGCACACCAGGGAGTTCACTCGTCACTACTAGAGCACACCAGAGTTCACTCGTCACTACTAGAGCACACCAGGGAGTTCACTCGTCACTACTAGAGCTCACCAGAGTTCACTCGTCACTACTAGAGCACACCAGAGTTCACTCGTCACTACTAGAACACACCAGGGAGTTCACTCGTCACTACTAGAGTACACCAGAGAGTTTACTCGTCACTACTAGAGCTCACCAGGGAGTTCACTCGTCACTACTAGAGCACACTAGAGAGTTCACTCATCACTACTAGAGCACACCAGAGTTCACTCGTCACTACTAGAGCACACCAGAGTTCACTTGTCACTACTAGAGCACACCAGGGAGTTCACTCGTCACTACTAGAGCACACCAGAGTTCACTCGTCACTACTAAAGCCCACCAGAGAGTTCACTCATCACTACTAGAGCACACCAGAGTTCACTCGTCACTACTAGAGCACACCAGGGAGTTCACTCATCACTTCTAGAGCACACCTGGGAGTTCATTCATCACTAGAGCACACCAGAGTTCACTCGTCACCACTAGAGCACACCAGGGAGTTCACTCGTCACAACTAGAGCACACCAGGGAGTTCACTCGTCACTACTAGAGCACATCAAGGAGTTCACTCGTCACTACTAGAGCACATCAGGGAGTTTTCTCGTCACTACTAGAGCACACCAGGGAGTTCACTCGTCATTACTAGAGCTCACCAGGGAGTTCACTCGTCACAACTAGAGCACATCAGGGAGTTCACTCGTCACTACTAGAGCACACCAGGGAATTCACTCATCACTACTAGAGCACACAAGGGAGTTCACTCATCACTACTAGAGCACACCAGGGAGTTCACTCGTCACTACTAGAGCACACCAGGGAGTTCACTCGTCACAACTAGAGCACACCAGGGAGTTCACTCGTCACTAATAGAGCACACCAGGGAGTTCACTCGTCACTACTAGAGCACACCAGAGTTCACTCGTCACTACTAGAGCACACCAGGGAGTTCACTCGTCACTACTAGAGCTCACCAGAGTTCACTCGTCACTACTAGAGCACACCAGAGTTCACTCGTCACTACTAGAACACACCAGGGAGTTCACTCGTCACTACTAGAGTACACCAGAGAGTTTACTCGTCACTACTAGAGCTCACCAGGGAGTTCACTCGTCACTACTAGAGCACACTAGAGAGTTCACTCATCACTACTAGAGCACACCAGAGTTCACTCGTCACTACTAGAGCACACCAGAGTTCACTTGTCACTACTAGAGCACACCAGGGAGTTCACTCGTCACTACTAGAGCACACCAGAGTTCACTCGTCACTACTAAAGCCCACCAGAGAGTTCACTCATCACTACTAGAGCACACCAGAGTTCACTCGTCACTACTAGAGCACACCAGGGAGTTCACTCATCACTTCTAGAGCACACCTGGGAGTTCATTCATCACTAGAGCACACCAGAGTTCACTCGTCACCACTAGAGCACACCAGGGAGTTCACTCGTCACAACTAGAGCACACCAGGGAGTTCACTCGTCACTACTAGAGCACATCAAGGAGTTCACTCGTCACTACTAGAGCACACCAGGGAGTTCGCTCCTCACTACTAGAGCACACCAGGGAGTTCACTCGACACTACTAGAGCAGACCAGGGAGTTCATTCGTCAAAACTAGAGCACACCAAGGAGTTCATTCGTCACAACTAGAGCACACCAGGGAGTTCACTCGTCACAACTAGAGCACACCAGAGTTCACTCGTCACTACTAAAGCCCACCAAAGAGTTCACTCATCACTACTAGAGCACACCAGAGTTCACTCATCACTAATTGAGCACACCAGGGAGTTCACTCGTCACAACTAGAGCACACCAGGGAGTTCACTCACTACTAGAGCACATCAGGGAGTTCACTCGTCACTACTAGAGCACATCAGGGAGTTTACTCGTCACTACTAAAGCACACCAGGGAGTTCACTCGTCATTACTAGAGCTCACCAGGGAGTTCACTCGTCACAACTAGAGCACATCAGGGAATTCACTCGTCACTACTAGAGCACACCAGGGAATTCACTCATCACTACTACAGCACACCAGGGAGTTCACTCATCACTACTAGAGCACACCAGGGAGTTCACTCGTCACTACTAGAGCACACCAGGGAGTTCACTCGTCACAACTAGAGCACACCAGGGAGTTCACTCGTCACTACTAGAGCACACCAGAGTTCATTCGTCACTACTAGAGCACACCAGAGTTCACTCGTCACTACTAGAGCACACCAGGGAGTTCACTCGTCACTACTAGAGTACACCAGAGAGTTTACTCGTCACTACTAGAGCTCACCAGGGAGTTCACTCGTCACTACTAGAGCACACTAGAGAGTTCACTCATCACTACTAGAGCACACCAGAGTTCACTCGTCACTACTAGAGCACACCAGAGTTCACTTGTCACTACTAGAGCACACCAGGGAGTTCACTCGTCACTACTAGAGCACACCAGAGTTCACTCGTCACTACTAAAGCCCACCAGAGAGTTCACTCATCACTACTAGAGCACACCAGAGTTCACTCGTCACTACTAGAGCACACCAGGGAGTTCACTCATCACTTCTAGAGCACACCTGGGAGTTCATTCATCACTAGAGCACACCAGAGTTCACTCGTCACCACTAGAGCACACCAGGGAGTTCACTCGTCACAACTAGAGCACACCAGGGAGTTCACTCGTCACTACTAGAGCACATCAAGGAGTTCACTCGTCACTACTAGAGCACATCAGGGAGTTTTCTCGTCACTACTAGAGCACACCAGGGAGTTCACTCGTCATTACTAGAGCTCACCAGGGAGTTCACTCGTCACAACTAGAGCACATCAGGGAGTTCACTCGTCACTACTAGAGCACACCAGGGAATTCACTCATCACTACTAGAGCACACAAGGGAGTTCACTCATCACTACTAGAGCACACCAGGGAGTTCACTCGTCACTACTAGAGCACACCAGGGAGTTCACTCGTCACAACTAGAGCACACCAGGGAGTTCACTCGTCACTACTAGAGCACACCAGGGAGTTCACTCGTCACTACTAGAGCACACCAGAGTTCACTCGTCACTACTAGAGCACACCAGGGAGTTCACTCGTCACTACTAGAGCTCACCAGAGTTCACTCGTCACTACTAGAGCACACCAGAGTTCACTCGTCACTACTAGAACACACCAGGGAGTTCACTCGTCACTACTAGAGTACACCAGAGAGTTTACTCGTCACTACTAGAGCTCACCAGGGAGTTCACTCGTCACTACTAGAGCACACTAGAGAGTTCACTCATCACTACTAGAGCACACCAGAGTTCACTCGTCACTACTAGAGCACACCAGAGTTCACTTGTCACTACTAGAGCACACCAGGGAGTTCACTCGTCACTACTAGAGCACACCAGAGTTCACTCGTCACTACTAAAGCCCACCAGAGAGTTCACTCATCACTACTAGAGCACACCAGAGTTCACTCGTCACTACTAGAGCACACCAGGGAGTTCACTCATCACTTCTAGAGCACACCTGGGAGTTCATTCATCACTAGAGCACACCAGAGTTCACTCGTCACCACTAGAGCACACCAGGGAGTTCACTCGTCACAACTAGAGCACACCAGGGAGTTCACTCGTCACTACTAGAGCACATCAAGGAGTTCACTCGTCACTACTAGAGCACACCAGGGAGTTCGCTCCTCACTACTAGAGCACACCAGGGAGTTCACTCGACACTACTAGAGCAGACCAGGGAGTTCATTCGTCAAAACTAGAGCACACCAAGGAGTTCATTCGTCACAACTAGAGCACACCAGGGAGTTCACTCGTCACAACTAGAGCACACCAGAGTTCACTCGTCACTACTAAAGCCCACCAAAGAGTTCACTCATCACTACTAGAGCACACCAGAGTTCACTCATCACTAATTGAGCACACCAGGGAGTTCACTCGTCACAACTAGAGCACACCAGGGAGTTCACTCACTACTAGAGCACATCAGGGAGTTCACTCGTCACTACTAGAGCACATCAGGGAGTTTACTCGTCACTACTAAAGCACACCAGGGAGTTCACTCGTCATTACTAGAGCTCACCAGGGAGTTCACTCGTCACAACTAGAGCACATCAGGGAATTCACTCGTCACTACTAGAGCACACCAGGGAATTCACTCATCACTACTACAGCACACCAGGGAGTTCACTCATCACTACTAGAGCACACCAGGGAGTTCACTCGTCACTACTAGAGCACACCAGGGAGTTCACTCGTCACAACTAGAGCACACCAGGGAGTTCACTCGTCACTACTAGAGCACACCAGAGTTCATTCGTCACTACTAGAGCACACCAGAGTTCACTCGTCACTACTAGAGCACACCAGGGAGTTCACTCGTCACTACTAGAGTACACCAGAGAGTTCACTTGTCACTACTATAGCACACCAGGGAGTTCACTCGTCACTTCTAGAGCACACCAGAGTTCTAATCTTGGAGTATGCAGCCCCAGCATGGAGTCCGTACCTAGTCAAGCACAAGACGAAGCTGGAAAAAGTTCAGAGGTATGCCACTAGGTTAGTCCCAGAACTAAGAGGCATGAGTTATGAGGACAGACTACGTGAACTGCACTTCACGTCGCTGGAAGACAGAAGAGCTAGGGGAGACATGATCACCACATACAAAATTCTCAGGGGAATTGACAGGGTGGACTAGGATGGATTATTTAACACGGGTGGCACACGCACAAGGGGACACTGGTGGGAGCTGAGTACCCAAATGAGCCACAGAGACATTAGAAAGAACTTTTTCAGTGTCAGAGTAGTTAGTAAATGGAATACACTAGGAAGTGATGTGGTGGAGGCTGACTCCATACACAGTTTCAAATGTAGAAATGACAGAGCCCAATAGGCTCAGGAATCTGTGCATCAGTTGATTGACGGTTGAGAGGCGGGACCAAAGAGCCAGAGCTCAACCACCGCTAACACAACTAGGTAGTACTAGGTGAGGTTAGTACACCAGAGTTCACTCACCACTACTAGAGTACACCAGAGAGTTCACTTGTCACTACTAGAGCACACCAGAGTTCACTCATCACTACTATAGTACACCAGAGAGTTCATTCGTCACTACTAGAGCACACCAGGGAGTTCGGTCCTCACTACTAGAGCACACGAGGGAGTTCACTCGACACTACTAGAACACACCAGGGAGTTCATTCGTCACAACTAGAGCAGACCAGGGAGTTCATTCGTCAAAACTAGAGCACACCAAGGAGTTCATTCGTCACAAATAGAGCACACCAGGGAATTCATTCGTCACTACTAGAGCACACCAGGGAGTTCACTCGTCACTACTAGAGCACATCAGGGAGTTCACTCGTCACTACTAGAGCACACCAGGGAGTTCACTCGTCACTACTAGAGCACACCAGGGAGTTCACTCGTCACTACTAGAGCACACCAGGGAGTTCACTCGTCACTACTAGAGCACACCAGGGAGTTCACTCATCACTACTAGAGCACACCAGGGAGTTCACTCGTCACTACTAGAGCACACCAGAGTTCACTCGTCACTACTAGAGCAAACCAGGGAGTTCAATCGTCACTACTAGAGCACACCAGGGACTTTACTCGTCACTACTAGAGTACACCAGGGAGTTCACTTGTCACTACGAGAGCACACCAGGGACTTCACTTGTCACTACTAGAGCACACCAGGAGTTCACTCGTCACTACTAGAGCACACCAGAGTTCACTTGTCACTACTAGAGCACACCCGGAGTTTACTCGTCACTACTAGAGCACACCAGAGTTCACTCGTCACTACTAGAGCACACCAGAGTTCACTCGTCACTACTAGAGCACACCAGGGACTTCACTCGTCACTACTAGAGCACACCAGGAGTTCACTCGTCACTACTAGAGCACACCAGAGTTCACTTGTCACTACTAGAGCACACCCGGAGTTTACTCGTCACTACTAGAGCACACCATGGAGTTCACTCGTCACAACTAGAGTACACCAGAGTTCACTTGTCACTACTAGAGCACACCAGGGAGTTCACTCGTCACTACTAGAGCACACCAGAGTTCACTTGTCACTAATAGAGCACACCAGAGTTCACTCGTCACTACTAGAGCACACCAGGGAGTTCATTCGTCACAACTAGAGCACACCTGGGAGTTCATTCGTCACAACTAGAGCACACCTGGGAGTTCATTCGTCAAAACTAGAGCACACCAAGGAGTTCATATGTCACTACTAGAGCACACCAGGGAGTTCATTCGTCACAACTAGAGCACACCAGGGAGTTCACTCGTCACAACTAGAGCACACCAGGGAGTTCATTCGTCACAACTAGAGCACACCAGGGAGTTCATTCGTCACTACTAGAGCACACCAGGGAGTTCACTCGTCACAACTAGAGCACACCAGGGAGTTCATTCGTCACTACTAGAGCACACCAGGGAACTCACTCATCACTACTAGAGCACACCAACTTAGAAGCATTAAATATGCCAAAACTGGAAGACAGAAGAAAAAGAGGTGATATGATCACTACATATAAAATAGTAACAGGAATTGATAAAATCGACAAGGAAGATTTCCTGAGACCTGGCACTTCAAGAACAAGAGGTCATAGATTTAAACTAGCTAAACACAGATGCCGAAGAAATATAATTAAATTCACCTTCGCAAACAGAGTGGTAGACGGTTGGAACAAGTTAGGGGAGAAGGTGGTGGAGGCCAAGACCGTCAGTAGTTTCAAAGCGTTATATGACAAAGAGTGCTGGGAAGACGGGACACCACGAGCGTACCTCTCATCCTGTAACTACACTTAGGTAATTACACCAGGGAGTTCACTTGTCACTACTAGAATACATCAGGGAGTTCACTTGTCACTACTAGAGCACACCAGGAGTTTACTCGTCACTACTAGAGCACACCAGAGTTCACTCGTCACTACTAGAGCACACCAGAGTTCACTCGTCACTACTAGAGCACACCAGGGAGTTCACTCGTCACTACTCGAGCACACCAGAGAGTTCACTCGCAACTACTAGTGCACACCAGAGAGTTCACTCATCACTACTAGAGCACACCAGAGAGTTCACTCATCATTACTAGAGCACTCCAGGGAGTTCACTCGTCACTACTAGAGCACACCTGGGATTTCACTCACTACTAGAGCACACCAGGGTTCACTCGTCACTACTAGAGCACACCAGAAAGTTCACTCATCACTACTAGAGCACTCCAGGGAGTTCACTCGTCACAACTAGAGTACACCTGGGAGTTCACTCATCACTACTAGAGCACACCAGGGAGTTCACTCGTCACAACTAGAGTACACCAGAGTTCACTCGTCACTACTAGAGCACACCATGGAGTTCACTCGTCACAACTAGAGTACACCAGAGTTCACTTGTCACTACTAGAGCACACCAGAGTTCACTCGTCACTACTAGAGCACACCAGGGAGTTCACTCGTCACTACTCGAGCACACCAGGGAGTTCACTCGCTACTACTAGAGCACACCATAGAGTTCACTCATCACTACTACACTCGTCACTACTAGAGCACACCAGAGTTCACTCGTCACTACTAGAGCACACCAGGAGTTTACTCGTCGCTACTAGAGCACACCAGAGTTCACTCGTCACTACTAGAGCACACCAGAGTTCACTCGTCACTACTAGAGCACACCAGAGTTCACTTGTCACTACTAGAGCACACCAGAGTTCACTCGTCACTACTAGAGCACACCAGAGTTCACTTGTTACTACTAGAGCACACCAGAGTTCATTCGTCACTACTAGAGCACACCAGGAGTTTACTCGTCGCTACTAGAGCACACCAGAGTTCACTCGTCACTACTAGAGCACACCAGAGTTCACTCGTCACTACTAGAGCACACCAGAGTTCACTTGTCACTACTAGAGCACACCAGAGTTCACTCGTCACAACTAGAGCACACCAGAGTTCACTTGTCACTACTAGAGAACACCAGAGTTCATTCGTCACTACTAGAGCACACCAGGGAGTTCACTCGTCACTACTCCAGCACACCAGAGAGTTCACTCGCTACAACTAGAGCACACCAAAGAGTTCACTCATCACTACTAGAGCACACCAGAGAGTTCACTCATCACTACTAGAGCACTCCACTGAGTTCACTCGTCACTACTAGAGCGCACCTGGGAGTTCACTCACTACTAGAGCACACCAGGGTTCACTCGTCACTACTAGAGCACACCAGAGAGTTCACTCATCACTACTAGAGCACGCCAGGGAGTTCACTCGTCACAACTAGAGTACACCTGGGAGTTCACTCGTCACAGCTAGAGTACACCTGGGAGTTCACTCGTCACTACTAGAGTACACCTGGGAGTTCACTCGTCACTACTAGAGCACACCAGGGAGTTCACTCGTCACAACTAGAGTACACCAGAGTTCACTTGTCACTACTAGAGCACACCAGGGAGTTCACTCGTCACTACTAGAGCACAGCAGAGTTCACTTGTAACTACTAGAGCACACCAGAGTTCACTCGTCACTACTAGAGCACACCAGGGAGTTCACTCGTCACTACTAGACCACACCTGGGAGTTCATTCGTCACTACTAGAGCACACCAGGGAGTTCACTCGTCACAACTAGAGCACACCAGAGAGTTCATTCGTCACTACTAGAGCACACCAGGGAGTTCACTCGTCACAACCAGAGCACACCAGGGAGTTCATTCGTCACTACTAGAGCACACCAGGGAATTCACTCATCACTACTAGAGCACACCAACTTAGAAGCATTAAAAATGCCAAAACTGGAAGACAGAAGAAAAAGAGGTGATATGATCACTACATATAAAATAGTAACAGGAATTGATAAAATCGACACGGAAGATTTCCTGAGACCTGGAACTTCAAGAACAAGAGGTCATAGATTTAAACTAGCTAAACACAGATGCCGAAGAAATATAATTAAATTCACCTTCGCAAACAGAGTGGTAGACGGTTGGAACAAGTTAGGGGAGAAGGTGGTGGAGGCCAAGACCGTCAGTAGTTTCAAAGCGTTATATGACAAAGAGTGCTGGGAAGACGGGACACCACGAGCGTAGCTCTCATCCTGTAACTACACTTAGGTAATTACACCAGGGAGTTCACGTGTCACTACTAGAATACATCAGGGAGTTCACTTGTCACTACTAGAGCACACCAGGAGTTTACTCGTCACTACTAGAGCACACCAGAGTTCACTCGTCACTACTAGAGCACACCAGGGAGTTCACTCGTCACTACTCGAGCACACCAGGGAGTTCACTCGCCACTACTAGAGCACACCATGGAGTTCAGTTACCACTACTACACTCGTCACTACTAGAGCACACCAGAGTTCACTCGTCACTACTAGAGCACACCAGAGTTCACTCGTCACTACTAGAGCACACCAGGGAGTTCACTCGTCACTACTAGAGCACACCAGAGTTTACTCGTCACTACTAGAGCACACCAGAGTTCACTCGTCACTACTAGAGCACACCAGGGAGTTCACTCATCACTACTAGAGCACACCAGGGAGTTCACTCGTCACTACTAGAGCACACCAGGGAGTTAACTCGTCACAACTAGAGCACACCAGGGAGTTCACTCGTCACTACTAGAGCACACCACGGAGTTCACTCGTCACTACTAGAGCACACCAGAGTTTACTCGTCACTACTAGAGCACACCAGAGTTCACTCGTCACTACTAGAGCACACCAGGGAGTTCACTCATCACTTCTAGAGCACACCTGGGAGTTCATTCATCACTAGAGCACACCAGAGTTCACTCGTCACCACTAGAGCACACCAGGGAGTTCACTCGTCACAACTAGAGCACACCAGGGAGTTCACTCGTCACAACTAGAGCACATCAGGGAGTTCACTCGTCACTACTAGAGCACACCAGGGAGTTCACTCGTCACTACTAGAGCACACCAGAGTTCACTCGTCACTACTAGAGCACACCAGAGTTCACTCGTCACTACTAGAGCACACCAGGGAGTTCACTCGTCACTACTTGAGCACACCAGAGAGTTCACTCGTCACTACTAGAGCACACCAGGGAGTTCACTCGTCACTACTAGAGCACACCAGAGTTCTAATCTTGGAGTATGCAGCCCCAGCATGGAGTCCGTACCTAGTCAAGCACAAGACGAAGCTGGAAAAAGTTCAGAGGTATGCCACTAGGTTAGTCCCAGAACTAAGAGGCATGAGTTATGAGGACAGACTACGTGAACTGCACTTCACGTCGCTGGAAGAGAGAAGAGCTAGGGGAGACATGATCACCACATACAAAATTCTCAGGGGAATTGACAGGGTGGACTAGGATGGATTATTTAACACGGGTGGCACACGCACAAGGGGACACAGGTGGAAGCTGAGCACCCAAATGAGCCACAGAGACATTAGAAAGAACTTTTTCAGTGTCAGAGTAGTTAGTAAATGGAATACACTAGGAAGTGATGTGGTGGAGGCTGACTCCATACACAGTTTCAAATGTAGAAATGACAGAGCCCAATAGGCTCAGGAATCTGTGCATCAGTTGATTGACGGTTAAGAGGCGGGACGAAAGAGCCAGAGCTCAACCCCCGCTAACACAACTAGGTAGTACTAGTTGAGGTGAGTACACCAGAGTTCACTCATCACTACTAGAGTACACCAGAGAGTTCACTTGTCACTACTAGAGCACACCAGAGTTCACTCATCACTACTATAGTACACCAGAGAGTTCATTCGTCACTACTAGAGCACACCAGGGAGTTCGGTCCTCACTACTAGAGCACACCAGGGAGTTCACTCGACACTACTAGAGCACACCAGGGAGTTCATTCGTCACAACTAGAGCAGACCAGGGAGTTCATTCGTCAAAACTAGAGCACACCAAGGAGTTCATTCGTCACAAATAGAGCACACCAGGGAATTCATTCGTCACTACTAGAGCACACCAGGGAGTTCACTCGTCACTACTAGAGCACATCAGGGAGTTCACTCGTCACTACTAGAGCACACCAGGGAGTTCACTCGTCACTACTAGAGCACACCAGGGAGTTCACTCGTCACTACTAGAGCACACCAGGGAGTTCACTCATCACTACTAGAGCACACCAGGGAGTTCACTCGTCACTACTAGAGCACACCAGAGTTCACTCGTCACTACTAGAGCACACCAGGGAGTTCAATCGTCACTACTAGAGCACACCAGGGACTTTACTCGTCACTACTAGAGTACACCAGGGAGTTCACTTGTCACTACGAGAGCACACCAGGGACTTCACTTGTCACTACTAGAGCACACCAGGAGTTCACTCGTCACTACTAGAGCACACCAGAGTTCACTTGTCACTACTAGAGCACACCCGGAGTTTACTCGTCACTACTAGAGCACACCAGAGTTCACTCGTCACTACTAGAGCACACCAGAGTTCACTCGTCACTACTAGAGCACACCAGGGACTTCACTCGTCACTACTAGAGCACACCAGGAGTTCACTCGTCACTACTAGAGCACACCAGAGTTCACTTGTCACTACTAGAGCACACCCGGAGTTTACTCGTCACTACTAGAGCACACCATGGAGTTCACTCGTCACAACTAGAGTACACCAGAGTTCACTTGTCACTACTAGAGCACACCAGGGAGTTCACTCGTCACTACTAGAGCACACCAGAGTTCACTTGTCACTAATAGAGCACACCAGAGTTCACTCGTCACTACTAGAGCACACCAGGGAGTTCATTCGTCACAACTAGAGCACACCTGGGAGTTCATTCGTCACAACTAGAGCACACCTGGGAGTTCATTCGTCAAAACTAGAGCACACCAAGGAGTTCATATGTCACTACTAGAGCACACCAGGGAGTTCATTCGTCACAACTAGAGCACACCAGGGAGTTCACTCGTCACAACTAGAGCACACCAGGGAGTTCATTCGTCACAACTAGAGCACACCAGGGAGTTCATTCGTCACTACTAGAGCACACCAGGGAGTTCACTCGTCACAACTAGAGCACACCAGGGAGTTCATTCGTCACTACTAGAGCACACCAGGGAACTAACTCATCACTACTAGAGCACACCAACTTAGAAGCATTAAATATGCCAAAACTGGAAGACAGAAGAAAAAGAGGTGATATGATCACTACATATAAAATAGTAACAGGAATTGATAAAATCGACAAGGAAGATTTCCTGAGACCTGGAACTTCGAGAACAAGAGGTCATAGATTTTGTCGGAAAATCCGACACTATTTAATAATCATACAGATAATAGCTGTATTACCAACAAGTTACCCATAGAAAACGTAACTTGTAGTGGAATTACCATCTAAAGAAAACGGGATATCATCACCACATACTATTATAATTCACCAGCTATTCTGCTGGGAATTATTCTTAAATACATTAGTCTTTGGACTTTACCATCATAAAAACATCTTATATAAATTAACTTAATTATCAATATTAAAGTAGAGTAAATGTGACCCTTCTATCACTTTCTGAAATCTGGACAAAGTAGGCCAGGCGTCAGAGTGGGGAAGGAGGGCAGCCATTATTGTTTATATTGAGACCAGAGGCTCACACGGGAGCAAATTCGGCTCCTGTTAAATTTACTTGGACGTAGTGTTATGGAAACCAAAGGTACCATTGTCAACACGCTGTCTACAGATACAAGTTAAGTGTCTATCCGAAACCCGTTTATCATTCATTTATGGCCATTAATGTCAGGATATAGGGTTAGCCGGTTAGAACGCGAAATCGCCTCAAACTAAAGGTAATTAAGCCAGGTCTCAATGTTCCATATAGTGTTTTCTCTGAAATACTTGTCATATACTAGGTTTCTGGCTTCACAGCTAGCGCCCTTTTGACAGGTCAAGACGAGGATGCAAGATTTGTGCACCAGTTACTGGGTGATATGGAAGCTACCTCAAAGAGGATAATTTGGTGTCTACACCCTAGTTATACCTGGTGGACTAACCTGCTGTACTATAAGATAAGGAACCTCATCAATGTATGTAGCTATTACTGTAGTTTGATTGGCTGCATATATATAAACTAATAAACCCCCCCTAATGTGTAGAGGATCGATTTGTGAGATTATGAGATTATTGCAGAAATACAGTCCACTTAACATTATACAAATTGCTATCGAAGTATATAAATTAACGTAAATATAAATTCTATATAAATTCATATAAATTAAATAAATATAAAACTCACAGGTCGGTTCCCACATTATTTGGACCTTCGGAACCGGAATATTTGGTCCTATGAACCCACATTTGGTCATCTTAGTACCGGATGAACCAGTTAACCAGTGGATTCATTAAATATACTAGTGCAGTGTGATTTAAACAAAGCCAGCAGTCAAGACGGCAGCGTAGCCTCGAGGGAGCTCAGGAGCCTCCCTCAGCCCAGTTCAGCTTCGTCAGCGGTTTCATGCACACCCACAGATATTTGGTGGCGTGTTATTTCGTGAAATGACAGCGCTAATATAGAATCCAGCCAAATTAGTGACTGTGTCTTCGCGAGATTGTTCACGGATTTCGTGGTGTTACATTTCGCGAGAGATTATCTACGAATTTTGTGGACTTTATTTCGCGAGGTCACTAATAATATTTAATACTTCTTGATAATATTAGAAGTTTCATAGAGGCTAATTAAGAGGCTATTATCAATAATTGTGTATATTATTTCTCCAAAATAGAGAATTATTTAATATATATTGCACTAGTGATCACAGTATAATATTTACTAATTGCCAACCCACAACAGGGTAGGATATGACTAGTTGAACTATTATTGCTCATCCTAGTCCCATTATTACCATAGTCAGTTGTACTATATTTAACCTAACACCATTAATGAATGGTGCAGACCCTATTTTGGGTGTAATTTTTAACAACTCGAGTTGAGTTGTATATATAATAAATTATTTATGATCATTACACCTTTGAGTGATTAATTAGTGTCTCTACCATCCTAGGGTGATATAGAAGAGCTAACCTAAAGGTACTTCCAGTGACACTGGTTTATCACTCAAATCATTAGTGTGGATGATTGTATATATATAATGTGTATTAATTTTAAGTGCTAACCTCTAGTAGAGGTAGGATTATTGCCTAGTGAGTGCATTTTACCCTAGGCTACCATTAGAGCTTGTTCAGTATTATGAGCAGCCCAAGTACAAGCCCCACAAGGCTTCACCAACGAGCCAGTATGGATAATGCAGGGAGAATGAAAAGAACCCTTGCAGGTCTTAAAGGCCACTTAACAAGACAGATCAAGAAATGTGAAGATTTGTCACAACAATCTCAAGTTGATTATGCTGACCTGGAAAGCTATTATCAAGCAGCTGCAGGTAAATTTGAGCAAATCAAATGCCAAATGGCTGTCCTTGTGGGGACAGACTACTACCATCAATTCATTGGTAGCCCTACTAAATATCAGGGCATAACCATGTTAAACTCTGCAGGAGGTAAATTACTCTCAGGCCCAGTATCAAGCCTGAGGAGACCTATGCCTGCAGATAAACAATACCAGTAGAGATCTAAATTTGTCAGCTGATTATATTTCTCCAGTAGCATTATACTAAGGAGATTACAGCTGACTATAGTAACAGAGGTTGATGTTAGTATCATCATTTAAAGCTGGAGATGAGTTCATGAGGCCTCAGTGGCAAATCAGTGAACAGTAGCCTAAAACAGCTACAAGTCACTGCGACCAATGTCACTGAACCCACTGTAGTCTCAGAACCATACTTTACTTTAATGATGAGCTATTCAATCTTCTGAATCAATTAACTAAATTAAAAACCCCAATAAATCTGATGACTGATTTGATACATTTATTATTTAATCAAGATGTATTCCATGGGCCTCAGTGTTTATATATCAGTGACCAGTTACCTGAACAAACTTCAAGTTATATCTAATGTCACTGATCTCACTGCAGTCCCTGAATCATACTTGACTGTAGTACTTGATCACATCCAGTCTTCTGGGTTAAATAATATGTATAAGGCTTGAATATTAGCCTTTCAAGAGTTGACAGGGAAATGAAATCGCATTAGACTTCTAACCCCTGCAACTCTAGTACGGGACATCCGTCCTGTACGAACAGACACACAAATGTGTGATTACTAACTACTAACATCAAATTAATCTAATAATCCGAAGGAGGAGTATCGGTGTTCGTCTGTTCTAATTAGGACTTCGACCCGTGAGCAGCCCCCTGGGGAATTATGTCGGAAAATCCGACACTATTTAATAATCATACAGATAATAGCTGTATTACCAACAAGTTACCCATAGAAAACGTAACTTGTAGTGGAATTACCATCTAAAGAAAACGGGATATCATCACCACATACTATTATAATTCACCAGCTATTCTGCTGGGAATTATTCTTAAATACATTAGTCTTTGGACTTTACCATCATAAAAACATCTTATATAAATTAACTTAATTATCAATATTAAAGTAGAGTAAATGTGACCCTTCTATCACTTTCTGAAATCTGGACAAAGTAGGCCAGGCGTCAGAGTGGGGAAGGAGGGCAGCCATTATTGTTTATATTGAGACCAGAGGCTCACACGGGAGCAAATTCGGCTCCTGTTAAATTTACTTGGACGTAGTGTTATGGAAACCAAAGGTACCATTGTCAACACGCTGTCTACAGATACAAGTTAAGTGTCTATCCGAAACCCGTTTATCATTCATTTATGGCCATTAATGTCAGGATATAGGGTTAGCCGGTTAGAACGCGAAATCGCCTCAAACTAAAGGTAATTAAGCCAGGTCTCAATGTTCCATATAGTGTTTTCTCTGAAATACTTGTCATATACTAGGTTTCTGGCTTCACAGCTAGCGCCCTTTTGACAGGTCAAGACGAGGATGCAAGATTTGTGCACCAGTTACTGGGTGATATGGAAGCTACCTCAAAGAGGATAATTTGGTGTCTACACCCTAGTTATACCTGGTGGACTAACCTGCTGTACTATAAGATAAGGAACCTCATCAATGTATGTAGCTATTACTGTAGTTTGATTAGCTGCATATATATATACTAATAACCCCCCCTAATGTGTAGAGGATCGATTTGTGAGATTAAGAGATTATTGCAGAAATACAGTCCACTTATCATTATACAAATTGCTATCGAAGTATATAAATTAACGTAAATATAAATTCATATAAATTAAATAAATATAAATCTCACAGGTCGGTTCCCACAGATTTAAACTAGCTAAACACAGATGCCGAAGAAATATAATTAAATTCACCTTCGCAAACAGAGTGGTAGACGGTTGGAACAAGTTAGGGGAGAAGGTGGTGGAGGCCAAGACCGTCAGTAGTTTCAAAGCGTTATATGACAAAGAGTGCTGGGAAGACAGGACACCACGAGAGTAGCTCTCATCCTGTAACTACACTTAGGTAATTACACCAGGGAGTTCACTTGTCACTACTAGAATACATCTGGGAGTTCACTTGTCACTACTAGAGCACACCAGGAGTTTACTCGTCACTACTAGAGCACACCAGAGTTCACTCGTCACTACTAGAGCACACCAGAGTTCACTCGTCACTACTAGAGCACACCAGGGAGTTCACTCGTCACTACTCGAGCACACCAGAGAGTTCACTCGCAACTACTAGTGCACACCAGAGAGTTCACTCATCACTACTAGAGCACACCAGAGAGTTCACTCATCATTACTAGAGCACTCCAGGGAGTTCACTCGTCACTACTAGAGCACACCTGGGATTTCACTCACTACTAGAGCACACCAGGAGTTCACTCGTCACTACTAGAGCACACCAGAAAGTTCACTCATCACTACTAGAGCACACCAGGGAGTTCACTCGTCACTACTAGAGCACACCAGGGAGTTCACTCGTCACTACTAGAGCACACCAGGGAGTTCACTCGTCACTACTAGAGCACACCAGAGTTCACTCGTCACTACTAGAGCACACCAGGGAGTTCACTCGTCACTACTAGAGCACACCAGGGAGTTCACTTGTCACTACTAGAGCACACCAGGGAGTTCACTCGTCACTACTAGAGCACACCAGGGAGTTCACTCGTCACTACTAGAGCACACCAGGGAGTTCACTCGTCACTACTAGAGCACACCAGGGAGTTCACTCGTCACTACTAGAGCACACCAGGGAGTTCACTCGTCACTACTAGAGCACACCAGGGAGTTCACTCGTCACTACTAGAGCACACCAGGAGAGTTCACTCGTCACTACTAGAGCACACCAGGGAGTTCACTCGTCACTACTAGAGCACACCAGGAGTTCACTCGTCACTACTAGAGCACACCAGGGAGTTCACTCGTCACTACTAGAGCACACCAGGAGTTCACTCGTCACTACTAGAGCACACCATGGAGTTCACTCGTCACTACTAGAGCACACCAGAGTTCACTCGTCACTACTAGAGCACACCAAGGAGTTCACTCGTCACTACTAGAGCACACCAGAGTTCACTCGTCACTACTAGAGCACACCAGAGTTCACTCGTCACTACTAGAGCACACCAGGGAGTTCACTCGTCACTACTAGAGCACACCAGGGAGTTCACTCGTCACTACTAGAGCACACCAGGGAGTTCACTCGTCACTACTAGAGCACACCAGGGAGTTCACTCGTCACTACTAGAGCACACCAGGGAGTTCACTCGTCACAACTAGAGCACACCAGGGAGTTCACTCGTCACTACTAGAGCACACCAGGGAGTTCACTCGTCACTACTAGAGCACACCAGGGAGTTCACTCGTCACTACTAGAGCACACCAGGGAGTTCACTCGTCACTACTAGAGCACACCAGGGAGTTTACTCGTCACTACTAAAGCACACCAGGGAGTTCACTCGTCACTACTAGAGCACACCAGAGTTCATTCGTCACTACTAGAGCACACCAGGGAGTTCACTCGTCACTACTAGAGCACACCAAGTTCAGAAGTCACTACTAGAGCACACCAGGAGTTCACTACATATAAAATAGTCACAGGAATTGATAAACTAGAGCAAGGAAGATTTCCTGAGACCTGGAACTTCGAGTTCAGTCACTACTAGAGCACACACATGCCGAAGAAATATAATTAAGTTCACCTCCTCACTACTAGAGCACACCAGGGGAGAAGTGGTCACCGTCAGTAGTTTCAAAGCTACTGGGAAGACAGCACACCACGAGAGTAGCTCTCATCCTGTAACTACACTAGAGCACACCAGGGAGTTCACTTGTCACTACTAGAGCACACCTGGGAGTTCACTCGTCACTACTAGAGCACACCAGGAGTTCACTCGTCACTACTAGAGCACACCAGAGTTCACTCGTCAATACTAGAGCACACCAGAGTTCACTCGTCACTACTAGAGCACACCAGGGAGTTCACTCGTCACTACTAGAGCACACCAGAGAGTTCACTCGTCACTACTAGAGCACACCAGGGAGTTCACTCGTCACTACTAGAGCACACCAGAGAGTTCACTCATCACTACTAGAGCACACCAGGGAGTTCACTCGTCACTACTAGAGCACACCTGGGATTTCACTCACTACTAGAGCACACCAGGATTCACTCGTCACTACTAGAGCACACCAGAAAGTTCACTCATCACTACTAGAGCACACCAGAGTTCACTCGTCACAACTAGAGCACACCTGGGAGTTCACTCGTCACTACTAGAGCACACCAGGGAGTTCACTCGTCACTACTAGAGCACACCAGAGTTCACTCGTCACTACTAGAGCACACCATGGAGTTCACTCGTCACAACTAGAGTACACCAGAGTTCACTCGTCACTACTAGAGCACACCAGAGTTCACTCGTCACTACTAGAGCACACCAGGGAGTTCACTCGTCACTACTCGAGCACACCAGGGAGTTCACTCGTCACTACTAGATACACTCGTCACTCGTCTACTAGAGCACACCAGAGTTCACTCGTCACTACTAGAGCACACCAGGAGTTTACTCGTCGCTACTAGAGCACACCAGAGTTCACTCGTCACTACTAGAGCACACCAGAGTTCACTCGTCACTACTAGAGCACACCAGAGTTCACTTGTCACTACTAGAGCACACCAGAGTTCACTCGTCACTACTAGAGCACACCAGAGTTCACTTGTCACTACTAGAGCACACCAGAGTTCATTCGTCACTACTAGAGCACACCAGGAGTTTACTCGTCGCTACTAGAGCACACCAGAGTTCACTCGTCACTACTAGAGCACACCAGAGTTCACTCGTCACTACTAGAGCACACCAGAGTTCACTTGTCACTACTAGAGCACACCAGGAGTTTACTCGTCACTACTAGAGCACACCAGAGTTCACTCGTCACTACTAGAGCACACCAGGGAGTTCACTCGTCACTACTCGAGCACACCAGGGAGTTCACTCGCCACTACTAGAGCACACCATAGAGTTCAGTTACCACTACTACACTCGTCACTACTAGAGCACACCAGAGTTCACTCGTCACTACTAGAGCACACCAGAGTTCACTCGTCACTACTAGAGCACACCAGGGAGTTCACTCGTCACTACTCGAGCACACCAGAGAGTTCACTCGCTACTACTAGAGCACGCCAGAGAGTTCACTCATCACTACTAGAGCACACCAGAGAGTTCACTCATCACTACTAGAGCACTCCAGGGAGTTCACTCGTCACTACTAGAGCACACCTGGGAGTTCACTCAATACTAGAGCACACCAGGGTTCACTCGTCACTACTAGAGCACACCAGAGAGTTCACTCATCACTACAAGAGCACTCCAGGGAGTTCACTCGTCACAACTAGAGTACACCTGGGAGTTCACTCGTCACAGCTAGAGTACACCTGGGAGTTCACTCGTCACAACTAGAGTACACCTGGGAGTTCACCCGTCACTACTAGAGCACACCATGGAGTTCACTCGTCACAACTAGAGTACACCAGAGTTCACTTGTCACTACTAGAGCACACCAGAGTTCACTTGTCACTACTAGAGCACACCAGAGTTCACTCGTCACTACTAGAGCACACTAGGGAGTTCACTCGTCACTACTAGAGCACACCTGGGAGTTCACTCGTCACTACTAGAGCACACAAGGGAGTTCACTCGTCACTAATAGAGCACACCAGGGAGTTCACTCGTCACTACTAGAGCACACCAGGGAGTTCACTCGTCACTACTAGAGCACACCAGAGTTCACTCGTCACTACTAGAGCACACCAGGGAGTTCACTCGTCACTACTAGAGCACACCAGAGTTCACTCGTCACTACTAGAGCACACCAGAGTTCACTCGCCACTACAAGAGCACACCAGAGTTCACTCGTCACTATTAGAGCACACTAGGGAGTTCACTCGTCACTACTAGAGCACACCTGGGAGTTCACTCGTCACTACTAGAGCACACAAGGGAGTTCACTCGTCACTACTAGAGCACACCTGGGAGTTCACTCGTCACTACTAGAGCACACAAGGGAGTTCACTCGTCACTACTAGAGCACACTAGGGAGTTCACTCACTACCAGAGCACACCAGGGAGTTCACTTGTCACTGCTAGATCACACCAGAGTTCACTCGTCACTACTAGAGCACACCAGAGTTCACTCGCCACTACTAGAGCACACCAGAGTTCACTCGTCACTACTAGATCACACCAGAGTTCACTTGTCACTACTAGACCACACCAGAGTTCATTCGTCACTACTAGAGCACACCAGGGTGTTCATTCATCACTAGAGCACGTTAGGGAGTTCATTCATCACTAGAGCACACCAGGGAGTTCATTCATCACTAGATCACACCAGGGAGTTCATTCATCACTAGAGCGCACCAGGGAGTTCACTCATCACTACTAGAGCACACCAGAGTTCACTCGCCACTACTAGAGCACACCAGAGAGTTCACTCATCACTACTAGAGATCACCAGAGTTCACTCGTCACAACTAGAGCACACTAGAGAGTTCACTCATCACTACTAGAGCACACCAGAGTTCACTCGTCACTACTAGAGCACACCAGAGTTCACTTGTCACAACTAGAGCACACCAGAGTTCACTCGTCACTACTAAAGCCCACCAGAGAGTTCACTCATCACTACTAGAGCACACCAGAGTTCACTCGTCACTACTAGAGCACACCAGGGAGTTCACTCATCACTTCTAGAGCACACCTGGGAGTTCATTCATCACTAGAGCACACCAGAGTTCACTCATCACTACTAGAGCACACCAGAGAGTTCACTCATCATTACTAGAGCACTCCAGGGAGTTCACTCGTCACTACTAGAGCACACCTGGGATTTCACTCACTACTAGAGCACACCAGGATTCACTCGTCACTACTAGAGCACACCAGAAAGTTCACTCATCACTACTAGAGCACTCCAGGGAGTTCACTCGTCACAACTAGAGTACACCTGGGAGTTCACTCATCACTACTAGAGCACACCAGGGAGTTCACTCGTCACAACTCGAGTACACCAGAGTTCACTCGTCACTACTAGAGCACACCATGGAGTTCACTCGTCACAACTAGAGTACACCAGAGTTCACTTGTCACTACTAGAGCACACCAGAGTTCACTCGTCACTACTAGAGCACACCAGGGAGTTCACTCGTCACTACTCGAGCACACCAGGGAGTTCACTCGCTACTACTAGAGCACACTATAGAGTTCACTCACCACTACTACACTCGTCACTACTAGAGCACACCAGAGTTCACTCGTCACTACTAGAGCACACCAGGAGTTTACTCGTCGCTACTAGAGCACACCAGAGTTCACTCGTCACTACTAGAGCACACCAGAGTTCACTCGTCACTACTAGAGCACACCAGAGTTCACTTGTCACTACTAGAGCACACCAGAGTTCACTCGTCACTACTAGAGCACACCAGAGTTCACTTGTCACTACTAGAGCACACCAGAGTTCATTCGTCACTACTAGAGCACACCAGGAGTTTACTCGTCGCTACTAGAGCACACCAGAGTTCACTCGTCACTACTAGAGCACACCAGAGTTCACTCGTCACTACTAGAGCACACCAGAGTTCACTTGTCACTACTAGAGCACACCAGAGTTCACTCGTCACTACTAGAGCACACCAGAGTTCACTTGTCACTACTAGAGAACACCAGAGTTCATTCGTCACTACTAGAGCACACCAGGGAGTTCACTCGTCACTACTCCAGCACACCAGAGAGTTCACTCGCTACAACTAGAGCACACCAAAGAGTTCACTCATCACTACTAGAGCACACCAGAGAGTTCACTCATCACTACTAGAGCACTCCACTGAGTTCACTCGTCACTACTAGAGCGCACCTGGGAGTTCACTCACTACTAGAGCACACCAGGGTTCACTCGTCACTACTAGAGCACACCAGAGAGTTCACTCATCACTACTAGAGCACGCCAGGGAGTTCACTCGTCACAACTAGAGTACACCTGGGAGTTCACTCGTCACAGCTAGAGTACACCTGGGAGTTCACTCGTCACTACTAGAGTACACCTGGGAGTTCACTCGTCACTACTAGAGCACACCAGGGAGTTCACTCGTCACAACTAGAGTACACCAGAGTTCACTTGTCACTACTAGAGCACACCAGGGAGTTCACTCGTCACTACTAGAGCACAGCAGAGTTCACTTGTCACTACTAGAGCACACCAGAGTTCACTCGTCACTACTAGAGCACACCAGGGAGTTCACTCGTCACTACTAGACCACACCTGGGAGTTCATTCGTCACTACTAGAGCACACCAGGGAGTTCACTCGTCACAACTAGAGCACACCAGAGAGTTCATTCGTCACTACTAGAGCACACCAGGGAGTTCACTCGTCACAACCAGAGCACACCAGGGAGTTCATTCGTCACTACTAGAGCACACCAGGGAATTCACTCATCACTACTAGAGCACACCAACTTAGAAGCATTAAAAATGCCAAAACTGGAAGACAGAAGAAAAAGAGGTGATATGATCACTACATATTAAATAGTAACAGGA
Organism: Procambarus clarkii; assembly: GCF_020424385.1. Taxonomy (NCBI): domain Eukaryota; kingdom Metazoa; phylum Arthropoda; class Malacostraca; order Decapoda; family Cambaridae; genus Procambarus; species Procambarus clarkii. The sequence goes on from NC_059580.1 coordinate 27,314,326, forward strand.
ATTGATAAAATCGACAAGGAAGATTTCCTGAGACCTGGCACTTCAAGAACAAGAGGTCATAGATTTAAACTAGCTAAACACAGATGCCGAAGAAATATAATTAAATTCACCTTCGCAAACAGAGTGGTAGACGGTTGGAACAAGTTAGGGGAGAAGGTGGTGGAGGCCAAGACCGTCAGTAGTTTCAAAGCGTTATATGACAAAGAGTGCTGGGAAGACAGGACACCACGAGAGTAGCTCTCATCCTGTAACTACACTTAGGTAATTACACCAGGGAGTTCACGTGTCACTACTAGAATACATCAGGGAGTTCACTTGTCACTACTAGAGCACACCAGGAGTTTACTCGTCACTACTAGAGCACACCAGAGTTCACTCGTCACTACTAGAGCACACCAGGGAGTTCACTCGTCACTACTCGAGCACACCAGGGAGTTCACTCGCCACTACTAGAGCACACCATAGAGTTCAGTTACCACTACTACACTCGTCACTACTAGAGCACACCAGAGTTCACTCGTCACTACTAGAGCACACCAGAGTTCACTCGTCACTACTAGAGCACACCAGGGAGTTCACTCGTCACTACTCGAGCACACCAGAGAGTTCACTCGCTACTACTAGAGCACGCCAGAGAGTTCACTCATCACTACTAGAGCACACCAGAGAGTTCACTCATCACTACTAGAGCACTCCAGGGAGTTCACTCGTCACTACTAGAGCACACCTGGGAGTTCACTCAATACTAGAGCACACCAGGGTTCACTCGTCACTACTAGAGCACACCAGAGAGTTCACTCATCACTACAAGAGCACTCCAGGGAGTTCACTCGTCACAACTAGAGTACACCTGGGAGTTCACTCGTCACAGCTAGAGTACACCTGGGAGTTCACTCGTCACAACTAGAGTACACCTGGGAGTTCACCCGTCACTACTAGAGCACACCATGGAGTTCACTCGTCACAACTAGAGTACACCAGAGTTCACTTGTCACTACTAGAGCACACCAGAGTTCACTTGTCACTACTAGAGCACACCAGAGTTCACTCGTCACTACTAGAGCACACTAGGGAGTTCACTCGTCACTACTAGAGCACACCTGGGAGTTCACTCGTCACTACTAGAGCACACAAGGGAGTTCACTCGTCACTAATAGAGCACACCAGGGAGTTCACTCGTCACTACTAGAGCACACCAGGGAGTTCACTCGTCACTACTAGAGCACACCAGAGTTCACTCGTCACTACTAGAGCACACCAGGGAGTTCACTCGTCACTACTAGAGCACACCAGAGTTCACTCGTCACTACTAGAGCACACCAGAGTTCACTCGCCACTACAAGAGCACACCAGAGTTCACTCGTCACTATTAGAGCACACTAGGGAGTTCACTCGTCACTACTAGAGCACACCTGGGAGTTCACTCGTCACTACTAGAGCACACAAGGGAGTTCACTCGTCACTACTAGAGCACACCTGGGAGTTCACTCGTCACTACTAGAGCACACAAGGGAGTTCACTCGTCACTACTAGAGCACACTAGGGAGTTCACTCACTACCAGAGCACACCAGGGAGTTCACTTGTCACTGCTAGATCACACCAGAGTTCACTCGTCACTACTAGAGCACACCAGAGTTCACTCGCCACTACTAGAGCACACCAGAGTTCACTCGTCACTACTAGATCACACCAGAGTTCACTTGTCACTACTAGACCACACCAGAGTTCATTCGTCACTACTAGAGCACACCAGGGTGTTCATTCATCACTAGAGCACGTTAGGGAGTTCATTCATCACTAGAGCACACCAGGGAGTTCATTCATCACTAGATCACACCAGGGAGTTCATTCATCACTAGAGCGCACCAGGGAGTTCACTCATCACTACTAGAGCACACCAGAGTTCACTCGCCACTACTAGAGCACACCAGAGAGTTCACTCATCACTACTAGAGATCACCAGAGTTCACTCGTCACAACTAGAGCACACTAGAGAGTTCACTCATCACTACTAGAGCACACCAGAGTTCACTCGTCACTACTAGAGCACACCAGAGTTCACTTGTCACAACTAGAGCACACCAGAGTTCACTCGTCACTACTAAAGCCCACCAGAGAGTTCACTCATCACTACTAGAGCACACCAGAGTTCACTCGTCACTACTAGAGCACACCAGGGAGTTCACTCATCACTTCTAGAGCACAGCTGGGAGTTCATTCATCACTAGAGCACACCAGAGTTCACTCGTCACCACTAGAGCACACCAGGGAGTTCACTCGTCACAACTAGAGCACACCAGGGAGTTCACTCGTCACTACTAGAGCACATCAAGGAGTTCACTCGTCACTACTAGAGCACATCAGGGAGTTTACTCGTCACTACTAGAGCACACCAGGGAGTTCACTCGTCATTACTAGAGCTCGCCAGGGAGTTCACTCGTCACAACTAGAGCACATCAGGGAGTTCACTCGTCACTACTAGAGCACACCAGGGAATTCACTCATCACTACTAGAGCACACCAGGGAGTTCACTCATCACTACTAGAGCACACCAGTGTCGGAAAATCCGACACCATTTAATAATAATATCATACAGACAGATAAGAGCTGTGTTGTATAAACAAGTTACCCATAGAAAACGTAACTTGTAGTGGAATTACCGTCTATAGAAAACGGGATATCATCACCACATACCATTATAATTCACCAGCTATTCTGCTGGGAATTATTCTTAAATACATTAATCTTTGGACTTTACCATCATAAAACATCTTATATAAATTAACTTAATTATCAATATTAAAGTAGAGTAAATGTGACCCTTCTATCACGTTCTGAAATCTGGACAATGTAAGCCAGGCGTGAGAGGAGGAAGGAAGGGAGCCATTGTTGTGTCACCTCCGAGACGTGTGGAGCAAATTCGGCTCCTATCATTCTGGACAATGTCGGCCAGTAACGTCAATAATATGGAGTGTTAAACAGCCATTGTATTGAGACCAGAGGCTCACACGGGAGCAAATTCGGCTCCTGTTAATTTTACTTGGACGTAGTGTTATGGAAACCAAAGGTACCATCTCCAACACGATGTCTACAATTCAAGTTAAGTCTATCCGAAACCCGTTTATCATTCATTTATGGCCATTAATGTCAGGATATAGGGTGACCCGGTTAGATCGCGAAATCGCCTCAAACTAAAGGTAATTAAGCCAGGTCTTCATGTTCCATGTACTGTATAGTGTTTTCTCTGATATACTTGTCATATATAGGTATCTGGCTTCACAGCTAGCGCACTTTTGACAGGTCAAGACGAGGATGCAAGATTATGTGCACCAGTTACTGGGTGATGGAAGCTACCTCAAAGAGGATAATTTGGTGTCTACACCCTAGTTATACCTGGTGGACTAACCTGCTGTACTATAAGATAAGGAACCTTTTCAATGTATGTAGTTTTGTAGTTTGATTGGCTGCATATATATTAATTTAATAAACCCCCCTAATGTGTAGAGGATCGATTTGTGAGATTAAGAGATTATTGCAGAAATACAGTCCACTTATCATTATACAAATTGCTATCGAAGTATATAAATTAACGTAAATATAAATTCATATAAATTAAATAAATATAAATCTCACAGGTCGGTTCCCACATTATTTGGTCCTTCGAACCAGATTATTTGGTCCTTTGAACCCACATTTGGTCATCTTAGTACCGGATGAACCAGTTAACCAGTGGATTCATTAAATATACTAGTGCAGTGTTATTTAAACAAAGCCAGCAGTCAAGACGGCAGCGTAGCCTCGAGGGAGCTCAGGAGCCTCCCTCAGCCCAGTTCAGCTTCGTCAGCGGTTTCATGCACACCCACAGATATTTGGTGGCGTGTTATTTCGTGAAATGACAGCGCTAATATAGAATCCAGCCAAATTAGTGACTGTGTCGCGAGATTGTTCACGGATTTCGTGGTGTTACATTTCGCGAGAGATTATCCACGAATTTTGTGGACTTTATTTCGCGAGGTCACTAATAACATATAATACTTCTAGATAATATTAGAAGTTTCATAGAGGCTAATTAAGAGGCTATTATCAATAATTGTGTATATTATTTCTCCAAAATAGAGAATTATTTAATATATATTGCACTAGTGATCACAGTATAATATTTACTAATTGCCAACCCACAACAGGGTAGGATATGACTAGTTGAACTATTATTGTTCATCCTAGTCCCATTATTACAATAGTCAGTTGTACTATATTGAACAACCTAACACCATTAATGAATGGTCCAGACCCTATTTTGGGTGTAATTTTTATCAACTCGAGTTGAGTTGTATATATAATAAATTACTTATGATCATTACACCTTTGAGTGATTAATTAGTGTCTCTACCATCCTAGGGTGATATAGAAGAGCTAACCTAAAGGTACTTCCAGTGACACTGGTTTATCACTCAAATCATTAGTGTGTATGATTGTACATATATATAATGTGTATTAATTTTAAGTGCTAACCTCTAGTAGAGGTAGGATTATTGCCTAGTGAGTGCAGAATTTACCCTAGGCTACCATTAGTGTTTGTTCAGTATTATGAGCAGCCCAAGTACAAGTCCCACAAGGCTTCTCCAACTAACCAGTATGAATAATGCAGGGAGAATGAAAAGAACCCTTGCAGGTCTTAAAGGCCACTTAACAAGACAGATCAAGAAATGTGAAGATTTGTCACAACAATCTCAAGTTGATTATGCTGACCTGGAAAGCTATTATCAAGCAGCTGCAGGTAAATTTGAGCAAATCAAATGCCAAATGGCTGTCCTTGTGGGGACAGACTACTACCATCAATTCATTGGTAGCCCTACTAAATATCAGGGCATAACCATGTTAAACTCTGCAGGAGGTAAATTACTCTCAGGCCCAGTATCATGCCTGAGGAGACCTATGCCTGCAGATAAACAATACCAATAGAAATCTAAATTTGTCAGCTGATTATATTTCTCCAGTAGCATTATACTAAGGAGATTACAGCTGACTATAGTAACAGAGGTTGATGTTAGTATCATCATTTAAAGCTGGAGATGAGTTCATGAGGCCTCAGTGGCAAATCAGTGAACAGTAGCCTAAAACAGCTACAAGTCACTGCGACCAATGTCACTGAACCCACTGCAGTCTCAGAACCATACTTTACTTTAATGATGAGCTATTCAATCTTCTGAATCAATTAATTAAATTAAACCCCAATAAATCTGATGACTGATTTGATACATTTATTATTTAATCAAGATGTATTCCATGGGCCTCAGTGTTTATATATCAGTGACCAGTTACCTGAAGAAACTTCAAGTTATATCTAAAGTCACTGATCTCACTGCAGTCCCTGAATCATACTTGACTGTAGTACTTGATCACATCCAGTCTTCTGGGTTAAATAATATGTAATAAGGCTTGAATATTAGCCTTTCAAGAGTTAACAGGGAAATGAAATCGCATTAGACTTCTAACCCCTGCAACTCTAGTACGGGACATCCGTCCTGTACGAACAGACGCACAAATGTGTGATTACTAACTATAATTCGAAGGAGGAGTATCGGTGTTCGTCTGTTCTAATTAGGACTTCGACCCGTGAGCAGCCCCCTGGGGAATTATGTCGGAAAATCCGACACCATTTAATAATAATATCATACAGACAGATAAGAGCTGTGTTGTATAAACAAGTTACCCATAGAAAACGTAACTTGTAGTGGAATTACCGTCTATAGAAAACGGGATATCATCACCACATACCATTATAATTCACCAGCTATTCTGCTGGGAATTATTCTTAAATACATTAGTCTTTGGACTTTACCATCATAAAACATCTTATATAAATTAACTTAATTATCAATATTAAAGTAGAGTAAATGTGACCCTTCTATCACGTTCTGAAATCTGGACAATGTAAGCCAGGCGTGAGAGGAGGAAGGAAGGGAGCCATTGTTGTGTCACCTCCGAGACGTGTGGAGCAAATTCGGCTCCTATCATTCTGGACAATGTCGGCCAGTAACGTCAATAATATGGAGTGTTAAACAGCCATTGTATTGAGACCAGAGGCTCACATGGGAGCAAATTCGGCTCCTGTTAATTTTACTTGGACGTAGTGTTATGGAAACCAAAGGTACCATCTCCAACACGATGTCTACAATTCAAGTTAAGTCTATCCGAAACCCGTTTATCATTCATTTATGGCCATTAATGTCAGGATAT